>LOEQ01001008.1:0-13435 GCA_001685075.1 Bramus lutescens | reverse complement strand
AGGGGGCAGGAGGTGGAAATTTTTAACGATAATAATAATAAAATTAATAAAAAATAAAGAAAATAAAATTTTAAAAAGGAAAAAAACTTCAAAATATTGTCATGCTGTGTGACACAGTGAGTCACTTCATGGACTCCTTTTTCATTTACCTTTACTGGCAAATGTTCATTACAAGAGTCCTCAATCTGATTCAAGACTCTAGTTTCTGCTACTCTATTGATGCTGTGTCCTTGCAAGGGCTCCTCCTCCTCTAGCCCATCTATGATCTGATGTGGCATGTGAAGGGACCTGACCTCCAGACTCAAAGCTACAGGATCTCAACAACATAGAACAGCAACAGATTCTGGATTTTAAAGACTATTTGAATATTTTAAAGAAACCCGAGACTCTGAAGTATTGCAGTTTTTAGAGAATGTTGGAGTTTTAAAAGTTAGATGGTATTTTGAAGGCAAAAAGGAAAGGCTATATCTTGTTAATGATGTGTTTGAGTGTTTGTGTTTCAGAAGGATCAGATCTCCACATTGGTTTTGTTTGTTTCTTTTTTTTTTTTTGGCAAGTTGACAAAAGCTAGATTTTTCTGGGGGGAAACAAAGCCTCAACTGAAAAAAAAATGCCTTCATCAGATTGTCTTTAGACAAGCCTGTGGAGTGGAGGGGCATTTTATCTTTTTCTGATTAATGATTGATGAGGATGGACCTAGTCTAGAGTGGGAATATGTTCACGCCTAGGTAGGTGGTCTTCCATGGTATAAGTAAGCAGTCTCAAAAAGCCGTGAGGAGCAAGTCAGAAATCAACACACCACCATGGACTCTGCTTCCATATTCCTCCTTGATTACTGACCTGACTTTCCTTAGCGATGAAATGTTTCCTGGAAGTATAAGCTGAAACAAACCCTTTTCTCTGCCCTCTCCAAAGAAAAGTTGGGTTTTGTCTATGTGTCTAATTATGTGAATTGTTGTATGTACATAAGTGTTTCTCTATGTATATGCTCCTGTAAACTTACAGAGGCCAAGAGAGGATGCTAGGAGTCCTATTCTATTATTCTCTACTTTACTAATTTAACATAGAGTCTCTCATTTACCCTAAATGTACCCAAAAGATCAGGCAGGATACCCAAGGAACTTTGTCACTCATTCTGTTCCTTTACACCCAATACGAAGAATCATCGCTAGCCCTGTAAGAGAACACAGTCTGCATCCTTCCCTCACACTGTTCATGCCTCCTGTGTATCCTAGAGAACAGCCCCTGCCTTGACTACCCCTTGCTCCAGCCTCTATCACCAGCAAATACTCCCCTTAAACACACCAGCCTAGCAGGCCATATAAAGAGGAAACATACCATCAACATACTTTCTGGACATAGAGAGAGGAACAAAAACCCAAGGAAACCAATAAAGACAAATCCAGAAATCAGCACCTAGACCTATAATCAGCCCATATCAGATTCAGATGCCTAGATGCCAGCATAAGAACACAGTAAATAACATCTAGGGCATTATGTCTCTACCAAAGCCCAACTATCCTACCACAGCAAGTCCTGAACATTTCAAATAACTGAAGCCCAAGAAAAAGGACTTAAAACCAACTATATGAAGATGACACAGGTTCTTAAAGAGGAAAAAGAATAAATTCCTTAAAGGAAACCAAGAAAAAAAAACACTTGAAGGAAATGAATAAAAATTTCAAGATCTGAAAATAGAAGCAATAAGAAAACACAAAATGAGGGAAATAGCAAAGTGAGAACTTTAGGAATATGAGGAAGAACTACAGAGTCAAACTTCATAAACAGAATACAATAAATGGCAGAAATAATCTCAGCAGTGAAGATAAAAGAAAAGAATCAAAGAAAATATTAAATCTAAAAAAAGAAATCTCTGATGCAAAACATCCAGAAAGGCTGCAATACTTTGAAAAGATAATAATAATTTGAATAGAAGATTCCCAGTTCAATGATAACAAAAATAATTTTAACAAAATCATAGAAAAAAATTGCCCTAATCTTGAGAAGTAAATGCCTATAAGGGTACAAGAACCATATAGAACACCAAATAGATTCAGCAATAAAAGTCCACTCAGCAGATAGTAATCAAATAACTAAACATACAAATATAAAGGATATTAAAAATTGAATATAGGAAGAAGAAATAACACACAAACCCACACCTATCAGAATTATACCTGACTTCTCAGTGGAGACTCTAAAAGCTAGGAGAGGTTGAACAAATATGTTGTTGTCATAAAGTGAACATAGCCACACCCCATATTTCTATATCCAGCAAAACTTTTCATCACCACAGATGAAAATAAAATATTCCATAATTTCAAACAATATCTGTCTATAAATCTAACCATAAAAAGTTACAAGAAGGAAAATTCCAACCCTAGGAGATTGACTACCCCCATGAAAACACAGGAAATATATTATCTCACACCAGTATAACAAAAAAAGGGAAGCCCACATGCATGTACACACAGAGACACACACCACCACCACCACTACCATGATCTCCACCACTATCAACATAACAGGAATCAACAGTCATTTGTCACTGATATTTCTCAACATCAATGGTTTCAATTCCCAAATAAACAAATGCACAAACAGATCCATCCTTCTGCTATACCCAAGAAACACACCTCAATATCAAGAATAGATATTATCTCACCATAAAGGCTTTGAAAATATATATCAAACAAATGGACCTGAGAGACAAAATTGTGTAGTCATTTAAATATTTAGAAAAATGGACTTCAAACCAAAACTAATCAAAAGAGATAGAGAAGGACAATTCATAATTATAAAAAGAAAAATTCACCAATAATATTTGAATTCTTAGCATCTATGACCCAAACATAAGTGTACCTAATTTTGTAAAAGAATGACTAGTATAGTTTAAATCAATATTGACCCTCACACCCTGGTAATTGGAGACTTCAATACACCACTCTCATCAATGGTCATATCATTCAGACAGAAATTAAACAGAGAAATACTGGACCTAACAGACATTATGACTCAAATGGATCTAACAGATATCTACAGAACATTTCACCCAAACATGAAAGAATGTACCTTCTTCTCAGCACTTCATGGAACTTTTCCCAAAATCGACCATATACTCAGTCACAAAACAATTCTCAACAGTTAAGAGAGAGAGAGAGAGTGAGAGAGAGAGAGAGAGAGAGAGAGAGAAATAACTTCCTGCATATTATCAGATGATCATAGATTAAAGCTGGGTATCATCAACAACAGAAACAACAGAAAGCTTACAAACTCATGAAAACTGAACAACTCTCTACTGAATGATACTGAGTCAAGGCAGATATAATAAAAGACTTCCTAAAATTCAACGAAAATGAATATATAGCATACTAAAATTCAATGAAAATGAATATATAGTATACTAAAATTTATGGGATAGAACAAAAGTGGTACTAGGAGAAACCTTCATAGCACTAAGTGTCTACATTAAAATTTTTTAAAGAGATATACTAGTAACCCAGCAGCACACCTGAAAGCTCTAGAAAAAAAAAGAAGCAAACACATCCAAGAGGAGGAGATGTCAGGAAATAATCAAACTGAGGGCTGAAATCAGTAAAATAGAAACAAAGAGTACAATACAATGTGCCAATACAACAAAGAGCTGGGTCTTTGAGAAAATCAATAAGATAGACAAACTTTTATCCAAACTAAAAGAGAGAAAACATCCAAATTAACATAGTCAAAAATGAAAAGGGAGACATAACAACATTAAGGAAATACAGAGAAACAGACATACTTTAAAAATGTTTACTCCACAAATATGGAAAAATCTAAATCAAGATCAGATAAACATTTTAAATAGACCCACAACTCCAAACAATTATAAGTAGTTATTAAAAGTCTCCCAACTAAAATAACCTTAGGACCAAACAATTTTAGTGCAGAATTCTACAAAACTTCCAAAAAAGAGTTAACAACAATACTCCTCAAATTATTCCACAAAATAGAAACAGAAGAAACATTGCCAAATTTATTTTATGAGACCACATCAAACTACATAAAGACTCAATAAAGAAAGAGTGTTAGAGACCAATTTCCCTTCTGAACATAATTGCAAAAATATTGAATAAAATAATTTCAAACTAAATTCAAGGACACATCAAAAAGATCGTCCACCATGATCAAGTAGGCTTCCTCACAGAGATACAAGCATGGTTCAACATATGAAAATCTGTCAGGGTAATCTGTCATTATAAACAAAGAAAAAGCCACATGATAGTCTCATTAGACTCAGAAAAAGCCTTTGAAAAAGTCCAACACTCCTTCATTATAAAAGCCCCAGAGAGGTTAGTGATACAGGAACATACTATACAAAGTAAAGTCAATTTACGGCAAGCCTATAGCCAACATCAAATTAAGTAGAGAGAAGTTCAAAGCAATTGTACTAAAACCAGGAGCAGGACAAGATTGACCACTCTCTCCTTGTCTATTCAATATAGTACTTAGAAGACAGCTGAAGGAGATCAAAGGATACAAATTGGAAAGGAAGAAATCAAGCTATTATTTGCAGATAAAATTATAGTATTTGTAAGTTTCCCTAGGTATCTCACCAAGAAACTCCTATATTTGATAAACTCTTTCAGCAAACTGGCTAGATACATGTTTAATTAAAAAAAAAAGCTGTCCACCCATATACAATGGTCAGAGAAATAATACCTTTCAAAGGTGTTGTTTTCACCCGAGAGCTAAACCAATTCCGTGCAATAAAAGAGTTTATGGAAGTATTGCCCTGATTTCAAGTTGTATCTCAGTGTAATAATAATAATAATAATAATAATAATAATAATAATAAAAATAAATAATAAAGACCAGAAGGTATTGGCATAAACACAGATACATTGATACACACATCTATGGACACCTTATTTTTGATGAAGAAGCCAGAAAAAACACACTAGGAGAATGAAGATACCATCTTCAGCAAATGGTGGTGGTTTATCTGGATGTCTGTGTGTAGACGGATTCAAATAGATCCGTTCTTATCACTCTAAACAGAACTCAAGTCTAAAAGAATCAAAGACCTCAACATAAAACCAGGTACCGTGAACCTGATAGAAGACAAAACGGGATTTCCATGAACACATGGGCAGAGGAGACAAGACTCTGAACAGAGCACCCATAGTGCAGGCACTAAGATTAATATTGAATAAAATAACTTCATGAAATGGGAATGCTTCTGTAAGCAAGGGAGCCTGAAAACTGGAGAAAGCAGCAGCCTCCATAATAACACAACATTTATTAACTCCGTGTCTGATATCCAAAATATACAAAGAACTCAAGTATCTAGTACCAAAAAGAAACTGACCAAATAATCCAATTGAAAAATGGGGTACAGATCTATATAGAGAATTCTCTATAGAGTAATCTCAAATGCCTGAGAAACAATTTTTATTCAACATCCTTAACCATCAAGGAAATGCAAACCCAAACTACTTAGAGATTCCATCTTACACCTGTCTTTTGACATTCTTGGCTATTTAGGGTCAATGACACATATGACAGCTCATGCTGTTGAGGATGTCGAGCAAAGGGCACATTGCTGGCAGGAGTGCACACCTGTACAGCCACCTTGGGAATCAATATGACAGCTCCTCAGGAAACTGGAAATCTGCATACCTCAAGACCCAGCTCTAGCTTCAGAAGTGTTTCTTTATTGTTCAGGTTTAATTTGACCATCATTGGCCTTTGTATTTCTACATGATTTTTTAAATTTATTTTTCAGTTTCTGTGAAGAATAACAGTAGAAGTTTGGAGACAAGTACACTGTAATCAGAGACTGCTTTGGGAAATATAGCCATTAACAATATTAGTTATACCAATCTGTGAGCAAAGGAGTTTGCCCATTTTTATTATTTTCTTCAACTCTTTTATTTAGTTTTAATGAGTACATAGTAAAATATCTCTGAAAACATATGTAGCTTCTTAAACAGAATATTCTATAGTAATCATTTTTCAACTCATTGAAACCCATATTTCCTTTAAAGACTCATTATAGAATTGAATATACAGAGATAAGAGGAGCATGGTTTTCCTCTAGTTTTAACAATAAAAGGAAATGGGATGAATTTCAGAAACATAAGCACTATATTTGTAAATATAATCACTAAAACGAATTTTACTTTTTTTAAAATTCTGCACCCTATAACTTAACTTAAAAGTTGAGCCATCAGTTAATAAATGTTAAATTTTCCAAGTAATTTTATTGTGTTTTTGTGTTGTCACAATCATATTGATAAAATCTCATATATTAAAATTTTCTACCATATAGAAAATATTAAGAGAGATATTTAGTTATTTTAAAATATTATACACATAAATGACAGATTAAAATATGAAACTTTTTTCTTCTAAGATATACTCTGATACTACGTATAACGTAATGTTAAAAAGCAGTATGATTCCATCTTCATAAATGCAGGAATCAGTTATCCATGTATGAGAATTGGACAGTGCACGAGATTTGATGAGTATACTTTTTGCTGTGGGTTCTTTTTCCATTCCTATCTACATAGTACCTCCACTAATAAAGCTAAACAAACAAATAAACCCACCAGATAAAGAAAATGTTATAACTGACGAACTCCAGGCAGAAACAGGATGCAGTGTTCTTGTTATTTGGATCCTTTTTGTTGCCTCGCGTCTCTTGTCTTCTGAGGCCTCCATGGGGCATGTAAACTCATGAAGTGACGAGCCAATTAGTCTCTGTACTCAAGGACTGCCTTAAACGAAGCTTACGATAGAAGCCCTCTATTAACTTAATTCTATCTGCAATTTGTGTACATGACCCAAATCTCCTCCAAGTAAATTGTGCTTTGTGTCGCATCCCACGAAAGAACTAGGGTGCAATGAACAACAGAGGACCCTGGCTGGAAGAACTGAGAAGGGCTTGTGTGCCGCACCTGCCCAAATGGTGCCCTGCTTAATCAACTGTGTCTCCATGGGGCATTGAAACGAGGGCTGGGAGATCACCAAGAGCTGTTTACACAACTGGAACCATTCCATCTCAACTCAACTGAAGCAAGGAACAGTGAAAGGGGTGTCTCCCCCAATCATTCAACCAAAACACTATGAAGTGGACATCGTGAAATGTAAATCTCCAGGAACATAGGCATCAAGGAGAGAAGAGCTTTTTTTTTTTTTTTTAAAGAGGTTCAATTAAGCAGTTGTTAGTAGATTTATGTCTAGTGTTTGCCGTGCCATGCACTGCTTTCTCTGAGTGTTTTCGAGAGAGACAGATGATGGCATGCTGGTATGCTCTCCACAGGAAAGTACAATCTCACATTTAAATTATGACGTTAGAGTCTTCTTCCTTCACTACATTTTTGTCGAGTAAGTTCTTTATTGTCTTGGAGGCTTCTATAACCTTGGAAGCTTAAGCTTCCCAACACACAAAGTGCTTAAGCATGATTTCCTAAAATAGCTGTAATTTCAATCTGACAGGGTAACGTTTGCAATGCAAAATAAAATAGTTAAGATGATGGCAATTGTTTTCCAGTGTTACTTCCAAATCTTAATTTTTATAATATTTTTCATTTGGCTCTTTGTGATTGTTATTTTACATATAATAATCTTTGTGGTTAATATTATTTTGAAAACTGAGCTGTCAATAACTGGTGGGTTTAGGTTAAAGGAATAGATGGAAAAAATAACCTTGTGTACAGAAAACAACAAGTATTACCTTAAACTCTGTGTCCACTGAAATACTTTTAAAATGGAATCAATAGTTAAATTTTCTGTGTCAGGAACAGTGATGTTTTACACATTCAAATCTTAGAGTTTTGTGAGATAAATACCAGTGTTAATAATGTATAGTCTTTCACATTTTTTTTCTGGTGGAGAAGAATTTGAAATAAACCAGCAGCAATGATTTGCCCAGGACTGTTCCATTCCAAAAATTTGAACTGAAGATGAGAAGCTAATGTTTTGGAATTCATTAATGAATATCTGAACCATGGCTATACATTGTAAATTAAAGAAATATGTGATCCATATCTTAAACTTATAGAATTAATGTACTTAAGGTGAAAAGTAAAATTCCAAGTACCATCATATACAAGGAAGGCTGATAAAAAAGGAATTATTAAAATACAAAACAGCTGATAAATGTGAAATGAAAATAAAAATATAAGGTCTTCTTGTTCTATATAAGGGAATTCTTTCTGAAGATAGACATTTTTAATGGCTTTATTTTAAACTATTTTGCTGATTTAAAGCATTTAAGCCAACAGTTGTACTAGTACCTCAATCATTACTCTCATAATTTTAGACGTTGTTGGAATGGAAGTGATTATATTCACTATCCCAACAGTCACTGCATGATGAATAACTCCTTCCATACACACCAACTTTTTGTTATTTTTTAAAAGCATATCAAGTTCAATTTGTGCTGCTCTTGGATGTGTAACTATCTACACTTGGATGTGTAACTATCTACTGGTGTGTTATCAACCTATCAGGAGTCATGCCATTAAAAAGGAGAAGAAGAAGAAGAAGAAGAAGAAGAAGAAGAAGAGAAGAAGAAATTTAAAAAGGAACCTTTTTCTCCCACAATCTATCAGTTACTACAATTGTCAACATCTCCTCACCTAGCAGTGGGAGTTCATGTTCTCTCCCTACTCTTAAAGAGATCTGTCAACTGACTCAATCCTAATTAGGTTTTCTGTACAATGCCCCAGTGCTATGAATTCACTCGTGTAACTGTACTGGTGTGTCCGGAAAACATGGTTTCATGCCCCTGGTTGCTACAATCTTTTCACACCATCTTTCATGATAATCCTTGGGTATTTGGAAGAGGAGTGTGATATAGATATCCCACGTAGAGTTTAACACTCTACAGTCACACATTTCCTGGACCTTGCCCAGTTTTGGGTCTCCTTGTTAATCATTATCTTGTAAAAATAAGCTTTTCTGATGATACTATGTCCATTTAGCAGAGTAGGTCCTCACCTAGTGCCTATTTACTCACAGGTTATTGTCCCTGATAGTGGTGTCAAGTTTGAGTTCCATCTTGTACAGTGGACTTTAAATACTATCATGAACTGATTGGCTATTTCATTAAAATTGCACTAATGGACATATAATCTTAATATTATTTTATTTTTATTAAATTTATTCATTTTATTTTAAATGTGACTGTGTTCATCATGCTGATGTTCAGTGCCACTAGAAAAAAAAATATTAGATTCTAAGGAACTGGAGTTACAGATGGGTGGTAACCACATGAGTGGCAGAAATGTCCTCTTCAAAACATCAAGTTCTCTAAACTGCTCAGCCATCACTCAAGCCCAAATTGCGTACCTCACATGGTCCATCAGTGATGCAATCTGAAGGATTCACGTCTGGGTTAGTAGAATGTCCACCTTTTTTCTTTTGGTTACAAGCATAGCACCATGACAGCTAGTCAGCATGGAATGAAGCTTCCAGAAGTGCAAGTTTGGATTTCCAGTGCTCTACATGTGAGCTGAGTAGTCAGTATCTTCAGTAGAATCTCACCACAAAGTTCTGGAGGGTGACAAAGCACAGTGGTGGTAACCTTAGATGTGTGGAGATTGGAAGAGTTTTGGGGGTTTACTGTCCAACAGCTCTGCAAGTGGTAAAGCATTGCTGCCACTGGGATTTTTGTTTGTTATTCTGTGGGTATTGTCCCCTTTTTATAGGGAAACTCCATTAAAATATTTTATATGTGTACTTCATATATCTTCTGCAATAGTCTGATTTTTTCAAAAGGTCTGTGGTATTAGTTATCATCCCTCCCTGCCATGTTCCCTCCTCCCCTGCCCTCCCACTCCATTCCCAACCACATGTAAACATTTTTGTTCCATTATTCTCTTTCCCTTCTTTTTACCACATCTTTCTATGTCCCTTCCCTTGAAGTATCTCCAAAATCAACCCTTTTTAATTTTCTAGCCTGTGGGCATTCCAAATTGAGCACACATGTCTAAAGACACAAAGGTAAAATTCATAAATGAAAGCACGCATGAGATTTGTAGGTCTGCATTAGTGATTACATTTGCATTCATTTTTTCTATCTTCATTGACTTACTTGAAAGTTTCATCATTTTATTTAACAGCTAAATAAAATTACATAATATAAATGCATCATTTACCTCTTGATAGACATGTAGATTATGGTAAGTCTCCCTGTAGTAGGATATTGAATCTTTGGAGAATATGGCCAGGAGTAGCATAGTAGAATTTATAGTAGAAATATATATTTATGAAACTGCCACACAGATGTCCATAGTGGCTGTACTGATATGCATCCACACCAGCAGTGAGTAACATTTTCTATTTCCCTATATATATGCCAGTGTTTATTATAATTTGGTTTCATCTTAGCCATTTTAATTTGAGTACGGTGAAATCTCAAATTAGCTTTGATTTTTTTCTGTTTTTTATTATTTTTTTTCATTTTTACATATCAACCACAGTTCCCCCTCTCTTCCCTTCTCCCATCCCCACTTCTTCCTATCCTGCCCAATATTCACTCCTCAATGGGAGTAAGTCCTTCCTTGGAAGTTAAAAAGTCTGGCATACCAAGTTCAGGTAGGACCAAGCCCATTCCACCAGTTTCAAGGCTGAGCAAGGTATCCCACCATAGGGAATGAGCTCCAAAAAGCCAGTTCATGTACCCAGGATAAGTCCTGGTCTCAAGCCAGCACATCTCCCCCCAACAGTCGCCTTATTGTCACCCACATTCAGAGAGCCTAGTCCTGTCCCAAGCAGTTTCTGCAGCTATCAGTCCAGAGTCCTTGAGATCCCAGTAGCTCAGGTCAGTTGTCTCTGTGGTTTTCCCCACCATGATCTTGACCCCTCTTGCCCATACAGTCCCTCCTACCTCTCTTCAACTGAACACTCAAAGGAGTTTTGATGCAAATTTCCCCAATGGCATGCCTGGAAGGAAGATCAACCTACTGATTTTGCAGCATGGTGTTAGGTATTATCTACAATTTTTTCTGGCAATATTCACATCTGTGTATCTTAAATGTTATGCTTATTAGAGAGTCAGAAACACACACCAGGACTTAAGCAAAGGCTGTCTGTAATATCTGTGCCATCTTGAGAAAAACCATGTACTTTCAACAGAGAAAAGGGATTTTCACTTGTTGTGTTAAACTTTTCACCTGAGCATTGATTACATTTTGTTTTATTCCTTTATACATAAACATAATTTTATCAAGATTCTTTTTAGTGACTAAATGACTAATATTTATTCTTTAGTGTTTAAATTACTTGTTCTGAAAAGTATGCTTTTTCTTTCCTTTTAAGCTCAAAAGAGGCCCCCTTAGGAAACAGTATAAAAGAGATTTTAGGAAATTTCAACATAACACAGATTGCTGCTCAATTGTCAGCTGTTTTAGGGTGTATGGTAAGACTAAGACTCATTCTTACCCTCCTTTGCTAAGCATTTTAAATGACACATTTATATACAGTTGTCCAGTTAATATTAGCATAAGACCTCACTGTTGTCATAAATAATAGAACTAACAAGGGTGTAGTGATGGCTTTCCCTGGAATGTAATCTGTGGATAATTACTGTGAGAGCCACCCCTCTTTACCAATTAGAAGGCCAAAGTTAGTCCACAGGGACTCTTGAAAGCATTGCTAATTCATTGTGCCCTATGTATGTAATCATATCCTAGAAACTTGAGTTACATTCTGATAACAAAGCGTTTCTAAGGCAAAACATATTGACCATGAAAGACAAGAGTTAAAATGTCTCCCCATAACCTTCTCCTGGACGTGCATGAACATTTGTATTGAATGGAGTCCTGGGATTCCAGTGGCACTGGTGTCCTCCTCATCCAATTACAGCTGCTGGCATCATGCGCCAAAGGCCTTTTAACTTTCAGATTTATGATTTCACACTTAGAACAAATCAGTTGTTATTTAAAACAATAATAAATGTAGATGCTAGAAAATTGATTTTCATATAATATAGCCAAAGAAGCATGCTTAAAATCATGATCTGACAGGATGAACTTCCATAATTACCACAAAAATTTAAGTAAATATGTCAGTAGGCACCATTTAAAACTCTGACATTTCATGACATAATTTTAGAAAATGTTTCGGGTTCCTTTTGGAAAATGCAATTGAGTAATTATATTTTTGATATAAATTGAACAAAATTATGACCCTAGCTTTCATTAGTAAATTAAAAGGAAAATCTATGTGTAATATCAGGATAATTAATACACTAAAAATTATGGTATTGTGGTTTGGCTCTAGATGATTTCTATAATTGTTACCATTCATTGTTTGATTTCAATATTCATGTTATGCCACTTACCATAAAAATCAGCCCATTGTAATATATAATTTATTATATAGAGAAATTAACATATTCCCAATGAAGTTCCCATTAATTTAAAGCATATTCAAAACATGTTTAATACTTGGGAAAACAAAACAATATAGTTCATAAGCATTTCTGAATAGTTTTTATATTGAAGAAAACAAATTGTTTTATTGCAAATATTTTACTGTTTATGTTCAGAATGAATAAGACTATATAAAATATGTTCAAAAACACAGGAATTATAATTATTAATCTTATGGTTACTTAGGAAGGATCCCATTAAATTTTTTACTTCAGTTTCAATATGAATACAATGTAATAGTTTAAGGTAGTATTTTAGGGCATTCATTTATGGTTTATAAAAACATTTAAATGTCCTTTTATCCATAATGACCTCTTTACTATTCATAGGTAACAAAATACAAAAGCAGTAAGGTCCATTAAGAAAGTATTGAACCTGCTGTGGTAGATTTCTATAATCCTCGAACTCAGAGGGTTGGGCAAGAGGTTTGCCATGAGTCTGAGAACAGCTTAAACTACATAGAAAGAGTCTCTCTGAAAAGATACTAACAACAACCAGTGTGTGGGTACCATCCTGGGGCAGGGCAGAACATCCAGGAAAGGAGCACTGGGCCCCTTCAGCTCCTGCTGCAGGGGCCTTGTTCCACACATCCCTGACCCCCCCAAGCCTTTTGAGGTCCTAGTCCAGGAACACTTCCTGCTCCTGCACTGAGGCTACACACCCAGAAGTGTGAGGGTGCACTCACCCAGCCAGAGGGGAGTACACGGCATCGCCAGCTCCTGCTGTGGGGTCTTCTTGGCTCTGGACAAGTCCCCCCAAAGTTCGACCTTTTGTATGTGGGGTCCTTCGACCTCAAAGAGTGCTGAGGACAACCTTTCAGACCAGTCCTTGGCCCAGGAACAGTGCCTACTCCTGCACTGAGGATATCCACCCAGAGGGGAACGTTTCCTGCTCCTGCACTGAGGAGATCCATTCAGATTCAGTCACAGCATAGATTGGACCAAGATGCCAAGACCCTCCTGGCTGAATTTGAAGGAAGAGATGGGAAGGCATCAATACAAGAATTCCTC
>LOEQ01001007.1:257063-289206 GCA_001685075.1 Bramus lutescens | reverse complement strand
GTGTGTGTGTGTGTGTGTGTCTGTCTGTCTGTCTGTCTGTCTCTCTGTCTGTCTTACACACACACAGAGGAATAGATGTGAGATCTGGGTTGTCCCCCTGCCATACACAGAGAGAAATGGGAGATCTGAGTCTCTATCTCTCTCTCATACTCTCTCTCTCTCTCTCTCTCTCTCTCTCTCTCTCTCTGTGTCTCACACACACACATACACACAGAGAAGTAAGTCACATTGTATTTTGGATGTTTGGGGGAGCCTTCACATAGCTAATACAGGTTATACTAACTTGCATTTCTATTGACAGCATATAATTCTAAGAATTCAGTAACTTTTTTTTAAGAGTTGTTCTTACTCAGATGAGATGGAATCTTCTTGTAGTTTTCAGAAGGTGACTTTTTGTTGATGTTTTAAACACTGATAAAGGAAAGTGATCCATTAATGTAGATCATGGAACTCGATCCAGAGTTGTTGAAGATCTATCCAGGGACATGTGTTGCCCCAATATCAGCTGATAGTTTTAGAGACTATGGCATATCGATACTCCTTAGAAGGGCTTTATGTTTATGGGCTTTGATTTTTGGCATTAGGAGCAGAATAAGAATTCACGTTCTCTTGTGTGAAAGAGCAAATGTGCAATCCATGTACACCTGAGCTTACAACCTAGTTATAGTTTAAAAGTTAGTTAAAACTCAGAAGACATTGTCCCTCAGAAGTATGATTGTAAGTGGTGATGTGGTTTTTCAGACTGGCATATATAAGCCAACTTTAAAGACCTGGCTGAGATACAGCCATTGGGTGCTTCTCACCAGGTAGACTCGCTGTCAAGTCTATCTCGCCATTCTTGGTGATTTTCTGATTGTCTCTACATCTGGAAGGGGAAGAAAGGGCTTTTGTAGGGATCACCCAAGATGATGTAGATAAGAATGTTCTATGAACTGTGAACTGCTGTATGGAAGTAGCAATACATTGTTTTGCCCACAAAGTAAGGACAGGACATGGTATGTAAGGAGAACTTCAAAGTGGGGCTGGGTGAGTCAGGTGTTTGTTAGAATACCTTCATGTATCCTCACTTTCCTAGCCTGTGAGTTCACATCACAGTGAACTACATTGCTTATAAAATATATATGTTACACATATACATGTGATGGTATGCTCGCAAGGTTTTGAAACCCATTGTTTGTTTTAAGCACAGTGGAGCCTACTAGACTATTAACATTTTATCTAACAAAGAACTTAGCTATGAAAGCAAGATGACATAGGTAGATAAGTCATTTTTAAAAATCATCTTTATTTATAACATTATTTTCCTGGAAAAATGCACCTCATGTACCTGTGACCTGGACAATGTCCTAATTTAGGCTTCATGGTAGTACTGCTTTGGAGACTATGTGTGTATGATCCTATATGTCTCTATATGTGTACGTATGTGTTTATGTATGTATATGTGAATGTGTTTATGTGTGTGTGCATGTGCATGTACAGATATTTGAGAATGTACAGGATTTGAAGACATCAATAACTCCACATTGACCTGAAAAATGATGAAAGCACAATTCTCTCCGACTGGGTCTGTCGTCCCTCCCTTTTTTTTTTTTTTCTGAAAGTAAGGGGCTCAGATGCCTCAGATACTTCCTCTCTCAAGAGTTTCAGTATGGATAAATTGAATGCTTCTTTATTTTTTCTTTATTTTTTTTTTGCTGATGAGTCAAGGACTTCTTATAGGCCATCCCCAGAGTGAGGGAAATTAAGAGGGCCGTGGCAGCCGTTCTTAGCAGCTAATGACTTCATGCTTCAGAATTAGGAAATGTATACAACTAAAAAAAAAAAAACCCATTGAAGCAGTATGTGGAAAACTGTCAAAGAGCCTCATTGTTATTTCGTGAAAGTCAACTTTCTGGGCTTGGACCCAGAATGGTTAAAGGTGTTAAGATTTTTTTTTCTGGATAGATTTAATGATACAAAATTAATGCAACAAAGGAGATTTGTATTAATTATTTTCAGAATACAAGGTCAATGAAATGCTTTAATTTTATCAATCACATCCACTCTGGCAGTGGGCATTTAAGGGTTTTATGTGAAAAGGCAATCATTCATTTGGACTGGAAAGGGAATGGGTATCTGGTGGTAAGGGGTCCATGATGGCATGAAAATAAAGCAGAAACCCTGCAAGATGGGGGTGAATTATAACAGGTTTAACAAAAATGAGCAAGACTGAATGAGTTTTGAAAGCAGTGGCCCATTCAATGATTTCTTTTATTTTCTCCATTTTTCCTTGACTCTGCAAAATAATAAGAAACAAAAGAAAAATCTGCTGAATGCCTAGTCATAGTTTACTGGAGCAGGGAAACAAGCCATTCCAAAGCACTCTCTGATTTGCTGTGAGTGGCAGAATCACTCACCGTGGTGAATCAAAGCAGAGCGGGCCATTTGGAGTGATTACTTTCTGATGGTAAATTCCAAATGGTACGAGTGGAGTCAACAAAGGTATGGATTATTTTAAAAAATCTTTTTAAGGAATTCTGTTCTTCAAAGATGTATACTTGTATGGCCAGGTATGACTTGTATAACCTGAATGACTTTTTTGTTTTTTTAGCATACATCATCATTGTACAATGACCAAGCCTTGAGACTGTCTTTTTGTTTTTACATTTGGCTAGTTAAAAGCTTTCACAATTAATATCTTTGTGTTGGACACAATTTGCTTGTTAGAAGCTGCATGATGGCTATAATGGCAGGAAAATATACTTAATTATTTGGTTCAGCTGACTGGACCAAAGAAAAAACCTGATATTTTTTCCTTTTGCTTTTATAAAGAACCTGCTAGACATTCAACAAAATAATTAAGAGATTACCTGTATTCAATTCATTAATGATATGCAAATGGCTTATTATTATATATAAGGCACTACTTAGTGCTAACCCTGTGAGAGCCCATGATAGGATGGACAGTATTCCTGATGCTGCTGATGAAATATTACCTGCCACCCATAATCAGTATTCTGCTTTGATTGACAGCTTTAGGTTGCCTGACTCTTGAAGGCAAATCCTTGGTAGTGTATACTTCGTGAAAACACTTCCTTTAAGAGAGTGGAATGTTTCTTTTACTTAGGGGCATGACTAGGTGTGGTGCACATTCAGCCTTAGGGAGGCTGAGGCAGGAGGATCATGATTTGAAGGCCAGTCTGAGGTGTGTAAGATGATCGTGTCTCCAAATCAATCAACCAACCAGCCCACTTAGGGTGGACCTGTACTGTTAGAGGTGGGGGTGCAGTGACCATAGTAATAAGGTGCTCTCTTCCCCCAGTTATTGAAGTCCAATAATTGGCCTCAGTTTTTCCTTCTTTTAATTTACTCTTTGTGTCTTTCACACCACGCATCCTCATCCCATTCATTTCCTTGTCCTTTGTATCCACCCTCTGCCCTTGCAAACTGCTCCCCCGCACAAAGAAATAAAGTTTAAGAGAAAAATGAAAAAAAAGAGAGAAGGAAAAAAATCAGTGTAGTTATGGAAGCTGCCATGTGACACAGTGAGTTACACAGTGAACCATTTGTCCATACAGCTTTACTTCCAAGTGTTCATTGCAGAGTTGTTGGTCTGGTTTAAGCCCTCTGGTTTCTGCAGCACTGTTGATTCTGGGCCTTCACTGGGACTCCTCTTGGCTAACCTGCTGTTGCCCAGTATCATGGAGATCCTGCAGCTTTGGGTCTGTAGGACCGGCTCCTTCACTTGGTCCAGCAGATCACAGATGGGGTGGGCTCTGGGCCTGGGTAGTTGCAGGGTTGGTCACCCCACCAGCTCTCCCTTGTCCTCACCACCAAGGTGAACTCTCCAGTATTGTTTTGGTGAGTTCATCATGCCTTATAGCAATGCGCAAGGGGTGGGGCCAGCTCTCCAGTTTGGATCCACACCTCTATCTTCAGGGTCAGTTCGACTGTGTTACCCAGGAGTAGGTGGCCTCAATTTTTCAGCAGCCTTAAAAACTGCTCTTGTTTGTCAGGTGGTGGTGTCACACACCTTTAATTCTAGCACTCGGGAGTCAGAGACAGGTGGATTTCTGTGAGTTTGAGGTCATCCGGCTCTACAACAGCGAGTTCCAGGACAGGCTCTAAAGCTATAGAGAAACCTTGTCTCTATAAACAAAACAAAAAACAACGAAAAAACTCTGCTTTTGTTTCACTGTTTGTTTTTGACAGAAACTGGTTGAATCTTAAGGGAAAGGAAAGTGAAGGTTTCAGAAGGCAAGTCCCTTGCTGTCTCTGCTTTACATGGTGCTATAATTGCACCTCCGTGGCACACAGTTCGGACAGACCCTGGGTCATTGAACATGCTGGGGCAGCATAGGTAGCATTTGCTGTACTTCAGGCCGAGAGAGGGAATTGTGCAGAGCTGTGCACATTCTTGGCATCTTTTCATCTGTGATGAGTTTCCCTAAGTTTTAGCAGCTTGAAATAAGGAATATGCTTGTCATTGCTCTAGTGTGTCAATGGATATAGCAGGGTGTTCCTGGGCTCTAGCCCGTCGGGACTGTGGGTCCAGGTGCTGTGGGAGCTGTGTCCCCAGTTCCTTGCCTCTTGGTGGTTTTCTCCACTGGCTTTATGGACATGGCAAGTGGCTTCTTCCAGAAGATGTTAAAGGTGACCTATTGCTGAATCCGTATTGTCACTTCTTCATATTGTCCTTGTTGGGACTGAGTGTGAGTCCGAACTAAACCAAGGCAACCAGAAAGTGGGGTCACTGGGGTCATTTTGGACTGGTCCTGCCATGGCCCCCTTTTTACTGGTTTTGTTCCTGTGACTCAGTGAGATTCTGAAAGTCTTCTTGAGTTAGTTCACTACGGAAACGCTGGTTCACCTTTAGCTCACCTTGAACAAAATCATTTGGGGATCTTTCCCAGTCCAAACACGGTACTGTGAAGGGTCTTATTTGAAACGTCACTTCCAGCACTTCCATCCACTGACTGTGAGCCCTGAATCAGCCTTGGGAGTAAACAAAATCATCCAGCTGAATTACACGATATGACTGCGCTGGTTTCAGCCGAGTTCCCACTGGGTACATGTCCTCAGCACAGGACTAGGTACTGGAAGCTTTCATTTGCCACCTGAAGAAGGTGATGGGAGGACAAGGTTATTTTCCGTGGTGTTCTCCACCTGGGGCCTGGCCACTCCCAGGAGAGGAGTTTAAAGATTTTGTCACTTCACTGATGAAGAACAATGACACCTATAATCCTTGTTTCTCCAGTTACCATGATGCTTGCTGTAAGCAAATCCAGGTAGATGTGAAATGCAGGAAGGTGCGTTATGAGTCTTTCTATTACTGCTCATGATTCAGTTTCCCTTTTTGTTTTGTTTGTAAAAGCCCACTGTTTACAGAGGTTATTTAGGTACCCTTGAAATTAAAATGTCAGTCAATCAGGCTGCAGACTGGCTATGTAGTTGGGATAACTGATGAATGGCTTCCAGGTGCTGTATTCTAGTAGGAACAGACAGAAGTGTGTTTAAGGAGTCCAGAGTCAGCTATTCTGGAGATGAGGTCAAACTAAGGGATTGAGAAATTTGAGAGTTGATTTCTCTGAAATAACCAGAAAAAAGTGTCTCAGAAGCTGGGGAGACCCTTTGCTAGTTCATAGATTAAGAAGGCCGAATTTCCTCTTGGGACTCTCAAAATAGACATTTCCTTGTGTTTTGGAGTCTAAATTACAGTTATTTGACATTGTTGGGATAAAAATGCATCTTTTTATAACAAAGTATTAGATAGAGTCTAACTAAAAGGAGCCTACTTATGGGGTTCCTTGTAGTAGTTTTGATTTTGCTTCCATTTTCTGCTGCCTACAAGTCAGTCATTGCCTTCTTCGTTTTTCTAAAGCGCCTTGCCAAAATTCCAATGTAACAACTGCTGCATTTTAGGTTGTTCTTTCCTTCTTAATTCAGTCCTCCCGTCCAAACTAGTGAAATACTCAAGGGAAAAGATAGAATTTTTCTAACCACACATCCCTAATCTCCATTAGAATGCCGAGGGATTATGGGTAGGAACAATGCTGAATGAGTGAGCAAGGGGACGGAAGGAAGGATGGAGGGTGTGTTTCATCATTTGGTCTCTGAGTGAGGCACTTTGGAGGTGCTCAGATACATGCTATTAATAACAGTGATATAAAGCTGTCAGAGTTCCTCTAGTAGAACTGTCTAGAAGCCAGAGTCTGGTGGCCTACTCAGTAGCTCAAAAGTAGGCTGACATTTCGCTTGGCTCCATTGTTCAGTGGCTTTGCGTGCGTGCTCAAGGGCGCTGCAGCCATTGCTCTGGGGATCAGTACATTGAAGAATGCTACCTCCCTCATTACCTCCTTCACCTACAGTTCCTGGTCCAGGGAATTCTGTAGCTCAGGTTTAGCCTGACCACCAGCAGCTCCTTGGTGCTCTGCTGTTTTTAACATATGAACCACAGCATCAGCTGGAGGCTTAGTATGGGCTGAATTTCAGTGAGGCTTGAACAGTTGGTTTAAAAATAGTGAGAGTCTGCAGTTGTGTGTGTACACGCACACATATATATGTTTATATGAGTGTGTGTGTGTGTGGTGTGTTCGTGCATGTCCATGTGTGCGCGCACATGCATGTGCGTGTGTGTGTGCGTGTGCATGCATGTGCGTGTGTGTCGGAGGACAACCTTGGGTGTTATGCCTTGGAGCTGTCCATCTTGTTCCTCATTGGTCTAGAGCTCACCATATAGGCTAGCCTGGCTTGTCACTGACTCCCCAGGATCTGTCTGCCTCTACCTCACCAGTGCTGGGATTACATGTATGTGTTCTGCATCGAATATTTAGATGAGTTCTAGAAACTGAAGGCAGGTCCTCATGCTTGCTAATGACAAACACGTCTTGACTGTCCCTTTTCTCTCACATGTAGTCTAATGTAGGCCCCAGTCAGTGCTGTGGGCGGAGTCTCGGCTCCACCATTTTCAGGTGCTCAGATTTCTGTGGCTTTATCATCTTCCCCGTGGCTCCTATGAGGATTCATATTCCTACCTTGTCGGCAGACAGGAAGTCAACATAGAAGATCATGTGCAGAGGCGTTTATGGGTCAGATCAGGAAGGGCATGTGTTTCTTCTGCTTGGTTCCATTAGATGTATGACTAATCCATATGACTCTTTTTCACTAAATGTAAGTGCAACTAGGAAATGTTGTTCTAGAGACTGAATAAGCCCCCCCCCCAAATGTTCACTTTGAAGACCTAACCTCTGACTGCCTCAGGACGTAACTGTGTTTGGAGACAGGACCTTTAAACTAAGCCTTTGTTCCATTGACTGGTGCCCTTGTGTAGAAAGGATCAGGACACTCTGTTAGGGAGGTATTAGGGGCACACCATCTGAGTGTATATTAGGGGCACACCATCTGAGCGTATATTAGGGGCACACCATCTGAGCATATATTAGGGACACACCATCTGAGCATATATTAGGGGCACACCATCTGAGTGTATAATAGGGGCACACCATCTGAGCGTATATTAGGGACACACCATCTGAGCATATAATAGGGGCACACCATCTGAGCATATATTAGGGACACACCATCTGAGCATATATTAGGGACACACCATCTGAGCGTATAGTAGGGGCACACCATCTGAGTGTATAGTAGGGGCACACCATCTGAGCGTATATTAGGGACACACCATCTGAGCGTATAGTAGGGGCACACCATCTGAGCGTATAGTAGGGGCACACCATCTGAGTGTATATTAGGGACACACCATCTGAGTATATATTAGGGGCACACCATCTGAGCATATATTAGGGGCACACCATCTGAACGTATACTAGGGACACACCATCTGAGCATATATTAGGGGCACACCATCTGAGAGCACAGGGAGTCCATTCTGAGCTAGCGAGTGAGGCTTTGGGAGAAACCAACCTGCTAGCGCCTTCATCTTAGATTCCAGAAGTGAGAGGAAATAACTTTCTGTTTATTAAGTTATCCAGGCTGTGGTCTTTTATTAATGGAAGTGCTAGTAAAATAACAGAAGCATTCCAGATGAGCTTGGAGAAAGTAGAGATGATTAGTAAACATTTTCTGCTGTCATATAAAGAGTTGTCTCCTCTCCATTCATGTGGTGTCTTTTGAGTGCTCAACTAAATACTTGGGATATAGTAGATAGAAAAGAGGGAAGACCAGGCAGCCAGCCTGTATGTGGAGTCTTTTGACTTTGCCTTTGGTGGGCCATATGTCCTTCTTCTCCAAACAAGACTGAGGAGAGTTTTCCCATCTTTAGTACTTACTGATGGGGAATGAACAGAAATCACTTAAATGCTGAAGGGAGCAGAGGCGTTGCCATCACTACCTCAATAATAAAACAAGGGGCTAAAGGACTTTCTTGTTTCGTTTGTAAGTGTAAGGCTCTGAAAAAAATTAATATTTATTTGTGAATATGCAAAGGAAAAATGGAATGCTATTCTCAGCACACAGGAAGAACCAAGCAGAGCTTTCTCCATTTTTTATTGAGACATGATCAATATGCCACAACATTCACCCATTTAATCAAGTGTTTTCCTCTAACAGAGACATGCAGCTGTCACCACCGTCTGATTCTAGAGTGTGTTTTTCTCCCGAAGGGAACCTCAGACCCATTAGCAGTCACTTCCCATTACCTCTGGCTCCCTTTCCCCCTGCCACAGGCAGCTGGCCACAAATCCAGATCCTTCCGCCTCTATCCAAGTCCTGGAATGGCAGGCATGTGCCACTCTATCAGCTTGGACCCTTTTGATGGCTGAGAAATTTTCCATTGCATGGGTTTTGTCTATCTGTTCATCTGCTGAGTCTATTGGCGTTGTTTTCAGCTTGTTGCTGTTGTAGATAATGGTGTGGTGTACAAATGTGAGCAGGTTGTGTGAGGGCTGTGGACGGGATTGTTGACTCCCACACAAGTTCCATGCGTAACCTTTGAATTATTCTCACTTTATTTTCACATTACATTGCTTATGGCGTGCCTTATATTTAAAGCACAATATTTGGCGATTAGTTTGATCTTGCTTAACTGAACTTAAGGAACCATTTGAAATCAAATTCATATTAAAGATTTGTAGTAGATTCTAAACATTTTGAGAGTCTTTTCTTAGTTCTATGAATACTTTGGAAATCAAGATAAGATACCATTTTTTGTCTCTTTAGAAATGAAGGAAAACATTTGACATTTTAGAGCTGACTTTTAAAAAGAGCCTATGAATGTTTAGCTCCCTTTTCTGCGACCTTGCCTGTGTCATTCCTGAAGTTTTTGGGTAGACTGCCCGCAGGGTAGCAGGTGTGCCAGGAGCAGAGCGCAGAAGGGAAGGGAATGTAAGTGAGTAGTCACAACCCGGAGGCCAGCAGATTCCCAAACCGGTGGTGGTTCCTGAGATGCCCCTGGCCGTGTGCCTGTCAGTACCCAGTCCTCCTTCCCAGCATAGACATAATTTTAATAGGAAGACATCTGTCGGTGAAAACTACATCTGCTCAGTACCAGTTCTCTGAGGGAGACTGATATCTACAGTTAGCACCTCGATCTGCTGTGGAGCAGCTATGGCCTCTGAGCTGTGGTACATGGGGTGCATCCCCGTAGCCACGGATCTCTGGTGGGAGAAGCAAGCCACCAAGGATTTATTCTGTGGTCGCCTATTACAGCTCCTACAAGGCAGCTCCATGAGTGCAGGAGGTGGCACCTCCCTAGGCAGAACTGGAACCCTGCCAGGGCTCCTCATTGTGTGCTGCTTGGGCTGGGCTCTGTCCCCTCATTAGGAGGTCTCACACCCCTCTCAAACCTCGCAACCCTGTCTTGGCATCTTCCTTGAAATGGTGTCAGCAGTTCTTTAATATTGGAGGAAAAGCTTGTCTAAGTCACATGGAAGACAGTTGTGGAAGAGGCAGATGCATGTATAGAAGCAAAATAAGCCCATAACGGCCTCTGGCTGGAGAGTCTCCTCTCGAGGGCCTGCCAGGGCGGACAATATATGAAGCCGAGGATGTGAATGTGGTGTGTTGGTCAAGACCCAGCGGTGGAAACTCCGAATCTATTCCTCTCGTTGAATGGGTCTCCTCGTCTTTTACGGTCTAAACTGTGCTGTGTCCATGGCTCTCTTCAGTCTCTGTTGTCGTCTTTCATCCCGAAGCTCCCCTTACTCAAACTCCTTCGTAGCCTTTGAAACTGATCTCACCCTCTCTCTTTCCTCTTCCATCTCATCAACACATGCAGACCTCTTCTCCCCAGATAGGCTACTGCCAGAAGGGCGAGGGTTGATGTACGATTTCTTACTAATAGACTGGCTTGCCTCTTGGGTACAAACTCCACAGGAACAGGCAGACTTGTTACGTATCCAAGGCTGGTCTTGAGCTCTCAGTTCTCTTGTGATTGGATTATACATATGTACCAGTTTGCCTAGTACTTTTTACACAAGGATCGAATCTGCTTTGGGACAGTGCCCTGGTGGCCCAGATGGCTTCCTAACTAATAAGTCTATGAGGGTCAAGGAAGAAGAGGGCTATTGATAATCAAGAACATCCCTTTTGGGGAATGCATGCTGCAAACGCTGTATTTTTGTTTCAACTTTTGGACATTGCTTGACCTTGATAATACCAAGCACATATCTTTTCTATATTCCCCTTCTCCGATGAGGGGAGCCTCAGGCGGATGAATAGAGAGGACTTGAGGACAATCCAAGGCCAGCTGTGGCATTGGAAGAGTTAGCTAAGTCCACACCTGCTGTTCCATGACTAAGGTTTCAAAGCTTTTGGACCTGTGTATACTGAGCCTGTCTTTTGATATCAGGATAAGTTTCAATGGATTTAAATTGTGTTATAATAAGCCTTAATCTCAGGAAAGCTTTTTTTCCCCTGAGCTCATGATGAAGCTACTTTTCCTTAGTGCTGTTGGGTCACTTAAATACAAACAACTGTGACCAATTTTTCTGGGTCTCTTCTGAGTCTTTTCCTTTAGGCTCCCTTACCAGGTGGAAGGAGGAAGTTGTAACTAGGCAGGTGTCAGCTTTATTTCTTTATGACTTCCTTATGAAGGACCCATGTTATTTGAGGCCCCAGTGACTGGATTTGTACAATGGAAATAATAGCATCTGCTCCTTACAAGTATTATGGGTATAGCATGTTACAGCATGAAGAAGCCCTGTCAGACACAAATGCAGCAGTAGCTCACCAATAGCGCCCCTCTCTCCCCGTTTCCTCTGTTTGCCATGTTGATGCCTAAGCTCAGGCTGGGGACAGCACTCCAGTAACACCAATAGGATCTCACTTCTCATGTTACAAGCTGGCTAAGGGATTCTTCCATATTGTCCCTTTCTTATGACTGTAGTGTGACTCACAAGCGATCACGTTATCTTCCCTAGGTAAGGAAGAAACAAGGAAGACAGCCCTAGAGGTTGATTCCTTTTTATAAAGGAGATGATTAAGCGTTTCAAAGACCTCTGCGGACTTACTTGTGAGACGGCTCAGTGGGGTATGGTTCTGGCTGTGCACTTGGCACTAAGTTCTCTCCTTGGAAGTTCCATTAAAGTGGAAGAGGAGAATGGACGCCACGAAATGGTTCTCTTGCCTCCAGATACATACTGTGGTACTTGTGTCCTGCCCGCTAATAGCAATCGATAAAAAAGTTAAAAATAAACAAAAGAACCCTTTACTTTTCAGAGTTTGAATTCTGAGAAAGTAAAAGTGCTTTGTCTGTGTGACATCCGTCATATGTATGACTTACATAGATGCAAAAATCATGTGTGTACATGTATATGTGTTCATGTATGTGTGTGTATGCATGTAGTTCACCACACGCCAGAGTTGGGTTTCTTTCCTTGTAGCTCTCTGCCTCACCTTTTGAGACACAGTCTCTCACTGAACCTCCGACTTGCCAAGCTTGGCTATCCTTGGATCCTCCTGTCTCTGTGTCCTCCAAGCTGGGATTATAGGCACATGCAGAAAGAGAATGAAGAGCTCTTGGGTGGTACATGCATGTAAGATGAAATCATCTTAAGCTCACAATTGCTTTAGAAGATACAATATTTGTGTCCCTGTGTTAAAGGTGACATCTACATTGTATCATGGTCAAATGTTTCTTTAATTTTTGTACTTTCCTGGAATTACTTTTAAAATGAAATTCAATTGTCATATACAGTTATGCATTTTATGTATAACTAGGTTATTCTTACAACAAATAGTAAACATGGGCTTGCATTATTTACAAGTGGACTGGGCAAAGCACTACTTGATGATTCTTTCAATGGCCAGGGCCAAGAATTGAAACTTTGGTTTCCATTCAGTTCCTTGTTACTTTCTCTCCCTACTTGATGTCCTTTCTTTCCCTTTTTTTTTTAAACGAAAAGGCACATTCCCATTTTAGAATCATCACTAATTTCTTTCTCTCTGTTTTCATTTTTCATGTGTACACATGCATATGTTTATATGTGTGTGTGTGCACATAAATATAGAGAACATAGTTTGATGTTGGTGTCTTCCTCAGTCAATCTCCACTTTATTACTGAGGTAAAGTTTTTGTTTGAGCCTAGAACTCTCCAGTTCGTCCAGTCAGCCTGTCTGTGCCTCACAGGTACTCTTACTATGGATGCCCTGTCCCATTTTACTTGGGTTCCGGGGTTATGAACTTCAGTTCTCAAACTGTGCAGCAAGCGCTGTATCCACTGAGCTATTTCCTCCACCCAAGTTGTTTCCTTAAGTTGAGCTATGGTGGAGAATGACCCCAATTTCAAGTAACCTAGGAAAACCGAGAAAACAGAAACATCCCAGTGGGGACCTTCCCCGGGTTCACGTTATCACAGACTCGAGCTGCCTCTGTTGTTAGTAGAACCTGATGGTTTGTTCACGTTGTTTTTGGGTTGGAGTTGCTTCAGTCCTCCAAAGACGCAGTGGATTTGTAAAAACAGATCATCAGTGATAACCCGAGACCACATTCGTCTAAACTATTGGGTGGAGGATTGCCCATTTCTATAGGCATGACTAGACACTCTAGTTGCCCCAGATTGAACGCTGCTGAAAATTAGCCTCTCAATTACTTTTTTTCATAGCAGTGTTGTCCAAATATATCTTCATATTGCACAGCTGAGATCTTGACTTCTAGAATTAAAGAAAAAAGAAGTAAAAAAGAAATAGAAAAAGAAAGGAAGGAAAGAAGGAAAGGAAAGGAAAGGAAAGGAAAGGAAAGAGCCTCAGGGGCTAATCATAGCAATTAGCTAATGTGTCAACAATTAGCACTTTCCATCAACCTGCTCTGAAAATGGCCTCTTCTTATCCACTCACAGACAAGAATGCAATGATGTAGTTAAGAAAAGCAGGGGAGTTGGCTCCCTGAGCCTGCACTGTAGCCAACTAAATCCCTGGGGCATTGTTTACAGCGATTATTCTGCCATTATGGTGTTATTGCATAGGCGGAGGGGGCAGTCTGATGCTTAAAATAAGTCCTGCCCCCCACCCCCAGCCCTGACAAAAGACAAAACAAAGCAGTAAAAGGAAAGCAATCCCTTTTTGGCTGCTTTTGGAAAATGTAGAAGAAAAACTACTGAGAAATGTCAGCCCGTTACAGGACTTGAGTGCTTAACTGGTAAATATTTTTTAAAAAATCAGTGTATTTAATATTTTACCATTTGGAAAATTTTCATTGGGTTTCGAGTGCAGCACAACTCAATCACTTTAGGATTTCAGAGGTCTCTTGTGGGGATTTCTTTACAATGGATACATTATATTTGGTGACCATCTATACCACTTCTTGGGCAAAATATGTTTTAACATCTTTTATATAATTCTTTTAGTAAAACAAGAACTTTTATACACACCTTTCATAAAGAACCCTACAGTACTTTAAAGAAGCCCATATATCTGTATAAATACCATGGGCTTGTCTTAAAAACAGCCTAGAACAACTTGCAAATCCCTGGTAGCAGCTCAGAATCCTGAGGGTAGGAGTATTTTTTTTTTCACTAAAACTGGAATTGCTCTTCAGTCAGCTCTGTGAGCCCTTGCAGGCTGCTCTGTGAGCTCTCAAAGGCTGCTATCAGAGCACAGAGGGTGGTAACGTAGTCCCACAGAGAGGCATGGTGGCCTGGCAAAGTGGTCTATCCATGGCCAAGGCCACAAACGGCTTAAAGGGTAGTGTCCTGACTGGCGGCAGCGAATGTTGCTGTCGAGCGGGGAGGGTGAAGGAGATAGTGGGTTGTCCTGTGTCACTGACACTTGGCAGGGTGGATGGGGTTCTATGCCCATGTTGGAGGTAACAGGGGAATGCACATGAGCCATATACAGTTAGGGGACAAAGATAGACACTGGGTTCTGAAAGCAGGAGCTTGGGAATTAGTTTCGGGAAGGTTTCCAGAGGACCTGCAGAGCTAGTAGTGGGTCTCCAGCTGGAGAAAGGTTACAACAATGGTTGTTTTTCTCTGGCACATTAGGAAGCTGGGTGCTGTCAAGATGTCAGACATGTGTGAGACAAGAGCCAAAGCAGATCTGTTTTATTTATTTAATTTTCTCCCTTAATCTACACATAATACTTCTCAACTATCCTTCTGTGATTTGAGTGCTAAAGCTTATCTCTTCAAAGTGTGGTTGGTCCCTAGGCAGCCTGTAACAGTATCCCCCAGTGGATGTGTTTGGATACGGAGGTTCCACCACAGGCCAGCATTTAAACAAAAGCCCCAGCTAATTTTAATGCCCTGTACAACTTGCAGACTGTTCCTGTAGAAGGTGGTGTAGGGATTCTGTCTTCATTTGTTTTCCAGTTTGTAGGACTGGTGAAATTTGATTGAGGATGTTCTTGGGGCAGGTGGCGTCCTGCTCTTGAAGAGCTTGCTTGCGTAGTGATGGGGACATATGTAGGAGGAGGCCCATGTGGAGGAGCAGCTGTATTCATAGTGGTTTGACCATGGGGAGGAGGGGGCTCTGCAGATGTCTGCTGGGCTCCCATATGCTTCAGGGAGGTTAAGCTTCAGGGTTAGGTCTTTGCAGAGGCTTGGATGGAATGTGCAGAGGAGAATTCAGCCCAGGAAGCGAGCAGACCTCATCAGAGGCAAGTACGGAGACAGTGCCTGGGTCCCCCTTCTCCTGTCTGTTACTGCTGCTTTTTGTCACCTGGTGAAGGTGGTGTATTTGGGACTGTTCATTTGGCAGAGAGATGGCGAGAAGCTTCTTGTGCAGGGTCTTGAAGGCTCTACCAAGGGGTTGAGTTTTTTATTTTAGGAAAATAAAAATCTTTTTTTTTTCTCGTGGTCTGATTGAAAGGTTTCCCGGTCTGTTGTGGGCTCACAGATGTTTGGAGATGAGCTGTGGGTTCTTAGAGGAGCCAGGAAACAATGATCAGCTCTTTGGACTGTGGGTGGAGGAAATCAGAAAGAGCAGGAGAGTTCACAGCACCCTTGGGATACAAAATTGTGGAGAATGTTTGATATGGAGTAATTTTCTTATTTCTGTGACAAAATACCTTGACGAGTGCAGCTGAAGGAAGGAAATGGTTTGGCTTGCTTTTCAGGGGTAGACAGTCTAGTGTAACAGTGACGTCATGGTGGCAGGAGCCACTAGTCACCTTATTTCTGGTCAGGAAGAAGAGAGAGATACATGCTGGTGCCCATCTCCCCTTTCCCTGTTCACTTTGGATTCTGTCTGAGGCTTCAGCCCATGGGACGGGACCATCAGTATTCAGGGTGGGCCTTTCTTCTTCAGTTATGCTCCTCNAAGAGGTGTGTCTCCTAGGTGATTCTAAATCAGTCAGACTGACAATGAAGATTAAGCAGCATAGGGTGCAGGTTTGGCTTTCTGGCCGGTGCAGATGGTCAGATGGTAGCAGTGTGCATGAGCAGCGGTGTCACGGGGAGCCTTGGGTGAAGCAAGGTTGTTTCAGTTCATCTGTCAGCTCTTTGATTTGTTTCTAGACAAGCTTTATATGTATGTAGAAGAATCAATGAAGTCGTTCTTCATGTTGAACCCCTTTCTGCCTCCTGTAACTCTGTATTATACTCAACCTAAGGGTAAAGATTGTCTAGGCATAGAATAGATGAACCAGACTGTTGGCAATGACGTATTAACAAGTTTGTAGCAGATGCTTTTGTCAACAAAGACTACTTACGGCATTAGGAAGCCTCAGGTTACGTCTGCTTATCTGTGGTTTCATCACTTCAGACCTGAGTAGTGTCAGGGCATATAGAAGATCAACATCATAGGGTAAAGGACCCTTTGATCTATTCCAAAACAGCTACCCAGTGGGTGATAAATGCACAGAGGGGCTCATGAGTAGGGCATTTCTAACATGAAGTCACATGTTTGTATTGAGGTCTCCAGAAATGTCTGTACATTCCCCTTCCAATTAAGAAAGGGGTCAAAGGGCAGAAGATCCAGTGGAAGGGATGTTGTAGGTATTGGAGTCACAAAGATCTGAATTAGGAGTCTTACATTCTGCTTACTAATTGTGTGACCTTGGATGCCTGGAACTTCTTAGAACATCAGCATCCCCATAAAATGGGGATCATCGTCATCAACACAGTTTACATGAAGCATTGTGAGGTTAAAAAATAACTAGGAACAATAAGTCGAAAACGGCAGACCTAGGAAATGGAAGCCTTTGATTGTTTCTGTGGACTTGGGTTAGTTAAATCTATAACTGCTATGGTTATGCCTTCAGCCATCAATCTCTGCATCATCCTTCTGTGGTTGATGGTAAAATGGAGAGAGTTGAGCTTGTCAAGCATGATTGTCATAGAACGTGGCTCTGGCTATGGATTTTCCCCTAGAACATCACTCTGCCCTGTGTGTGTGTGTGTTTGTTTGTAGGTGTGTATTTAACATATACAGAATTCTAGATCAATTTGTACAACGTTCAATCTCAAGGTCTGCCTACTTGTACAATTCAGTCAAGAAGAGAGCTGATGATTTTCTTGTGCCAACACTGGGGCAGAGGCTACTGATGGTCTTTAAGGCACACTACAACCCCCGAAGTATAGATATTTAATGAAGAACTCTAAACTTAGTGATTCTCACACAGACATGACACTAACTAGAACACAAATACTTGCTTTTTTTTTTCTGCATCCAAGGAGGAGGGCAGTTCTGGAAGTACCTGATCTGGGTTTTTCTAGAGAGAGGATTAGGGTTTGTTCTTCCCTGAGGAAAATTTCCAGTATAGGCAAACATGAGAAAGAATATAGTCTCAGTCCCCACTCTTACGCACCTAGGTGTTAGCATGGCCTCTGCCCATCCTAAGTTCATTCAAGAACCAATTATCACTAGAATGACCTTCTTCTACCCATGTATGAGGCTGGGGCATAGCTCAGTGCCAGAACAATGAAATAGGATCATCTTCCTTTGCCATTGTATATTTCCTCCCTATCATCCTGTTCTATTTTCATTTATTTTCATTAATATACCTTCTGACACCATTGGTACCTGTATGTATGTCACTGGGAAAAGGGACATTGTCTACTTTGGTCATTGCTTACCCTCAGTTGCAGCAGAGCCTGAGAGGCCCTAGGTATACTGAATAAACCCTAACCGAATAAGTGAATGGAGTGCGAACACACGGAAGAGCGTAGCCATTACACACGGAAGAGCGTAGCCATTACACATGGAAGAGCGTAGCCATGGCCCTATGGAAATACCTAACCTCTGTGGGTCCCATGGTAAAGTACCTGAGATGGTTGTTTTGTGTCTGTCTGCACTGGACATTTTCTGTGTATTGAGAGTTCAATGTAGAACTAGAGAGGTCACCCTGATTGTGGTATGTGATCAAACTTTGGGTCCAACAGGAGGGAGTGCTTGCTTCTAGCTGAGATGATTTCTTCTCAGATGACACCCAGGAGATCACTAACAGAGAGACTTCTGCAACTGTTGGGACTTTGTGAGATATGGGGAGAACTCAGATCAGGGAAGAACCGCTGATGGTAGCTCCTCACCTCCTAGAGTACGGGCTCTGGCTGTGGGTTCACCTTCACCAACTCTCTGCTCTCTGGCTTTAGATAGTCAGCCAATGTCCTGTTACAGGAATTCTTCCTGAGAGAATGAGGAAACAAAGTGTGGGGGATGGGACGATAAGGTTCCATTTCAGGACTGAATGAGAAATTGACCATTTCACTTCCTATGGCCAGAGGGAAAAACAGAGAGAAGGCTGAGTTATGGTGGCACACGCCTTTGATTCTGGCAGGTGGATCTCTCTGAGTTCAAAGGCAACCTGGTCAGCATAGGGCATTCCAGGCTAGTTGGGGCTACAGAGAGAGATCCAGTCTGAAAAAGAAAAAAGGACACACTGTGGAGTCAGGCCTTTGGAATTCCCATCCCAGCTCTGACAGCTGTGAAGATGATCTAGCCTGCTCTTCCGGCTCCTGTTCCATAGAACAGGATGATAGGAATAGCATCCAGCTCCTCTTCCACATATTCCTGAGCCCCGAGGGAGGGGCTTGCCGAAGCCATTCGGTTTAGGACTCAGTGCTCCAACCTTCCCCTTTCTACACGTCGTTCAGTTTCAGGTCTCAGTGTTAATTCCCACTGACTGCAAAAAGAAGTCTCTCTGCTAAGGGCTGAGCAGGACACTGATCCATGGGTATAGCTATGACATTACTGCTATGTTCCTTTAGAAGAATAATAGCTAGTTTCAGGGTCTCGACTACCTTTACAGTGTCAGGCATGGGTTGCACCTCATGCAGTGGGCCTTAAAGTCCATCAAAGAGTGGTTGGTTATGCCCACAACATTGATGCATTTTATTGCATTAGTATATCTTATAGGCGGGTCCCTGCTGTATCAGAAGGTTTATAGGTGATGGACGACAGTGTCTTCCAGACACAACAGGACAATGAACATATGAACTAATAGAGACAGTGGCAGTGTACTCAAGGTTTGTTCACGTTCAAGCCACATGGAATCCTAGCATTGAGAAGGTGAGGTAGACACAGAGTCCCACACTCACCAAGAAGCTGTTTGTAATTGATAACTGCTGGTGACAGGAAAGTTAATTTTTTCCAATGGAGTACCACCAGGTGTTTCAGCCCAGGAATAACTGACCAACATAAAACGAACTCTACTTGTTGTGTGTGTGTGTGGGGGGGGGCTTTTGTTTCATTTTGTTTTGTTTTGGCTGTTTTTTTTGTTTTGATTTTCTTTATTTTGAGAGTGAAAGAGAGAGCGAAAGAGAGAAGAAGACAGGTGGAGAAAGTGAAAGAGAGAAGAAGGCAGATGGAGAAAGAAAAAGAAAGAAAGAATGAGCATGATTGATTGATTAGGTAGGGAGGTGGGGGTCTTGGAAAAGTTGGGAGATGGGAAACATGATCAAAATGTATTATATAAAAGTTTTAAGTAAATAATAATAATATTAATGTTAATAATAAAGACTAGCACCTGGTTCATGGGAGGAGAATTAAATGGGCCAGCATGTGGAGCGTCTCAGATGGTACCTGGCACACAGTCAGCACTGCTTGCTTGTTTGCTGGTAAAGCACCTGGCCCTGCTGGACCACAGGGAAAACTTGCAGGGCAGTTTGCAGCTAGGCAGCCGAGTGTTGCTTCAGATAAAATCCAGCAGGAGTTTTGTTGGTGGAGTTCAGCAAGGGAAAATGAACACTGGAGCATAAGAGCCATGTTCCTTTTACCCTAAACCACACATTTCTGACAGCGAAAATGATAGCAAAAAGGTGCACCGCTTGTGTGCATATTGAAACATGCAGCAACCACAGCCACTGTCCTGGGGAACTGGGGATGGCTGAGCTCCTTACCCAGGGATGCCGTTGGCTGTCTCCACCAGGGCACATGTGATCAATTTCACAAACTTTTCAATTAAAATCTACATTCTGAGAAGCTGATTTCTGTTTTCAGAGATGAATGGGGAGAGGGTGAATGGAAGGGATAGTATTAATTAATTAATTAATTAATTTTTGTACAGTGTCTCAGCATGTAACCTTAACGGACCTGGAATTCACTCTGTAGCCTAGGCTAACCATGGGTTTGTATCAGTTCTCCCGGCTCTGCCTCCCAAGTGCTGGGATCACAGGCAGGGGCCACATTCAAATTATATCTGGAGTCAGCCAGCTTCCTCCTGGGAGAGGACACAGATCAACAGCGCAGACTTTGGTTGAAAATGGAAATGCAAATTCACATTGAACAGGTGTTCCAAGGGGGAATTCCTGCTAGTAAACAGTCTGTTGATTTGTGATTTGTGTTCAGAGAGAGGATTGCATTTTAGTCTTGAAAATCAAACATTTCTCATGTGAGCATCTCAGCTTCATCCTCCCTTGAAGTTTTCTTCAGTGGGCAGTGGGTCCCCCTCAGGCCTCACAAGCTTCGTTGTTTGCCAAGCTCTTCTGGAATGTTCTTAGTCAAGAAAGAAAAAACTGGTCTTTACTCTGAGACTTTGAGGGGGAGGGGTCTTCAGTTAGCAATAAATAACCTGTCCTGGTTGGAAAGGGAGGTGGCCACCCGCAAGTGAATTACAAGCCTCAGTGAGGAACGCTCTGTAGCCTGTGTTTCTTTTCTCTTTCTAGAGAACTAATATATCTTGGCAGATGAGGCAAAACAAGTGAGAAATGAATATGAACTGCAGGCCCCCAACAGTACAAGAAAAAGAAAAAAGAATCAGCATTGGGTTGATATGAGGGGAAGGCACAGCCAACTGCAGTAATGCACCCGCTGCCTTATGTATCCCTCCAAAGAAGCCCGTGTATCACAGAAAATGGTAAATAATGCCTGAAATGGCAGAAGCTAGTGGTGGGGAAATAAGAACCAGGTGTCTGAAGGAGGAAAACCAAAGAGAGCATACATTTTCCGTCAACAATCCCGCTATAAATCAGAACAATACCACCATCCCGACCTGCAGCCCGCGGGGAAGAGACTGTTGTAAAAATGATAGATCAGAATCACTGCGCACCAGGTCTTGATAAAACAAAGAAAGTTGGTCTCAGGATCTGACATGTATCTATAATGGCAGAGAAACAGAACTTGATCAGTGAAGGGCCAAATGTGAGGAAATGCAAACTTCAGAACTGGGTGACTGCTTAATATTCTGACCAAGCCGAGCGTGGGATAATACAGCAGAAATTGATGACTCGGTGGGATCTGGCTATAACACAAACTCGCTCCCAAGAACAGGACGATAATATATATGCCAGGCCTGTTCATCACAATTTTATATATTCTTAACACCTAGCAACAAAGAATATACTGTCTATGCTACCGTCATAAAACAGGGTTAATGTATTTCCTCAAGTTTCGTTGTTTCTTTCAAGAAATAAAATTCGCAACTCCGTTGAAAGAATGTTAATGTGTAGAAAAATGAGCCATTGCTTCATTTCCTTACAGCACCATCCTAATTACATTCTCCAAAGCCTCCCAGATTCTCTTCATTTGTGTGTGCTGTGTGTGAGGCACCAGGATGCAGGAAACATCTTGAGGTTGACTAGGCGTTAGGGTCAAGGGTCAATAGCTTCCATCACACTGCGCTTCCATTTCATGGAAGCACAGGTCTAGCTGCACTTAGGGACTCTCAAGGACTGTTTTTAATGCAGCAAACTTTCAAGGAGGGAAGGGAGAATTCTTGTGTGGGAGTGTCTCAAGGGCTGACTTATAAGGCAGGCTAGATAAAGTGTCTACTTAACAAAGCATCTTCTGGCCTTGGTGTGTCCGTGGTCCCAGGGCCATGATGAGTCAGGGTGCCAAGTCTCTACTTTGCTGTTCTACCTGGATAGTGTTGCTCCTGAGGTAATGTGTTGGTACCTCACAGCTCAGCACACTGCCCATACTACCCTAGCATAGGGAGTTTTAGCCCGTACCTTCTCTCTCAGTGCCTCCATGACACTGGTGTTTGGTTCTCCAGGCTGTTAGTTTTCAAACTATTGTTGCAACAGCAACAGCCTCACTTAGGAGGAACATGTAAATGCAGATTCTCAGGTTCCACCCTGGCCCATCGAACTAGAAACTGAGAATTGGGCAACACAGCATGCTGTGTTACAGCGAGATTTCCCTAATACAAATGTTTAATAACACTGGCCTAGGGAACACCGTGTCACAGTTACTAAGGGCGTCTATGTGACTTGCATGCTAAGCCTGTGGTGGTCATTGTACGTTCACATTGAGTTTAGAGGTGATTGCCTCATTTTAAGGGTTTGCAAACATTGAGCTGAGGATTTCAAGTTGTAGATTAGAATCAGCTAGTTATGTTGCAAAGTCAGGGTTATAACCCACATGGATCCTTCTGAGCCAGCCCTACCCAGTGACTAGTCAAAGCTCACAGGTCCTCTTGATTGGAATGGAAAGGTGACCAACTGGTTCTTCAGTGACTTTAGGATTTGGGGTCCCCTTTGAGGAAACAGATTAATATGTGTTTTATGGCTGTGTAGTTACCCGGGATTTAGTTCCATGAGTGTCAGAAGTTGTGATGTACATGGAATGGTTTGGACCCCGTGAATATTCAAGAGCACTCGTAATGAGGGTCAGAGTAAATCCAGCTGAGAAGACACAGATGTGCAGCTGTGGAGGGGCTCGTCTTAGAGTGAGAAGACCGTCCATCTTTGCTTTATAGGCTACAAGAGTAAGCTGTTTCATTTCTCTGAAGCTCAATAGTGTTTTTCTTCTATAATGGTAGGGGAATGGGTGGCTTTCTCATGGTATTATAAAGAGGGTCAAATGAGAGAAAATAGAGACAAATGTCCTAAGACCCCACCATGTCCTTAAATGTAGGGCCTATTACAGACAGGTATTACCACCCTTGACCTCAGGAATGTTCCCTTGCTGTCCTCATTTTCTTGTGCCAGGAGACCAAAAACTTCCTGGGACAGTCAACTAAGTGTGCTGGTTGCGGACAGACCAATTGTTCCCAGGCACAGTGCCAATTCCCCTGAATAATGCTGGTGACCCTGGGTGACTGTGGAATCCTGTGTTCACGGAAGACGGAGGGCACAGGGTGCTGTTAGGTCTGTGGCTGGTGGCGTTGGCACACAGTAAGTGATGTCAGGCTAGACAGCAGCTGCCTCCCAAGGGAGCCTAGTGATCTGGGATGCGTTGCAGAGATCTGAAGTGTTGGCAGTCAGGTGTGGCAACATACAGGAGGAGACTCTGTCATCTCAGGAAAACTCCACATCTTTTTCATGTAGCAAGCTGTGACCCTGGATTTGAGATCATCTTTTCTCCCTGTGTTCAATAAATGGTCGATACTATTTTTACTATGAAAATTATTATGCTGTGTAAAGTATTAAAATAGGCATTTCACGTACATTTCCCACTAATCTTTAGGTGCTACAGTTTGAGTACAGTTTGAGTAAAGGCTTGAGACCAGAATGCTTCAGATCTGGGAAGATTTACATGTACACACATATTTGTGATTGAAGTATGTTGGGAATAGACCCAGTCCTAAACACAGAATGCATTTACATTTCATCTCTACCTTCTTATATGTCTTGCTTAATATTTTAAAGAGTTTTTTGCACGTGAATCACTGTTTCATAGTGAAGATACTTTCCCAAACTCATGACATCATCTCAATCTTTAAAAAGGCTTGGGTTTGGAGTGTGTTATGTTCAAGGTTTTTATATGAGGGAGGCAGAGACTGTGTTACTCGAGATTTGCAGAAGAAGAGCTAAGGCCCCATGTTGTAATGTGTCAGGGCGAGAGTTGGAATCCTGAACTGTCTGGGGTCATCTTCCCGCTCTGTTCTGCTGCTATGCTGTGACCACCCAAATGGTCATAGTGGCAGAGCCTGAAGCCTCTGAGTGTGGCTCTTATGATTCGGTCTTCACAGGTCCAGCCAGCTGTGGGACCACATTCGCAGTTCCATTTTCTATCTGAGTTTCTTCTTTGGGTGTGTGTGTGTGTGCACACATGTGGCCGTTTTCCAAGTAGACCTACCTACTTGCTAAGGGTGCAGGCTCCAGACCCCTGTATGAGACCAGAAGAACCAGAATCTAGTGGTGAAGCTCTTGAATTTGCATTTTGAGATGCAGCCAAGTGATGACCATGGGCAGGGATGTCTGAAGGCCAATTGCTTTCCTCTCTTCCTAGGATGGCCTCCTTTCAGTCCCATCTTTCAGCGTCTCTGTTTTCCTCCCACACGGCTATGTTCTGGTATTACCTCTGATGCAGCTCTTCTGTGGGATTTTCTGCTCAGAATGAGTAGTGCTCACCTTGCTCTTCATACCTGTCCATTTCTTGCTTGCTAAAACCTCCAGCATCTTTGTGTTACACTTGCTTCCTTCCCCCCTCCTAGAATTCTTTGAGCTTGAGGACCATTTCGTACTGGTTCTTCTTTTCTTTGGGGCCTCCCACAATGCCTGAGAGTGGGTCGTGCCCACCAAACGGCTGCACAGAGGAATGGAAGGACGAGGTGAGCTGCTCTTACCTTGGGTGTGTGCACGCACACAGACAGGGATCTGCTTACTTGCTGGAGCCGTGCCTCTGGGTTCTAATTAAAGGATAAGGTTAGCACATAGGAAAAGCTGCCACATTGTTTCAATGGATGCATCTTTACAAGGTGAAGAGTAGATTTATCTAATTTTAGTACGAGTATCAGATGTGCTCATGCCCAAAAGACCTGTAGAAGGCCAAGCGTTCTGGGTTTTCCCCCGAGGCTGCATTGCATGGCTGTGTGTGGCCTGGGTAGGAGCTTCCATGTGAGTCTCTGTGACTTTGACTGCTGAGCAGCTCTTCCAGCCTCTGGCTAGTGTGAGGAGTTCTAGAAGCTTAGGTGGTGACTGTACTAAGGAGCTATCAACTGATGTTTTCGAAAACCTCACTTTGATTTTTTACTCAGTCACTTCATTTTCCAGAACTTTCTTTTCTGTTATATTTGCCACATTATAAATTCTCCTGAAGCAGCTCCAGTGGTGAAGAAAACAAATAGGGTTGGCGTTTCTTAAAGAAGTGTTTGTGTTTCCTGGGAGCCATTCAAAGAAGAAGCTGCTAAAGGCTGTCCGTTGTTTCCGTGGAGTTTGAGCAGTGACTATCAGCCAACCAGGGAAAGCCATCGCATTTCCCAAACCTGGTAGTGCCTTCTGCTCTTGTTGGCCTGCATCTGTTTTCAAAGGCTTTCCAGGCTGATTGTTTCTGCTTAAGGCACATCATCTGCAGAATTCTGAAATGCACACCAGGTCTTTGAAATCTCTGATAAAGGCCCCATCTCAGCATCCGGAGAGTTTCAAACACCTCCCCAGCCTCTTGGCCATCTGTAAATAAGTGCAGATCAATGAGGAAAACAGCGTGAGGAAGGCGTTTCCCTCACTCTTTCCATTCCGTTCATTCACATCATCAGATTTCAAGATGACGACTATGGAAAGAGCATGGGAACACGTTCGAAAAAACTCTAATTTGAAACTTGGACCCAAGTTCAAACACTCAGTTTAAAGGAAACTTATGATTCAAATCAGAGTTATTTATTGTCTTTGTCAACTTTCAGAGTTTTAAATTTATGGTGGAGTATAGCAAATTCGAGGCTATCTCTGAACAACCATGGGTGCATTCTTCTCTTTGATTTATTCTTTTCCGAGTCTTGGCTCTTGTGTTCTTTGTTGGCGATGATTGGCCCTAGCCCTGGGCGACATACATACTGAGTCTCTGGTCCCCACTGCATCCCTATGTCCTCTCCTAGATACCAAGTGACATTTATACCACCTAAAGTAGACACGATTCCAATTTACAGCTCAAATGTGGCTGACTAAGTTGAATGGCGAACGTTTCAGTCTTTCGGTCATGTCTGAAGGAGTTCTGTTTAGAAAATAGACCACGGCTCAGAAAAAGAGCCTCTGTTGGCACTAGGTGGCTGAGTCAGCCAATCACAGGATGTCTAGTGCCAGAGTGTCAGGAAAAGTGTTGCAGTTGAGGCCAAAGTCATCCCATTCCACTGTCACACACACAACTAAATGTGCCCGTCAGAATTTCACAGACAAGACACGCAGGCAGGTCCACGGACAGATGGCCTGAGTCAGCAAAGTCCTTTTTAAAGAGGATGGGACTCGTGTGATGGTGGAGAGGGTGCTCGTTGTCCGTTTCTGGGGACCTGAGTTCCGATCCGCCACACCTATCACGAAACGTTAAGCACTGTGGTGTGCCCGTAACTAACTCCAGTAAACCCCAGTGTGGGAGGTGGTTGGGATGGAAGGAGGCAGATAGGGGATTCAAGGCTAGCCAACCTGGCCGAAAGGGTAAACTGCAGGTTTAGCGAGAGGCAGTGTCCCAAATGCATGTGACAGGAACAGGGATGTGGCTCAGTGGGTAGGGGCGCTGTTGGCTTACCACAGCACTGGCAGTCAGCTTGAGGATCTGAATTCAATCCTTGGCATTCATGCAGTAGATAGAAGAGAACTGACTATCACAGGGTGCCCTCTGACCTTCACACAGACATGGCACATGTGTACCCACCTACATCCACAAACACACAAACACATGCAATGTTTAACAAGTGTGGAGGATTAAAAGAGGAAGACATACAGTATGGTTTCTGCCCCATACATGGAGAGGCACCCTCATACATTCACACACACATGCACACATGCGCACGCACGTGCACATGTGCGCACACACACGCGCGTGCACACACATGCACACACACACTTGGGAGGGGGAGAGGGAGGAGAGGCAGGAGGAGAGAAGAGAGGACTCATACCACAGAAGTAGAGGAAGCTGTGCCTCAGGGTCCTGTTATCCTTTCTAGTCTTGTTATTGCCACGTTTCCTTCCCAGGTGCTATTAGTAAAGCAGATCACATGTAATGAGAGAGAACGCAGGTGTGAGTACATGGGTCTCTATCTCTATGTCTCTGGCTCTCTCTCTCTGTGTCTGCTCCCCAGCCCCTGGTGTGTGTGTGTATCTCATTGTCTGTCTGACTATTGCCTGTCAGACTCCTAGAGCTTTATCCACCCCCTGGCACAATGCAGCCTCTGTAGAAAAGATATTAGGAACAAAAAACAAACTTGAAGATCCAGGAGCAGGCGGCCAGAATTATGAAGAAAAACATTCAGAGGATGCCATGAAAAACATCTGGGGATTGTAGAAAGCCCGGCAAAGAAAATGTTTAATTATGCGCCGTATGCAAAAGTCATCATGCTTAGATTGATACTAAGGACTGAGACTGTGTGGGGCTTAAGTGGTCCATAGTGATGCATCAATCTCTTTACTCCTTTAAAAATAGTGTTTTTCTTTCAGTGATGACAAATGCTTCCAAACTGTTAGATCATGCTGCCATCGTGATACGTGGGCTTTAATGAAGTCCAAAGTCACTAACGAAGTTTCCAAACGAGTGACTCAAGGTCTTCTAGTTCCCTCTCTTTGCTTTGCTCAGCATCTTCTCCCCGTCACCGCTGACCCCACCCAGTCAATCCCCTGCCCCAGCTCCAGTACACAAAGGTTGCCTATACTGGCGGCTCATCTAAGTGCCTTTACCAGGCTCTGTTTTTAGAGACAGCCCATTCTGAGAAACCTCATTTAAGACCCCATGAGTTGCTATTAACTTTCAAGTATTAGTTACAGTGATTTTGATTTCTCAATAGCACACATTAAAAGGCAGACTGAGCTTTTGTTCCCGTTTCATAAATATGAAATTATTTCCTTTCACCTGAATGTTTTAGGATCACCGATATTTCTCTTAAGTCTTAACAAATGTGTGGGATCATGATTTTATATAGCTCTGTGTGTGTGTGTGTGTGTGTGTGTGTGTGTGTGTGTGTGTGTAAGGAGGGACACAGTGAGGGGAAGAAGCCGAAGATGGCCATGGGCAGGGCTCTGCATGTTCAGCGGGCTCATAAAGGTCACAGATAGAAATTGCTAAAGGTAGTTAGTATTTAGTTACCCGAGCATGAAAATTACTTTATAGTCACACAGGTTTGACTCTTAGAAAAGGTAGGTTTGGGACTTCTCAGAGTTAAAAGAAAGAGAAACACAGATTTAAAACAAAAACCCCGTTTGAATGAAAATGAGAACAATGGACAAAGAAGCTGGCACCTTTATCTGAAAGCCTTTGCTTCTCTCCTGGAGGTTAGAACGCGTTCTGTTGGTGCATTTCACTTCGGAGAATTTTATGGATTTAAGTACTTGGGATTTTGATCCTCATTTATTGGACCAGGCCTCTTTAAGTAAACACGTGGCTTATGAATCAGTGGACAGATTTGTTACCCACACTTGAACGTGTCAAAACGTTTCCCTAAGTGTCAGTAGGGCTTACTGCCATAAAAACATAAAGCTCCTCCCATCTCCTCACGTCTGTTACTTTTCATCTTACCTCTATGGTTGGAAATGAGAAATGACCAGGCTTGTAGGTGTTTTCGACAAGATAGCGGGCTCCCGGAGCCCCGGGTCTTACTCGCAGGCCTGCCTGGAAGTGTGCTCACCCAGCACCTGATGTGGGCACTTTGGATTTGCAGATAATACATGGAATGCAGTTTCTTTTCAGATCTAGCAGAGTTCTCAAGGGTGGATCCTGAGACAACCACTTTCCTCTTGTGTCTTCACCTTCTGTGTGAGCCAATTCCCCTGCTATTGGTAAATAACCAGCGCTTCACAAAGAGCCACCTGCTTCTGAGTTTACACAGGATATGTTGGGTTTATGTAATACAATAGGATCACTTTAATTATTCTTCTCCTTAAGCACGGTGCTACCTGGACCTGCTTCACTCCCTGATACATGCTCAGTTTTTATAGGCAAAACAAAACAAAACTGCCAGTCCTGACTTGACTTTTCTTTACGGTGTGGTGTTACTCCAGTTTCTACTAATATGCATTAAAGGCTGTATGCTTTCAGTATGAAAACAAATGGCTGTTCTGAAGTCCCCACCGTCTTTGTTATTTACAGTGTTTCAAAGTATTCGAATTACTACAAAAGATTTACTCATATAGTGGAGTGTGTAAAATTTAAAATCAATAAAGTGTATAAATTTTGCGTGTCTCCTTGAATTGATTCCTTACTTTAATAGCTCAATGCTGTAATACCATATACCTTTTTATTTCCAATGTCATCACCCAATAATAATCTCTAGACTTTTTTTTCTTACTATTTTTTGCCACGGCTCTGGGGCAGTTTGGGATTTCTGATCCAGTCCTTCTCAGAAAGCTGTCTGAGGCAGTTTCTGCTCCTTGGACAGCTTCTAATGACGAGCAAGCAGATGAGAATTATCAGTGAGTTTCTGTGATGGTAGAAACACAAATGTTTTCCTTCAATGGGGCAACAGCTGGCCGTTTGCTTTCACGGGAGAAGAGACGAAGTTTTGAAGTTGGCATTGTCGTAGCAGTGGTGGGCTGAGCTCATAATACGTCTTAGCTTTTCAAACCAGGAAGAACTGGCTCAGCTCTCTAACAAGTGATTTTTGCTGGCGGTCAGACAGCCGGTGTTGGACAGTGAGCACTGTTGATCGGGTACAGTTGGGCACAACTGTTTCCTCCCTGCATGTTTACAATGATAAATCTTATCTTATTACAGAACTTTCTAGTGTTGTTCAGAGCTCACTTTTATTTCTAGATGTAGACATAAAGATAATTCAAATAAAAGTCGGCGAAGCAGTGAACCATTTTCACTAGCTCCTGCTCTGCCAGGGTTTAACTCACAATGCTATCGAGGTCCTGGAGCTGATAGCCTTGATCTGACCTTAGTTTCTGGAAAAGGCAAATTTCACACCCTAACATGCCAGTGAAATCTAAACTTGCTTTCATTTCTTAATGGCACTCTCGGCCTGTGGAGAGCACAGGCGGCTTACTGCTTGCCAGGTATTTTTGCTTGTTGAGCTGAGGTTGTCTAGCCAGTCTCTTAAATTATTCCTCCTCTTAGACTTGTTTAGCTTAGTGATTGACAGAGCCCCCAACCAAATACCAGAGGATCTTGATTTGAATCCCAGCTTGCCTTACTTTACTTTGTAACCTCACACAACTCTTTCACGGGGTCTATGCTTGCTAAGTAGGGATTAAGGCAGATTTAGGGCCTACCTCACAGAGAAGTCGTGAGGACGCACTAGGCATCTGGAAACCCTACACACACGGAAGATTTCAGCTTGCACACTCTTCCATTCAGGTCATGTGTTATTTCTGTGAGAAAAGTCTTTCACTGATAGCTTTAGGAAAAAGGTCACCAGATAAAATACAGAATGCACAGTCAGATAAATTCCAGATAAACAAGAAATATTATATAAACAAAATATATAAAATATAACACTGTATGTACTATATAATATACATATAGAAATGCATTTTGTATATTATATAATTATATTAGTATACCATAAATATATGTACTATGTGAATGTATAGTATTAATTATATAAACACACCCATATAATATTATAGATGTATATACAAACATATATATGTATTACAACAGAAAGTATAATTACATAGCATGAAAAACCTGTAACTTGTAAAAATATTGCTTATCTATCAATCACATTTAACTTGGTGCCTTGCATGTTTTTCAGATTTTTGTTTTGTTTGAGAATTTTGTACATGTACATGCATATAATGTGTTTTAATCAAATCTACTCTCCTTTTTCCCTTCATTTTCCTTTCCTTTATCTTCCCATCATTTCCCCCTCCCAACTGTGCTCTTTTTAAAGACCCTCCAATGGAGTCTCCTTAGTGCTCCTTACATATACACAGTACTCCCCACACATACACGGTGCTCCTCACATATACACGGTGCTCCCCAAATATACGTGATTCTTCCCACATATACACGATGCTCCCCGCATATACATGGTACTTCTGCACATACACAGTGCTCTCTGCATGCACATGGTGCTCCCTGCATAGACACGGTGCTCCCTGCATGCACATCGTGCTCCCAACATATACACAATGTTTCCTGCATGCACACAGTGCTCCCTGCACATATACAGTGCTCCCTGCACGTACATGGTGCTCCCTGCACATACACGGTTCTCCCTGCATATACATAGGTCTAGGACCATCTGCTGGAGCATGGGTGGCCTCTCAGGGGCAGGATCCTTGAAGAAAATACCATCCACCCCCTACTGCACCCATCAATTGCCTAAATTGCCTAGGGGAAGCAGTTCATGATCCCCTCCCCAACCCATGCTCAGACTTTAAATGGCTTGATCATATGCAGGTCTTGTTCATCAGTAACAGCTGCTGCAAGATGTCTTGTGTTCTTGTTTGCTAAGCAGGCAGCTCTCTTGACAGCTTCTGGCTAAAGCCGTTGTTTTGTTTGTTTGTTTGTTTTAACATCGTGTAGATAACAAGTAGTCTAAAGAAGCTGGAGAGTAAAGGACACTTGATGCTTCTAGCTAATGCTGGAGAGCCTAGCAAGGGGCTAAGTGCAGCATCTGCTCTTGCCTTCTGCACACCTGCCGTACTGACTCAAGCATGTGAGGTTCAAAATGACAGATTTAGTCAGGTGGTTCCTTCTTTCCACAAGTTCTTTGTGAGGGTAAGTTTGATGGGGAATCGCCCCTGGGAGGCTGCTGTGCCACTGACAGACATTGATACTTCTGGCGGATGCTCTGTCTCTCCTGCAATGCCATGCTGTGAAATCTGTTGACAGAAGGAGGCCTTCTTTGGCCCCAGAAGGAGGAGCGAGGTACTTCCTAAGACCTCCCACTGCCCTATAGCTCCAGTATGCAGGCATCTCTGGGGCCCCAGTTTGTGGTTTGCCAGGACTTGTCTGGGAGGACAAATTGCTTTGGATGCTTTTCAACTTAGTACAATTTTGTTTGTTAATTTTCTACAAAAAGAAAAGATAAGAGTTCAACCATGCTGACTTTATCACTAACTTTAAAGAGAAAGATGATGTAATGCTGTCTTCCAATACCTGTTAAGGCAAGACAGTCTTCCAAGTATTGACAATTGTGGCTCCTACCTTTCAAGTCTCCCAGTGCTAGAGCTGGCACCAAGTACTGGGGACTTTACAAGTAGTAAGTATATGGGACAATTTTTTATATAGCAATTATCGACTTTCTTCACTTTAAAAATCTGACCAGTTGTAGGTGGCCCCTGTCCATCAGTAGATGATGGCTCACCTTGCCTACATGTTCTTTTTCTTTCCTCTTCCATACTGATTTATCTATATCTATGCGACATTCTGTTCTGCCCAGTTTTCTCTTGTGTTTATATGTGTATGTATATGTGAGTGAACAGGTGGGGTGGGAGAGGGTGAGCAGGTGGGGTGGGAGAGGGTGAGCAGGTGGGGTGGGAGAGGGTGAAGAGATGAGGTGGGAGAGGGTGAGCAG
>LOEQ01001007.1:246635-256906 GCA_001685075.1 Bramus lutescens | reverse complement strand
GGGTGGGAGAGGGTGAGCAGGTGGGGTGGGAGAGGGTGAGCAGGTGGGGTGGGACAGGGTGAGCAGGTGGGGTGGGAGAGGGTATAGCTAGGCTTTAAAGTTTATTTTACTAGACATCTCAGCCGCCATATCACATACATTTTCTGCTTTCCTACATACCATGTCCATTGGTTTCTTTTTTAGATTAAGGTTTTAAGTTTTTACAACAATGATTAGAGAATTGGATAACACTTTGGGTAGTGACCTGAATTGATACTTAGCAAATTGGAAGGAGAAAATAACTGTGATGAGAAAGGAGATATTGCCAGGATTTTTAACAATGTCATTTTAGGTGTGAGGATGTTGTTTACTTATCAAGATGCTTTTATATTATTGATCTGACTTGCTAGTGTTCACACTATTCCAGGTAAGAGCCATATTAATATTAACAGGAAGAATATAGTCATTGCCTTCATTCCAAGCCAAGGGAGGCTTAGAGAGAAGGTGGCTCAAGAAGGTATGGGACCAAGACCTAGAACCCACTGATGAGGTTAGGCAGGTGTCTGGGAGGCTTGGGAATCTACTTGTGGCTTCTGGGAATGCAGCCCCAGGCTTATTCAACAACAACACCTTTACCAACTGAGCTACCTCCCAAGCCCGGAGTCTTTAAGTTTAAGGTTCTAAGTAGAACATAGCAATTGTTTTTAAAACTAGGCACATACTATCCAAATTGGTTTCGTTAAAAAATTAAAAATAAAAATAGTCCTGATGTATACATAGGGACGTACTTTCCTGTCCGTTACAGAAAGGGGAAAAGGCAAGAATTTGCCTCTGGCTGCCAGGTTTAGGAGGGACTGATACATTCTTGGACTGACTGTAGACACAAAAAGCATGGTGGAAAAGAAAATGCAACAGCAGAAAGCAAGCGTAAATGAATGTATGTGGCTATCTGAACAATCAGGGATTTGAACCTGTGAGGGCTGAGCTGCCTCTGCTTGCTATGGTTGTCAACTCGGGTAGCCATTGTCCTAGAGGTCCAGGGAGGTGGTGCTTGAGAACAGAAAAGAATCAGGGAAATTAATATACTAGGTTAAAATACTTGTGCTTGGAAAAGGCAAAAATGCAATTCAGACTTCCTTGTGAGGCTCAGGGTAGGTTAACGCCAACAGTGCTGAATTCAGGACTCTGATGTCATTATGGCTCCGAGTCCCTTTCCACTTCTGCCCTTGGGATTCTTTCACGTGGCTTGCATTTTCAAGTCATCTCTCTTTTGGTTGTCATTCCGGGAAGCTCTTAGCTAGTAACAAGAAGAGCTCAGCTCTTTCCCAGTGACCTCCAAGGAAGTGCGGAACATAGACTGTGGCCTGGCGTGGGTCCCATTCCCAGCCCTGAACCATCCACAGTGGTCATGGCTGAAACGTTCCTATTGTCCAGGCTTACATCATACGCTGTCTTTGGGAGTCTGGGTGATACAGATCGCAGCCAAGCCCACCTAAGCACCAAGTCTCAGTGGGTTGAGAGGCCATCTCCAGGAACATATTTGCTAGGCTCAGACTGGATGATAAAGAGCCAGAAGTCAGCAGTGGTCGCTTCAATCAGCAGTCCAAAAGCGAAAGGCGTGGGGGTGGGGAGAAGGAGGTTTTGCTTTTTAAAGCCCCCATATCCTTGAGCTGTTTTTCATCTGTTTAAGCGCCTGGCATTGTGAGCCAGAAACACTGAACCCTGTCTTCCTTCATCTTTATTTATGAAGGATCCCTTCTAAATGTGAAGCCTCTAACAGCAGTCAGGGGCTAAGTTGAACATTTTAGAACCAAGTGCACAGGAGCATACCACCCTGTTTTATGAATGGAACTACCTTGGATTCCTGATTTGGAAGAGTGAAGATGCGCCAGTTAGTTTGAGTGAGAATCTACACAGCTGGGCATTTGTATGTAAGTTGGTGTGTTTAGCCCATTTCCATTTAGCCAATGCTTCTGTGAACAATTCATGTGTCTGCATCTTACCACGTTCACCACGGCAAAAGCCAAATGACAGGCCCTCACACATCAGTAGCGCTCAGAGTGCTGGATGAGGTTCATTCTAACAAGTATTTAAAGTCTCATGTGATATGGTTCTCTAGGTTTTTTCCCTGCATGTGTATACATGTTATACATTTGGTGTATATATGTGTGTGTGTATACATGTTATACATATGGGGTGTATGTGCATGTGTATGTACCTGAATATGGAGGCCAGGGATCAGCTTTAAAACAATAGTTCCTCAAGGGCCTTCCCCTTCCCACTTGGCTTTTAGAGGCATCTCACTGGCCTCTCAGCTCTCACTGGCCTACAACTCCCTCATCTAATTACATGGACTGGCCAGGAGCCTCAAGGCTCTGCTTGTCTCTCCCTCCTCAGCTCTGAGAAGGCAGGTGCACACTAGTGCCGACTAGCTCCAGTTGATGTGAGCTCTGGGGATGGAACTCAGGCGCCCAGCTTTGCTCAGCCATATTGTCACCAATGGCGCCTCCCTTAGCCCCAGTCTTCAGTATTGAGACTCTGTGTCGAGCATCGCAGTTGTTTTTAAGACCGTTCAGGGTCAGGGTAGGTTGGTGCCTGCCTGCTTCCCTTAAAAAAAAGAAGTCCTGTTCTAGCCTTAGGGACATAGTCCCATTTTCCCCCCTATCAGTTACCAAAAGGGAAAAAGGCAAGAGTTTGTCGCTCTGGCCGCCAGGTTTAAGAGGGACCGATTCATTCTTGGACTGACTGTGTGACTGTCGACATGAGAAGCATGGTGGAAAAGAAAAGGAAAGAGCAGAAAGCAAGCGAAAATCAAAAAAATGAAATGTATATATAGAGATATTTAAATAACTAGGATTATGAACCTATGAGGGCTGAGCTGCTTCTGGTTGTCTTCTTTTTCAACTTGGTGGCCAGATCCCACAGTGAATCCAGTGCTAGATGGATGGGAGGCCCAGACCTCCGGCAACAATGCTTCCAAACTTTATTTTAAATGAACTATTTGAGGGTACTTCCACCCCTAACAGCATCTAGATGCCTTTAAATTAATTTGGAGGTTGCCAGGACTACACTTGCCAGCTGCTTTCTTCACACAATTTTTATTAAGTTGTTCTATATACTTAGATACTTGGTGTCCTCCTTCTCTGTTGGGATATATAAATTCCTTTAGGATAAGCGTTTTCTGTTTTTTTTTTTAATCTTTTTTTGTAGGTGCCTAACTAAATGAATGGGTAGAATTCCTTGGGCTCTCACTGACCTGTTATTGTTTGGGGACATTTTTATGAGCTACATTCTTCCTCGGAACTGCTAATGTTTTGAAAATAACTGTAATTCCAGAGAGCTTCCTCCCTCTGTCTAATAGACTGTTGAAACATTTTAGGGCTCAGTGTATGTTTTTGGTTGGTTTGAGAAGAAAAAGTCTATTTGTATAATCCCCTGGAGATGATTCTTTCCCTAGATACTAGTCGTAGGACAGTCTAGTGGTAACCTATTTTTCCCCATAATTCAAAACGTCTACAGTGCAAATTGGGTTAGTATGCACAAATTTAGGAGATAGAATCTGCCTGAATGTAACAACAAAATTACAGTGCTTAGATAAATCCATCCTCTTGTGAGTGAGCCTCCACTACAGTAAATTTCTCACTGAAATTCAACAGCTGGGGAGAATTTCTTAGCTTCATTTCCTCTCTAGGCCAGGCAGCTCATCTGGAAGTAGTCACCAAGATTTAAGAGGCGACAATGGCCTCTTCATCATTTAGTTCTTGCTTGTCCCTATGGCTTCCTGCCAAGGCAATGATGATTATAATTGCTCATTTATCTATCGTTTACTCATTTGTTTATTTATTTATTATGTATTTATTACTCTAGCTTTGTTGCACAGCTCATGGTATTTTAGATGATTGTTTTGATCACCCACTGGCTAATTTTAAGTGTCTTAGTTGTTTGGTGACCTGAGAAGGTTCCTATTGCTTGTGCCATAAGATGACTTCCTGATACCCCATGCATACTGTTTTCATTTACCTGAATATTGCAGTATTTTTTCTGCTGTTGCTTGCCTTTTGAAAGTGTAGCCTGATTATGAATTCGGATGCTTTGATGATCTAAGGAAACTAGGGTCCAGTTCCTCTGAGAGCTAGCTCTTAAAGAGCTGGACCAAGGAGAAGATGAATTCCCTGAGATAGGAAGATCCACATGTTCTTGACAGTAAAAACGTGGACTCTCTATGCTCCAAGTCCACGCAGAAAGCAGACAGTGGGAGAGGTTCTGCAGGGCAGTGAGTCTTGGCATGAGCTGGATTCAGACCCAGATGTGGTCTGTGACTCTGACGGACGGTGGGGGAGACAGCGGTGAATCTCTGAGCTAAGCGAGTCTATTTCTCGACAGGGCTTCTGTAGCACAATCATTATGAATGTCAACTGAACAGTAGATGTTTATTGTTTAAAATGAGCAGATGACAGACCTGGAAAAGCAGATGGGCGAAATCTGTTCTTTTACTTGCCTGATATGAATGAAAATCAGTCAGGGCCAATTTAGAAGAAAATGATTCCCTTTTTTCCTAACCAATGGCACTTCCTTAACTTTGGCTGAGGGTCAGTTTAAGTCATGTTATACGATCACTGTGTGTGTGTGCATTTTCTACAGCGAGTGGCACAGAAGATACTATCTAATATCTTACTCATATTTTAGATAGCAATGCAGGACATTTTTTACTGGATGTTAGTGAGAATTATATTAGTATATAATAATATATAAAAATCATAATTTGCTCCTTTTCACTTAAGCTTATTTGTTAAAACGTTAGACATGATTTCATGTTGGCTGGACCAGCCTTGTAGTTGAGGGTGATGGTAAGCTTGTGGTTCTCCTGTCTCTACCTCCCAAGTGCTGGGGCTGTATACAAAGTCACCACCATCAGTGTATGGAGTCTGGGAAGGAACCTGTAGCCTTCCGCATGCTAGCAAGCACTCTGCTGACTAAACTACACCCTATCCCTCTGCTTGCTTGTCAAAAGCTCGAGCATGAGGGTTATTTAATGTTCAAATGGTAATAGCCAAATTTCTAATTATTTTCTTTAAATACTTATCATGCATTTTTGAACTTCTGTTTAACAGCATTTATTTGTAAATGTATCGTGTCGTGTGTGTGAGTGTGTATGAGTATGTGAGTGTGAGTGTGTGAATGTGTGTGTATGTCTGTGTGTGTATGAGTGTGTAAGTGTGTGTATGAGTGTGAATGTGTGTATGTGAGTGTGAATGTGTGTGTGGTGTAGAACATGATGGGATGAGAGGCTGGTAGGACACTTTTACTTTACTATTCACATTTTTGTTTTCCAATTTCAAACGACTGAGCTTCAATTATTAAAGCCCACGCACACAAAAGATTTCATTTCCAGATGCCTTGTTTGAATGTGAGAGAGAACACTTTGCTATATTTTTTTCTTGATTCTTTGAGCCTATGTAGGACTTAGGAGGCAGAATCGTGTGGTTGAGTGGGAAACTATGCCCCCTGAAAAATTAATATCTTGGAGTCAGACAAACTGAGGTTAAAATCCTAACCATAACCTGCTAAATAGATTACCTTAATTTCCCCCCCTGTTAAATGGAGATAATAATATTTACTTTGTATGGTGGCACTGAGTATTTACTTTGTATCAATAAAGGATGACTGCTGTTTGTCTAGGCTGCAGGCCCTGCTGGAGTTGGCCAGTTCCCAGCTCCCCAAAATATGGGCCGGCACAATGGAGCAAGTGAGTGGGGCTGTCATAGGAGCATAGAATAATATTGTTCCTGGGGTCTGGCCTCTTGGCTTCTCCTCCCTGCTCTGCACCTTTGACTAGAAGGACAGAGGAGCAGAAGGACCCGGGAGAGCAGCCTTGGTGCTGGAACCAAAGGTGAGGTGGGTCCTTTCGGGAAGGGGCACTGCTTGATCCTGTTCTGGCAGTTGCAGGAGGCAGCTGTTCTTCCAGCTGTGGCATATGAGGGGGGGCTCCTATAGACAGCCCTGATCGCCATTTTCCCTCTGTGTTTTTATGCTGAAATCTCTGTTAAAACCTTTTTTTTATTACTGACCAAAGAGGCCCAAATAATTATATTCTCAGTGCTTAGTTATTTTAGGAGTTGAATTGAATATTACAGAAAATTGATTCTCAAATGTAGCAGCTCTCAGCTATTTTAAGAGAGTGACATATAGTCTGATGTATAGGAGGCTCCATGACAGTGTCCNCTTCCCGTATTTTCCAGTGATGCAGACATGCAGAACTGTCCCTTGCTCTCCCGAGGGAGGGAATGAGGACAGCTTCTGTACCCACTCCATGTTTAAGTCATTTCCATAATTGAATTTAACTTTATTAAATTACAGATAGTGTTGTCTGGGAGCCAGACACCTCAGTGGTCAGTGCGAGCAGGCAAAGATGCTTTCCACCCATCTTCCCTCCCCTTGCCCTCACTCCCAGTGCTCAGGGCTCCTGTTCCATTCTGTACTATCAGAGCCTCTTTCTCCTGCTCCCTGCTTTTTGCAAGCTAAATCCTTGGTCTCTGCCTCCACCCAGCCCCGCTGTCTGCTGTAAACAAGGCAGTGGGAAGTTGGCAACATAAATTATTTTCAAAATGCTACTTTTTGAGTCTGTGCTTAATTGTTGTAGAGGTTTTGCTTATACCAGTGTCTTTTTTTGTTGTTGTTGTCTTGTTTGTCTTGTTTAAAAAGAGTCTCTTTCTTGGAGTTAGGAATTCTGGAGATCCCTTGAACTCTGGGCCTTTATGCGTGCCCAAATACCAAAGTAGGAGCTGGGATACTGGCATGGTTTCTTCCTGGCCCTTTTAAATCTTTTCCTCCTCAAACTAGATTTTGTCTTGTTTGGGTTAGTAAAACATGCAGTTGCAGACAGGACTGTTGTGAAATATCGGGGGTATGTTTCCAGAGAAATTAGCCAGGGCTGTTACCCAGTTCTGACGGGGCAGTAAGCTGTACACAAGACAGAAGTTATAAACGTGGGCAACAGAAAACAACCCCTGACAAATGGCAGGATGGTTATTTTTCAGGGGAAGGAAGAGGTTGCAAGCGTGCCTGATGTTTTTAAAGCCCTTAATTATTAATCTTGTCCTTGGACTTACAAACAGAGCCATTAATGTGTCAATGTGACCTGGATAACAGATGATTATTGTCCATCTTTAAACTGTATTTAGTACTCAAATGCTTTTGTAATGCATGCAGAAAGCCAGCTTTATCACGCTCCCTCCAGGTTTGGCAGAAAAGAATCCATTCTTCTCTTCATTTTTCCTCCTGTCCTCCTTTCTCCCCCTGACTTGACCCTCCGTGTCTAATCCTACTGCTAATTGATAAATATTCTTCTTGGCCATTTCACTACTGGATGGACGGCATAGAAAAGATGGTCTGGACAGTTGTATAGTGGAAACATCTTAAAATATGATGTTGCCTTCAGTGACCTTCAGTGCCCTACAGCTCATCCCAGTGAGCGCAGCAGCTTGAAACCCCCACACCTGGGATTTTGGTTCACTTTGACTTTGACCTCGGTTTTACCACTGTAAAGTCGTTTGCTGTCAGAGAACTCCACATCCTACTTGGTAGGCAGAGCTCTGTGTTATGGACTCCATGCACGAGCAGCAGGACTGTAACACGTCTTATGCCAACCTTGGATCTGGTTCCTCATGACGTAATCTCCCATGAGTTAGGAAAGCTGGTCTGGACCACAGAGTGTTCCGGGGTGCACACCAGTTCTGAGGATAACAGTTCAAAGGTAGTTAACAGTGTTTCGCTGTCATCCTGGGAGAAGAGAATAAGTCACACTTGGCAAGAGCTGAATCTGAGCCTAGAGCTACTTGACATTTTTATGTGACAAGTTAGAATATGCAGTAGGATAGTTGCAAAGGGCCTGTGTTTTTAGATAAAACTGAACATTATGTTTATAGAGTAGTACTTTTATTGTTTCTAACTGTGGTTGGGAGGGATTAGATGAGGAAGCTAAGGCATCTGGAGCAACCATGATTGTGTTAAAACTCTTGGAAGTCTTGAAAATGGGGATGCCAGTCGGGGAGGAAGTGAGAAACAGAACTGAGATACTATGGAGAAAGAAATGATAAGACCAGTGACTTTACAGAATCTCTCTATAAATTTATGGGATCATTCATTGCGATTTTCATCTGTTTGTTTATTATTGATTGATGATGGATATGGTGTGCATATACGTGTGCATACACGCTCATGCACGTGCACTCACCTGTAAAGGTCACAACTTGACCCTGGGTATCTTTCTTTATCGCTCCCTATCACTTTTCTTTATTTTTGGCAGTTTCAGTCATAGATGCAGAGTTCCGTGATTTTGTTACCCTCCTGTTACCCTCTGGCGTCACCTTCCTTTCCCACTAAGCTGTTTCCCATCTTGTCTCTAGTGGCTACAGAACTAGATAAAATGGCATCCTCTACTTCAGCCCCTCTTAATGGTCATTGCTTCCTTAGGAAGGGCTGAGGCTTCGTGGGAACCTCTCTCCATGATAGAAAGTTGGAGGACTTGTGCAGACAAACATGGCCACTGTGTGCTCATGGGTGCAACGTCAATGTCTTATTTGAATGGGGAGGCCCTTTACATATTTGTGTTTATACCCATAGACTAGAATTGTTATCAACTCCGGACAAAGAAGCTCACTTTTGCATAGGTTATGGTTCATGCAGACGGTTATATCTAGTCAGAGTGCTGAGAATAAGGGACAAATGAGCACTCAGCCTTAAATGGGTTATCTGTGTCATCCCCAACCTCCAAAGGCCTAGGGAACATTGCAGAAGAGAGGGTAAAAAGAAAGAGCTGAGGCTGGTTGTGGTGGTGCACACCTTTAATCCCAGCATTAGTGAGGCAGAGTAGGTGGGATCCCTGTGAGTTCCAGGACGTCTGGGGATACGTGGTGAATCTCACCCCCCCCAAAAAAGAACATAAGAGTTGGAGGATGAAGAAGAGTGTCATGAAATGCCCTCCCCCAATTTTTCTTTCTCAAACAAGATCTCTCACTAAACCTGGAGCCCACTGACAGGCTAGACTGACAAGCAAGCCCCAGGCTTCCGTCTGTACAACCTGCCTCCCCCATGTCGCATGGTATAGAGCATAATACACCACCCAGCCTCTTAAAAAATGGGTGCTGGGGATCCAGACTCTTTAACCTCCTGAGATGTTTCCTCTGCCCTCAATCTGCTTATTCAACAGATGTTCTGAGCGACATCTGTGTCTGTGACTCAGGTGGTGTTGCCTGAAGAATAGACAAGATAGGCTAGAATGAAGAACTAGGTCTGAGAAAGGATGCTCTTCTTCTATCCAGGGTGAGAGGGCTGGGAAGGAAGCCCTGGTAGTGATTGGGCCTCAGCTTCTTTGTGTCAGGATGGACAGTGTGTTACTGATACACATAACAGAGATGAGGAAGAAAGAGAGATAAGGAGTTAAGGCTAAACCTGGGAAATGCAGACTTGTCTGTTGGTGGCACTAGATCAAAGCTCTAGGGATACATGAACTTGGGAAGTGATAAGCAGTTGACCTGGCTTAGGTCTTGGTGGCATAGGACATGATGTGTGGAAAGGTGGAAAAGACAAGAAACACTGTAGAGATCATTGCTAAGAACGGTCTTAGCCTAGGAATTCAGCTAAAACAAAATTGTCCATTGTCCTTCAGTCAAGGAGAGTATTTATGGAGGCAGCCTTGTGAACGGCTTGGAACTGGACTCCGATGTAAGATGGCCAAGTACAGAAAAGTCTTGATATTGCAAGAAAACCAAATGAGTAAGACCTAAGCAGTTCATTTGATTACATAGACACGCTTTTGTGATCATTATGGGAATTTCAAGGCTTAGAGCAGTGTCCCTAGAAAGGAACAGCTAAAGAAATTTAAGTGTTGGAAGATAGGGAGCCATCACAGGAAAAGATAGCAGGTAGTTGAGGTAGGGTTTGTCAAAGGAGCAAATGGTGTAGCTAAACCAGTGTCTAGTGACTAGATGTTCATATGGATACAAAGAAGGCAATACAAACAAGAAAGGCTAACTTTCTAGAATGTGGGTAAGTGCCTAGTCTGGAGGTGAGAAAATTTACTTTTATGTTGACTTTCCCCATTTCACTAGGCTACTCTTTTACTATTTGTACATATAGAAATTTGACAAGGAACCAATGAGGCTGTAATCTAAAAAAATTATGATCATGAGTTATGATATTAACTCTTATTTTAACCCACTGGAATGAAAAGAAATCTAATGTATATCTAGTGAATTACTTATAAATTTAGCACATATAATTGACCTAAACTA
>LOEQ01001007.1:213125-228629 GCA_001685075.1 Bramus lutescens | reverse complement strand
TATCTATCTATCTATCTATCTATCTATCTATCATCTATCATCTATCATCTCTCTCTCTCTCTTACACCCCTTACTGCAGTTTTCCCTCCTTCATCTCCTCCCAGTCCTTCATCCATATCCCCCCTTTCTCCCCACCCTCCAATCCATGTCCCCATCCCCCAAACCTCCTCACAGGTATTAACACAATATGACATACCAAGTTGCAGCAAGAGTAAGCATCTCCCTATGTATGAGGGCAAGTGACCCAGTATGAGGAGTAGGGTCCCAGAGGCCAAGAGGTGAACTTTTCAAGACAGATACCATCTTCCTATCCAGAAAACCCATGATGCTCAAACCCATGATGCTCAGTTGGTAGCTTGGTGGAATGAGATGACTTATTCCCCACAGCAGGAGCTTTTCAAGTGCTGGTGCCTTGGGACGATCACTATTGCCTTCCGATTCTTGCAGAGTAACTGTCTTCAAAGCTTTGTGCTCAGTTCACAAAGATGGGAGAACAGGATAGCCTCAGTGTGGCGTGATAGAACCTCTGTGATACAATGCCTGTATTCAAAAGCTGTTTTGATTAGGTGGCCATGTTACTTCCTGAGAGCAAATTCATCTCACTGGGATTCCTTGAGGATGCTGCACATATTTTGTCCGTTTCTTCTTTTACTACTCCCCCCAGGGGGAGAATTTGTGATGTCACATTCTACACAGGTCATAAAGATCAGAACTCAGCCAGTTTCTCAGGCTTGTGAGCCCACAGCACTTAACTACTGACCCAACTTATACATTTTAGATTTGCTTCCTCCCTGAAAATTTCTGCTCTCAGAAATCCTTCACTAAAAATTACAAGAGTAAAACCACCCCAAATTAGTATTTTCTTTGGGTAATAAAAAATTGGTGACAATCCACTTTAGAATAGTGGAAATAGAACAGGAGGCCAGCCAGCGGAGAGGGATGAAGTATCAAGTTAGGCCCACATCCTGCGAGACTGCTGGTAGTCCCAACAGCTCATCCCAAAGAACCACCTCTGGGATCCCTCTCCGGTTTCACAGCGACCATCTCTGAAGATGGCTGCATAAATCTGTATTCTCTGCCACCCTCTGAGACTATCGGGACCCTGATTAATTTAAGCACATGTTACTGTCAGGTTGAACACATTCATCTTGTGTCTCCAAGTGCACACTCGTCAATCCCTCTACGGTTCCTTCCTTTCAGGCCTTATTTCGTCACATTTAAGGAGATTCACTCCTGCCCGTCTTTATCTTGTTATGCTTTCAACAGCTGAAGTTGAATCTCACCTTTCATTCTTGCTGCCAAGCCTCCTGGAATGCGGTCTCATTTCCCTATGCACAAAGTGTCAGCACTGCGCATGCTCGTTACATGCGCAGTCAGATGTCACTACAGATTAAATCCTTCTCCTCCGGGAGCTCGGGTTACACAGCAGATATATACTCTCTTCTGTAGTATATATATGAAAGTGCTCAAAGTGGGAAAAGTGGGATGTGAAGTGTACCATCGGGTCTTGTGATTTGATGGCTGGCGTGAGATCCTGGTGCTCTCTGGGAACAGAGACAGACCTTTTATGCTTTGCAAGAGATTAAAATTTGCTTTATTCAGTTTAAAGATGAGAAAAGTAACATCGTAGCATGGTGTCACATAGATATTTAAAATCAGACTTTAATAAATGTGTTACCTGGTCAAATGATGAGGTGCACTGGTGCACCATAACTGATCAACCATTGGCTGTGTCTGAGGCTCAGGGCCTGGCAACCAGCTACCCACCTAATGCTTAACCATTTCTCTGAATGACTAGGAAGTTGTATGGCATGGTTGGGGGCAAAGAACAAGGCACAAAATACAGTGACTTAGACACATGCTAGTTATGGTGTTTGTCGAGGTCATGACTTCCTGTGGTATTTAAATAAGAAGAGAGAGGTAGGTATACTTAAGGCTTTACACAGGGAAGCCTTTGGTGCTACCCCACCCACTACTGTTTCCCCAGGGAGACGTTATAGATTGTATTATATGTCAATGCTAGTCAACAATGCATTAAATATATTCAGTCATGTTTTATATTTTTTTGTGATTTTATAATTTTGTGTTTATCACTTAAATAAAGACTACATTGAAGGTAGAGGGTGGTTTTTTTTTTAATGCATGATTCAGCGGAGAAGTTCTAGTATAGTCTCCAGTGGTGTCAGGTCCTGACTTTGGCTAAACCAATCTTCACAATGGCTTTGGAATTGGATATAGTAGCGAATGGAGAAGGGATCCATTTGTTCAGCAGGTTTGGCTGTCATACAATCGACTTGACTGCGGCTGTCACTGGGTTGATTGACATGGCTGTGGTTTGCTTTCCATGAAGACCTAATCCCTTCTTCCCAGCTTCCTCTCCCCCGACTGCTGCAACATTCAAGTAGTCTCGCGTTCATGTCCTTTCTCCACTGTGCATTAAGCCTTGCTGTCACACTGTTCCTCGTAGTTGTTGGGGTCTTGTCACTGACCCCAGGAAACTGAATGCATGTCTATACTGGGGACAAGTGACGGTAACACTAACGTACCAAACTTGGAAGACTAAAGAGCAAACTAGAGACCACACTTTAAAGATACCAGCACCCAAATTATAATGTTTTTCTAACATTTAAATGTGCTCTGAGCGCATTTTACTGAGTTAACAAAAATGAGAAAGATAATACATAGGCAAATGGTTGGAATTATTGCTTTCTGAACTTGCAAAACAAATTTTCGAAGCTGATGGCAGATGAAAATGATGTGATTACTGTACACTGGGCTCCAGCCCCATTCTCATTTGTCTGTGAAACCAGAAGGTGTATTGAAGGAAACAAAAGTGTGTCACATAATCCCGAGTCCCCTTGAGGTCACACACATGACTTACCCTAGTTTTGTTGGGAATCTAGCCAATGACTAGTAACTGAGTCCTCAGAATGTTCCTGAAACACACATTTCCCAAATGTAGGCTTGTGGGTTCCTCTCATGGGTTCCTATCTGTCTGCTAGGAGGTTTTTCTGTTTTGAGGCAAAGTGAGAAAATGGGTATCCATGACAATAAATTTATTTTATTCAAAGTATTTTTCTCTATTTCACAATTATTCTGCTGCATTATAATGCTTTTGATTTTATGAGTGGTCACTGTGTGTACGAACCAGCGTGTGCCCTTTGTGGGTTTTCTGTGATGTGCACTGCCCGTGCTATCACCGATGACCAAGGCCTTGCTTTGACTTTCCACTTTAAAGTGAGCATTGCTTCAGCGTCCCTGGATACCCAGGCCTCTTTGCTTTGCTGTGTGTGTTCACACCACTTTCAGGGATACTTTTCTGAGTCTAATGCTCTAACTCTTCTCACCCACACTGCATAGTTTTCTCCCAGGCTGTGGCTTTGTTTCTCTCTTGGCTTTTAGTGAACTCTGTTGAAAAGGAATGTCTATTTTTGATGTAACCAAATCTATGAATATGTGGATCTTCAATAACTTTATATCTTTACGTTTCATGTGTTTGTAACTTTTCCTTTTAGAAAATGTTGTTGACTAATGTCGAATATTTTCTTTGTAAAAAAAAATTTCCATCTGCTTTACATACTTTTGTCTAATATTGATTGGAGGTTCTCTTTTGTGTTGGGTACTGGATAGCAATCCAGTCTTGCTCACTCACCTTGCATGGTGCACCAGTTACTCTCAGCTTGACTTATACCACAGTTCACCCTCCCCACACTGATTCCTATGTCGCCACCATCTTACACAGAGTTCCCAGGAATCAGTAGGCTGTTTCCGGCATCTCCATTCTGGCTGGTTGAGCTATTTCTTTATTTTGATGTCACCCACTTTTTTAACAGTTGCTTTCTCTTTACAATCATCCTGGATGTGGGTGGAACCAGTCTCTTCCTCAACTGTTGCGTTTCATTGTTCTTGGGTGAGTTTTATGATCAGCTGTCAAGTACTGTCATAGGAGATCCTGCTCCATTGTGAAGGAGCTTGGCTGGCTCCTGATGCTGGGCTGTTCCCCGGGGAGTGTTTGTCAGAAGGCATGGCAGGCACTAGGATAGCAGTTCTGTTCAGAACTTGTCCTAAAAGCAGGATATTTGAAGACTCAGCCGTGAAGTCAAATTTTCAAGCACTGCATTCAAATCTGGTTTATTTTGTTGTTGTTGTTGTTGTGTGCATGCCAAGTTACTTGCTTTGTCTAGCTTTTCAAATTTATTAGCAGAAAGTTTTTCATTTCCATTTGAGCATTGAAAGGCTTTCCCTGAATCTTTGTTCTTTAATGAAAATGATACATGTTTTTCTTGTGTCATTTTGTTCTTTAAATTATGGGTGTTTTTGATCATGTCTTTTTCTGAGTGCAAATTTTTTTCTATTCATATTACACATTTATTTCACGGTTTTCCCTGTTTATCATTTTTAAATGTTGAAACTGAATTCATTCGCTTTCATTTGATTTACTTCTAATATGTTCTCTAAAAGCTATATATTTCCTTTACTGATGGTTAACTTCATTCCCAGTTTTTGTATTTAGTGTTTTCATAAGCTTCAGCTTACAATTTTATAACTACATATTGTTTAAAATTGTCTAAAGTTTTTATCATGTGGATTTTGTGGCACTTTCATTGTACTCTGCTTTATGATTGCATTTGTTTCAGCCACATCTTCCTCTGTCGCTGTCCTCATCTCTCCCGGACACTGAAAAATGGACAGCTGTGTGTCGTTTCTTCCTTCATAGTCACTTCAAGGACTTTCGTTACTAATTAGGTGCTTTTTATCATATGCATTTGATATATAGTGATTTTCCATGTTTGTAGGGTACAGTGTGACCCTTTTGTACATGTTAGGTTTTGTTTCTTAGACTGAACCTAACATAGTTTTTCTTCTGGTCTACTTGTATTTATAGTGATTAAGAATCAAATTGGATTTTTAAATGTCATCTTATTCTTGTATTTTGTCTGCTTTTTGTTTCTTTTATTTTTTTCTCTCTCTGCTCATTAATCCTGTCCCTCCATGTCTTTTTTCTTCCTATGTTACAGGATAGCCTCTAACCTCTGGGTTTGATTGACCCTGGATTAGACAACTCAAGTGTTTGTTCTTCTTTCCTGTATACATGGGATTGAGTGTTTTTTTAAGATGTGTTTTTTTTATTTCTAATTATGTGTCTCGTGTGGGAGTTACATGAGATGTGACCCAGCAGATGTGAGTGCTGGGAGTTCTATTTGGATCTTCTGCAAAGGGAGTGCACATTCTTAAATGGTGAGCCATCTCTTCGACATCAAGAATGAGTGTACATAGATTTTTTTCTTTGGGTTTCCAGCTCACAAAAAAATGGCACAGAGACTTATTAATTATGAAAGCTCAGCCTGTAGCTTAGGCTTGTTCCACTAGCTCTTATAACTTAAATTAACCCTTTTCTAATCTCTAAATGCTGCTGTATGGCTCATGGCTTTTACCTCTCCTCCTGCATGCCTTCCATCCTCTCTGTGTCTGGCTGGCAACTCTGCCTTTCCTCTTCCCAGAGCTCTCTCTGCCCAGCATTCCCTGCTATACCCCCTGCCTATCTATTGGCCATTTAGGTTTTTTATTAAACCATCAGAGTGACACATCTTTACAGTATACAAAAAAGTATTCCATAACATTTCTCCCTTTTTGTCTAAATAAAAAGAAAGTTGTTTTTTAAACTCTAACAGAGTAAAACTATATACAATAAAACAATTATCAGGTAAGAATTACATTTATAATGTCTAGCCCATTTATATTTGACAAATTTAGAGAAAAAATTATTATCTCTCCTTTCTTAATGATTTCAATGTTTTATACCTAAACCATTTTCTATCATAACTTGTATCTTCCCTAAAAATATATTTTTAGATGTCAAATTTTCTTAGATAAAAGATTTAAGCTTTTATGTCTCCCAGCTTTATAAAATTTATAACTCTTATGTAAATTTTGTTCCTAAATTTGGTAACCAGGAAAACTATAAAACTATAACTATCTATTCTTTAACCCCATCAAAGACCCGAGGAAAAAAATATTTTACTACCTGAGTAAATAAGAAGGGTAGAGTAAACTTCCAAAACTAAGAAAGACAGAGACATCTGTCACCCCATGGTTCCTCTGTAACATTGGGGCATCCATCTTCTGCCTACAGGCTTACAGTATCTGAGAGACTTTTCTGTGAAGCAGGAATTTTGAAGGACTGTCCTACCTTGTTTTGACAGAGTTTGGCAGTTGTTTTCTTTTGTGTTCTGCTTGTCTAATTTGTACAGCATACTGTCAGCAGTCAAGGCAAGGGTAGTTTCTTACCCAGTTGGCTAGTTTTTCCATAATGAAAACAAACTTAATATGGAGTTTCTTTGATGCCTATCACTGAAGTGAATTGGTGCTGCCAGGAGCAGACATGTTAACAAAACATTTTAAATTTCACATTCTATAGGTTTTAAAGTATTTGAAAACCATCTAGCTATCTAAAATATGTCTTTTTAACTTTGAAAACATACCTAATATGACTACACATTTGATTATTATAGATGACTAACTACTACCCTCTTCTTAATTTTACATTACATTTTAAAATGAGCTTTATATGCATAGTACACCAAAGAAGAGTAGAAACATACATACAGTAGAACAAAAATAACTTTAAATTTGCAACCATATACCTAAATCCATACCAATGTAAAATATTTGAGGCTAGTGGTTGTTCAGAAATAGACTTAACAACCTACCCTTTTATTTCACCATTTTATATTATATCCCCCCCTTTTCCCTTTATAAAGAGATCCTTGAATTTAATCTCTTTCATTTAGCTTTCTTTCTTGCCATGACCAATTACAAATTTTGACTAACTCTCTAAATGATAACAAACATCCATAACCCACCAAATGACCAAAAGCCATCCACTTTACCTCTTAGGAATGTGTGCTACAACATCTTTAAGGGACCCTGAGAAAATTAAGAAAATGCTCAAGTCCTGGGAGAGCTAGCTGTTGTCTAGTTTTGGTGTGACAGGAAAATGTAGGACTTATCTGAAGTCTTAGTATAATAGTCTGTGAGGCTGGACCTGTGCAACTTGGACCATCTCAGCCAATGGCCTTGAAGTCATTCTGGATGCTGAACTCTGAGGAAACTGCAACAGAGGCATCTGAGAGGCTCTTTCACCTGGGCCACCCATTTTCATTGGTGTCTGATCTTCTCACTCTGAAAAATTTCATAGGTAACATACATATCTGAATTAACACAAGTATGGACTGCACATTGTACACAAGCCAGTCAAAGATGCTTTTTTGTCATATGTTTGAGCAGGTAAAATATGCATCACCTGTCTTATAGGTTTTCTGGGTTTATTTTTTTATGCCCATAGCTAGGATTTTTAAGGAGTCTTCCCTGGTCAAATCTGATCTCTATTAACTTTTAAGGAATCCACAGTTTTTCATTTCCTGTGGAAACAAAAGCACATCATCTCCTTCAATGCAATACATGTTTTATTCTGAACTTCCATTCTGAAGTCAAGACATCTTCAAAATATTCAGGAGTCCCTTCTATAAGCCAGTGTCTCAGCAGCTGTTTTTCTTAGTTAATTAGCATTTAAAAAATTCAAAATTAACAAATCACCTTATAAAGTTATAATATTTTTCATCCTCACATGGCTTATTTTTAATATTATTTTATTCTTTTTTAAAAAGATCTTATTATTTTTAAACTATTTTTAATGACTATCTATACTTTTGTTTTTCCTTGTCTGTGCCTTGTTTTACTGTGTGCCTGTAATGTTCTCTGACCGCATGAGTCAAACCTTAAACCCAACATGTGACTTAGCTCATGGTGAACTGGCTGCTCAGGTCTGCAGATAGCAGTCAGGAGACCCGTCTCTGTGTGATGTGTCCTGCCTGAGAGACTGTGGGACTAGGGAGGCACATCTGACTCTGTGTTTGTCTTTTTGGAACTTTGCTTTTTAAGCTTTCTTGGGTCCAATATGTGCCTCACATTGGGTGCCATGTGTGTGCATATTTTTCATTGGCACCATTGGCTCCCCAATTATAACACAGAGACTTATTAATTATGAGACCTCGGCCAATAGCTTAGGCTTGTTTCTAAGTAGCTCTTGTAAGTTAAATTAACCCATTTCTACTAAATTACTTTCCGCCTCATGGCTTTATTACCTCCTTTCAGTATTGTCTATTCTGCTTGCTCTATGTCTACTGCCATCTCCTTCTTCCTAGCATCCTTTCTACCCCCAAATCTTCCATAGCTATTGGCCATTCAGCTTTTTATTAAACCAATAAGATGACACATCTTCACAGTACACAAAAAGATTATTCCACAACAAATTAGTAATTTAAAATTTTTCACTCTATTACATTCTGTTTGTGTTGTTTTAACAACTACTGTTAAATGTTTATTTTGCCCGCTCAATCAGGTCTTACATTAAATAATAAATGTTCTCTTTCCGAATGCTGTGTGTACTATAGAGTACATTAATTCAGATTGTTATACCCCACTTTACATGATTATTATTTAAGGAATCATGAGTGTTGGTAGAAATGATTATCCTTTAGACTAATGAGTATTATTTCCTAATTTATTTTCTCATCATGATTTCTTGTATCCTATTCTCTTCCTTAGTGTTCTTTCAGCCATCTTTGAAGAGGGAAGTTTCTTTGTCTTTATCTGTCTGAAAGTGGTTTTATTTTATACCCATCCTTCAAAACCAGCTTTGTAGAGCACACAATTAAAGGCGGATGGTTACTTCCTCTAGGCGGGCTGACAATGCTGCTATATTTTTAAAGTTTCTGTGTTGTTGAGGGTGGTGCTGTTGATTTATTATAGCTCTGTAGTCATGCCTTCCCAGAACTTTCTCTCAAGTCATTTCCTTTTGTTGTGAGTATTAGCACATTTATAGACATTTCCCTTATAAGAGGCATAATTTTCAAATCATTAAGTTCTATTTGGCTCTTTAAAAATATTTTTTCTTTCAGTGTTGGATCCTTACTCTGTATTTTAATTATTAGGTCAACATTTTGTTATTTCCATTAAACATATTCTACAAGATACTGAGGAAATGCGATTGTTTGGATTTACGTGTAATGTTTGCTATGTTTTGACATATCAGATTGTATCTAGCCCTTGTTCCTTGTGACTCTTATGCTCTTTGAGAACTTCCTTGTGTGTTTTATAACCAGGGACTGCGATCTCATTTTCACAACCTTAGTCTGAGGAATGATACCAGCTCACATGGGGCTGCTGGATAGTTGTGTCCTGTAGTCGGCCCTCTGGTTGCTTAGCCCAGCTTCATATTTACACTTAGAATCTATTTCTTTATTCCCTGTTCCACAAGCCTAAATTACAAGCTGTAGCTCCTTGTCTTTTATAATCCAAATCAATTAGTTATCAAGGCATTCTCTTTTCCTTCATGCATGATAGAACACAAGCAAACAGCACCAACTCCCCCAGACAATATACTTCCAGCAGATCATTGTGCCACCAGGATGCTCTTTTCTTGCCCTTCCCCTTAGGTGATGGACTGATCTTTCTCAAAGATTTGATTGTATTTACTCCGCATAAGGCTATAAAATAAGTCAGTTCCTCAAAGACTCTAAATTGGGCTCTTTTTCCATCATGACTCTTCTTTGTTCATAGACATATCACACTTAGGCTGAAAATCTATAGTTTTCTGATAGATCATGACACCCTCCCAGGAAATGCTTTATAATCAGCTGACTTTCTTTGCTTGGGAAAACAATATTACTTTGTACATTTTTAGTGGTAGCTTAGTGGCCTCAGGTATGCTAGTCAAGAGTGCTACCATCCAGCTGCACCTCCGTCTTCCTTTACTGTAATTCAAGATTCCGTTTAGGTGCTTGGAGACATGATTTTGATGTTGGTTTGTCTTGAAGAAAAACAAGTAACTCTGAAAGTTTAACATGTTTTAGTCCTCAACTATTCATGCTCATATTTCTATACCCAACCAAACCACACTAAATTTGTAGTGTTTCTGGTCAACAAATACACATTTTAAGGAAGAACTGTGTATTACTTCAGAATATTGTATGATTCACCAGTCAAAAGAGTCAATGATGCGGTTGGAGAGAGGACTCCATGGTTAGGAGTGTGTGCTGCTATTGCAGGGTGTTCAAGTGTGGTTTTCCACATCCACTGTCACTTCATAGCCCCAGGGGATCTGATGCCTTTTTTTAACTTCCATACTCAGATGCATTGAATTGTATCCCATGCATGAATATATATATTTTAAAATATGTATATTATATATTATACTATTCAAAGTCGTATCTATGGAGGGATTGATAAACTGTATAAGATATTCTATATTTTGTTGCCAAATATGTATTTTTAGGATGATGGAAGAAGCATTCTTTTTTAATCACACTGCCTTATTTTTAGCAACATAATGAGATGTGGGTTATTATTTGCCTTTGATATAGCTAATTATCTTCTTCCTTGCTCTGGTTTCCTAGTTCTAATGTGAAAATATTGGAAAAGATCATCTACAACTTCCTTTTACTACCTGAATTCTTATAGTGCTCCAACAGCATTCTAGAGATTTCTAGAGATGTTTCAGTGTAACCTGTTCCAAATCTCTCAGTTAGTTGTGATTAGTAAATAGTTAATGAAGGGCTTGGAAATCTCAGATAATCTTTTATGTGGAGTGCAAGTTTGCATTTAAAAATCTTTCATTGACTCTAGAGAGATCAATTAAATACTAATCATAAAGTTCTGGAAAATACCAACCTTTACAAGGCAAAAACAGATATTTTAAACCTTGTTTTGGTTTGAAAGAACAACAATAAGGATCAGAAATGTGGTGTTTCAGGAATGTGATCTTGAAGCCCTGTTAATGGGCAGAGCCCTCCCTGGGTAGTATCAAATAGCTAATGTTAGCAGCCTGAGACGGTGCTTGTCTTACTCCTAGGGTAAGTGGGTTGGCACACTACAAAGATCAGTAACTCTTGATGTGCATCTCAATTTCTAGCATTGATGAGCAGTTTATTGTAATAGTTAATAATTAATTTTAGTGGAAATGTCTCAATCTCTGGATTCAATGAGCTTTTCTAAATTCAATGTGTGAAAACATTAGCTCTAGATTTTTTTGAGTTAGTTATATTACTCAATAGCTTTGTTCATTTTAGATCTTGAATAGAAAACTAGACTATTCATGATGTAAGGTCAATGGAGTTTGACAGAATAACTGTATAAGTAGAGAAAAATATTGCAGATACATATCTTTTGCTTAAATGTATGAAAATGCACAGCTAATCAGTTGTGATAATTTATTTTATTTTCCCCTGGCTTTCTATCACATTCTTCTTTCTTTGTTTATTTCTTATTTTTCTTTTCCTCCATTTCTCCCTTGACTCCTTTCTTTCTTGTCTTTCTTTCCTCCTCTTTCTTTTTTGATTCTCTTTCTTCTTTCTCCTCTTTTCTTAATACTTTTACCCCCTCCACTTGAACTTTTAAACTTTCAAAATTCACTAGTAACTGCAACCAGGCACAGGGTTCAACATGTAAAACAAAATGCCAAACTGTAAGATAAAATGAATTTGTATTAAACATATTTATACAATGGAATAACACAGATTGTATTATATGGCTTGTATCTATTGAAATATTTTGTTTCCATTAGACATATGAAGTAATTGGCAATTTTTTATTTCCAGTATTTATCTGAACCTGAATTGGTCTTAAAGACTACATTCTCTATGTTAAGTTGTAGCTTCAGTATTGAGTATCACATGAATTAGTAATCATCCAATATTGACTTCAGTTGAGGTGAAAACCAAGATTTATTGACCCAAGTAGGAAATATAGACCAAAGGAAAACCTATGTCAATATTTATTTACTTTTACAAGGACAATTAATCTTGATACTCATTGAAATAAGAAGTCAATATATGTATTGTTACGTACTTTTGGAGTCTTCCATTAGAAATATTGGCAAGTTGCTGGTTTGTGGCTGTAGATTTAAATAGCCCATCAGTTTAAATGTATTGGGTATTGAGAACTAAAACATGTAAACGGTCATAGTGTCATTCATACATAAAACAATCAAGGAGTCTTTTCAGTGTAGATTAACACACATTCTTTGTTTTGGTCCACCTGATGCTTTTGTAGTAGTGTGCACCACCTAGGAGACAGCCAGTGCTGTCTTCTCTGCAAACGCTAGTTTTGGAAGACAGGCGAAGATGGGTGTGAGTCAGACAGTGCCAATTCCTTAGGAACGCTGCTCTCACAGCCCTAGTGCGTCTGAGCTTCTTCATGAGAACTCTGCGTGTCGCCTATTGCCTGGGAGCAGCACAGGCTGTGACGTTTGGAACCCTGCTTCCTACTTGTTTTAGCAAAATGAAGTCTCGGTAAGAGGAACTGCCACTCTGCAGGGACTATCAATGGAACGAAGCCCTTGGCACATGGGCACGCACGATGTGGCAAGACTGGCGTTCCTGCAAAGAGCTGGCATATCCCCTTTAGTCTAGAAATGATCCGTTTGGGGCATAAGCACAGGAAAGTTGTTGAATTTCTCTTCCCATGCTCAAAACAATAACAGAAAGAACAAACAGAAGCCCCCAGCACCCAACAGAAATGTAGTCTGAGGTAGATCTTTGAGCAGTGGTGGTAGAGGGGTCAGTTTGTACATGGGAAGGTCTTCTCTGTGTAAATCCAGAGGACAGCTTATGCCCTGTTACATGGTGCATTGCTTATCCTGTCTCTACTTAATAGAATCAAGAGGTTGCCCTACATAGGACAATGTCCAGAAAGTTATGAAAACTGGCGCACAGGGCACCCATGCCTGCACACACGTCAGTTGCAATGTATGTTTGCATTCTAGACACTGTGAAAAGTTTCAGGGTTTTTTCTTATGCCAATTTCTGCCATGTCTCAGAACTGTTTATAATATCCAGTATAACACAGCATGCCAAGATATATGACCCCAAATCAGGAGCTGGCTAATATCCATGAACAATCAACACATTAGTAGGTTTGTAATCAGGGTTAGGGTCCCAACTTATTTTTTAGCTGATCTTTTGTGTGGGGGATTATGAGGTAATGCTTTGCCATTTGTGGGTTTAGAACATTTATTTTCATAAGGTTTAATTCTTCTCCTTGGTTATTGAGAAATGTAGACTCACTTATTAACATGGGAAGTACAAAGGTTCTTTTGTGTCATGTGCTGTTAATGAAAATAGCAAAAATGAAGAAAGAAAAAAAACCCAGACAAAAGCAGTAACAAAAAGCACCATTTAGTAACCACCATAATGAACCCAGAAAGGTGAGTCCTTTCAGTTGTTTGCCACTGACATTCTTCAGACAAAGGCAGTAAATACATAAGCGTGTGCGTGTTTGTGCGCGCGCGCGCACACACACACACACACACACACACCTTAATCTTCAGGATAAGCCTCCTGGGAGACTTCCTGTATGTGTCCTAGAAGTAGCATCACATTTATCTCCTTTTTGAGGAACAAGAATGATGCACGTTTCTGGTGAACAGGCCACTCTCCTCACGAGGCAGCTTGCCCTCGGGCTGGGGCTGGTGGACGGGAAAATGGGCATGTGCACAGTGGCTGGACAGAGGAGAAGGAAGTGGGGAGGAAATGGAAGGGAATGGCGGCAGAGTGAAAGGGACAGTGAGACCAGCTGAGGGCAGGCAGCAAGAGGGAGCAAAGGAAAGAGCAAGACTGAACCACACCAGGCAGCCTATCAACACCTGCAAGCGTCTCTCGTGATAAAGAGTTTTCCGTGCTCCCAGGAGCATTCTAGTATCCTTTGGGAATTTAGACTGCTGAGGGAAAGGCCCATTAGGTGTGAAGATTGCCAGTTTGGGATAGAAATCGAGAAGGGAACCACAATATATACGACAGAACCCCTCTTCAGTTAAAATGCAAGGTGGGAAGATGAGGCACTTGCCTCGCCAGAAAAACAAAGCCAAACCTGGATAGACTTGAATCCTTCACATTTAAAGCGATAGCCCAGCCTTGACTGGAGTGCCATTTGACTGCAGTGACATCCACATGACTTGGAGATAGTGGGTCAGGGTGGTTCTCAGACACTGAGCCATCTGCTTATTCCCTGGTCTCTCAGTTGAAGGAGATGGGGATTTTTTCTTGTCCTTGGTATTGGGATTAAAGAAAACAATGCATGTTTTTAAAGCCCCACCTGGGGACTGATACACAAAAGACACTCAATTGCATTCCTTGATTTTCTCATCTGAGGTCTTTATGAAGGAGAAGTCATAGATGTTTAGAGTTCATGAGGGTGTTAAGATGGTCAGTTCTTAACGTGGTCACACCTGCCTTCCACATTTGTTCCCTACAATCAAACAGAATTTTCTTCTGGGGCCAGAGAAAATTTGAAGATGAAATGTCTTATTCAAGTCACTTGTACTGCTCAGAGCTATTGGCCAGTTTAGTTCCGGCTCTTTCTCTAATCACATGTGTAGACCATAAGCTTGAGGAAGATCTTCAGGTCTTGTGTGAGTCAGCTCTGTCTTCGCCTATAGACTCTCTTGGTACTTTTTCCCTGTCAGTGGTTTATGCTCTGACTACAGGTGACATCATTCATTCCTTAGCACCCAAACTTTCTGAAATTTGTTTGACATCAGTTTGAAACTTCTTACATTCACTTCATCCACTTCAGTCTCCTCCTGTCTCTGACTCATAGATAGACTCTCATAACTCTCTCTTTTGTCATTTGGCAATTGCCTACTTCACCTTCTCCTCCTTACATCACCTTAATAGGGACATCCTGCCTCATTCCCTGACCCAGCATAGGTCTCCTGATAGAGGAACCTCCCAGTGGGTTGTGTAAGCCTGTTGACCTGAGTTAAGATTCCCAGAACCCAGTTAGAAGTCAGAATCAGTAGTACATAGCTGTAATCTCAGGGTGGTCATTAGCAGGACATGAGAGGCAGAGACAAGAGGGTCACGAAGCTTGCATGTTAGCTATTCTGGTATGTATAGCAGTGAACAAGGGGCCCTATCTTAAACAGGAAGAGGAAGGCAGAGATTGACACCTGAGTTTGTACACACACACACACACACACACACACACACACTCCCACACACATGGAAATTTCTCTGTGTTTATTCTTCCTTTATTCCTAATTATGGTGAATGATTTATGTTGGCATGTCTTGACCAGTGCCTGTCTTTCTGGATGAAATATCAGTAAGGACAGTGTGACTAAGTTTGTGTGGTTGTTCCTCTGCCCCAAATCCATCTTTTTGCCTGGCACAGAACAGATAATCAACAAATATAGTTTTTAAATGAATTGGTGACCGTTGTCAGCTGGGCATTCTGAGACTCCATAGTCCCATAGTGCTCAACATTGTTTGGTATTGACTGTGTGTAGTCAACGTGTGTGCTCTGAATTATGAAGTGGCCCAGTGTGATTTCATGGACCAAGGCGATATATACATTATTATCCTCTTATACATGTGTATATAAGTATGTCTATGTTCAAGAAAATGAAGCTGGCTTAGCCCAGAATTGACATTCCCCTCTCTTGCAT
>LOEQ01001007.1:190625-208125 GCA_001685075.1 Bramus lutescens | reverse complement strand
GTTTTCTTACACAGCAAACTGACCTTTTGCATGACATAACTCTTTGTGACTTCAGTGTACGCTTCTCCAGCAGGGTTTGTTATCCTGCCATTTGTTCCTAGCCCACATCCCCATAGCTTAAGACGGTAAACTGAAGGTCGCTGTCATAGGTCCAGCAAAACATGCTTGCTAGAATGAAGGGAATGTCTTAGAAGCACATCACTGGGAGCTACAGCTGCAGCGATTTTGGTAGAGTGTTTGTCCAGTGTGCTCAGATCTGTGGGTTCAATCACCAGTATAGTATAAAACAGGGTGAGCATGGTGGCCCACTCCTATTACCTCAGTACCCTAAAGGTGGAGGCAGAAGCATCAGGACGAGAGGTTCAGTGTATTCCTTAGTGACATACAGATTTCTAGGGCAGCTTGGGCTACATGAGCCCTGTCTTAAAAAGAAATACACATTGAAGATGGAGGACAGGAATGGAGTGATCAGCAACCCTATTAAATAGAGTCAACTGTACAATGGCAAAGTGTGAAGTGGAAGAGAGAAGAAACAGAGAAGGGAATGAAGGACATGGTGCTGTGTTTGACTGCAAGGACACTCAAGATGTGACTTCAGGCCTTTGAGGAGGAACCAGAAGGGAAGAATAAGGCAAGAAGTAGAGCCTCATCAATAAGTACATGGTTGGCATTACTGCACTGCCACTAAAGGAGTCTGGGAGGCTAAGGAGAGCGATGGGCCGAGCACTTAGCTTGCTGTTAGCTCCTGGGCATTGAGATTCTGACGTTGGAGAAGTTTGGCTTCGTTTTATCAGTGTTCTCCAGTGTCTCGGAAAGCTGTACAGAGCAAGACTCTGCCGTTGAAACGCAGGTCTCTTGCTATGTTTCTTAGGTGAATGCAAAGACGAGAGGGAATGAAAATAGAGACGAATCAAAACAAGCAATCGTATTGTATTGCTTTGCCTTTGCGTCATTTAAAACATGGCCTGAGCCTGTCTCTCAATTTCTCTCCTTGGCTGTTTTAAGATTTATTTTTATTTTAAATTTTGTTTATGTGTATATATCTGTGATAGGTGTGTGTGTATGCGTGCAGGTGGCCTAAGAATCCAGAAGAGGCCATCAGATCCCCGGGAGCTGGAATTACAGGCAGTTGTAAGCTGCCCAATGGGTGCCGGAAACCAAACTCGGGCCTCTGCAGGAGCTGTATGCACCCTCAACTGTTGAGCTGTCTCTCAAGTCCTCCATGTGGGTCTTTGAAGTGGGCATTTTCCCATAGACTAGTTCCCCACTGATTAGCTACGCGTGCCGATTAGCCTTCTGTAGTTTCTGTGCAACAGATAGACCCTCATCCGCTGTGCATGGCAGTAGGACCTTAGTGAATGCGGAGGAATCATCGTGCCTCTGCATTTTCTCTGTGCCACATGTCGCCGGTGCCATTTCACACCCTTCTCCTTCCCTCTGCAGTGGCGGCAGGACCCTCATGTCCCCTTGGTGGAGGACCTGGTGGGTGTGGAGCTGTCATTCTGCCAGCATCAAGCCTCGGCAAGAAGGAGTGGGATATTACAGGGATAAATTGGTAGTTGGTCCCAAGGTCCTCCCACGATCTGATTGTGGTTTCCCTGTCACCAGAAAGCCCTGGATTTCTGCTCTCACATAAATCTAAATCCAAATCTTTGTATTTGCTGCAAATCTTAAAATAAGGGCTTCCTAGATTTCATGCTTCCAGTGTGGGGTTGTCATATTTAGGACTTTTAGTTTTTTTTTCAGTCTTTTCTTTCTTCTTTTATTTTATTTTTTTTTTAATGACTTCGAGCAGAAGAAGTTGTAATGAAGCTTCTGTGATTTGGTCTCTCATGAAAATTATATTTTCTAACTTGAAGAGGGGTCTCTCCTTCTCAAAAGACTAGAAAAAGCCAACTCCCAAATCCTGCATAATGGAGTAAGATAATGTCATCATCTCCTCCATTGTTAGCATGTTTGCTTTAAAGGAGAACCTTCTCTTTGATCTTTAGAGTGCACTTTGGGGAAGGGGAATCCAGCAATTGATTTACAATTTCAGTTCCCTGGTACTTTCATGTATCATACCTTTTTGGGAGGGCTAGCCACGGAGAATTCCTGTTTCTAAGTTTTATTTTTATTATTTTGTGTGTGGTGTGTGTGTGTGTGTGTGTGTGCACGCGCGTGCGTATGTGTGTGTGTGCGCGCGCGCGTGCGTATGGGGTTATATTTGTAGAGTGCAGGTGGCTGCAGAGGCCAGAGGCATCAGATCCCTCTGGAGCTGATCTTACAGTGAGCAGCCTGATGCAGCAGTACATTCTCTTAACTTCTGAGCCTTCTTTCCAGCTACACCAAGAATTTCATGTGTGGTGGCCACACCTTTAGTGGGGGTGACTGCTCTGGGTACTTTCCATTTTATTCATCTTGATAGGGTGCCACCTGCCTGGCAATGTGTGGAGCCAGTTAATAGAGAAAGTAAGTTACATTAATCTCTTCTCAGCTGTGCAAGAAAGTCAAAACAGAATGTGTAAATTCTTCTAAATGTGAAAAATTACCCACTTTGTCTCCTTCATGTTTCCCAAACTCTAAAATTAATGAGTTCTGAGGGAAAGCGTGTCTCTCCATGCAGTTTCCAAATGCAAGGGAGCATTGTTGGGGAGGGAAACGGGAAGGCTTCTGGATGCTGGGAGTCGGCACATCAGAGTACCAGAATCTACACCGTCAGTCTATTATGTGACCGAGTTTGTAGAAAGCCTATGATCCATAATAATTTCAGTGAAACATCTACATTTAATTTTTGCTAACTAGGTGTGAAGGACAGGTTTTGATTTTAAGTTACACATAGCAGATTTGCTAGGGTTAGGGCAATTCTCTTCATGTGAAGAGACCACATTGTAGAGCTGGGCCCCTATAGAAGTACTTAGATACTAAAGTATAAGAGCCTTTCTTGTGACCTTCCTCCTAGCTATTTATTGCTTTGAGCTCAATGCTTGCGGTTATTCTTCTGTGAGTGCAAGATCATCTTTTCCCGGGGTTCCTTCTTGGTCTTTAGGGTTCACCTTCTCCCCAAGTTCTCCATTGATCTCCATGTTCTCTTCCTGGTGGGTTCTTTCCTGCAGGGTCCAGCTGGAATCATATCAGACCCTATAGGGTCCAGTGCCACTGAAAGAACGCAATCATCAGAGCAGAGCGCCAGGGAAGTCCAAAGACTCCAAGTCCCTGGTGGCAGTCTTCTTAGGAGTTATAGTGATGGAAGGAAGTTCAGGAGCCTTTCCAGGCTAGAGGTGTCCACTGCTGTATGATGAAGATCAAAGCAGTTACCATCTGAGAAATTCTTTCCAAGGAATCACTAAGTGTGTCATAATCAGATTCAGCTAATTTAGTGTCTCATTGCCTGTGGCATGTGCTCACGTACAAGTGTTTTTTACACATTGGCTGTATCACTGAGTCCTAAGAAAGCATTTATTTTTTTTAGTTCATCTTTCCCCCCAGTGAGAAAACTGCTTCTGGAATGGACTCAGGCATTTGAAATTTTGATTTCTTACCAGAACTGGTAAGATTCTATTGCAGGGGAAGGTGATCCTAGATAATACAGAGATTACATTCTAACAGAAAAGGAAGATGAAAATATTATCCTTACTCAATTATCTAATTACTGCCCTGATGAAAGCTTTGAAGAATTAACTATGTTTTTATGCGTGGAGAGAACATGGGACCAGTGTGTCACTGCTAGCATAAAGTGATATCAAAGATGATGTGGGCTAGTGATGTCCCCAAACTGAGAGGAAGGAGCAAGCATGAGGTCCCTGGTGAGGAGAGAAAGAGAATCCATGAATGTGAAGGGGATTTGCTCCTTAGAGCTGCTAGGAGGTGGGCTAGAGGAGGCCTCGGGGAAACAGAGAAAGATGGAATTAATGCTGAAAGAATGCGCTCCTCTGCCCTTGCGCAAGAGGGAAAGGACTTCAAAATGAGTGTCACCATTACCACATCGCCCCCACCACTACCACCTGTGCTATCATTATCACCATCACTGCTGCCGCCACAATTGACACTACTGCCGTTGTCTTCACCACCGCCACCAGCATCATCAACCTCATCATCAAACAGATTGCTAAGACGTGCACAAAGACTGTTGTCCTTCAACACAACTTTAGCATCTTTGAAAGAAAATAAAACTGAGATAAAAAGGAGAGAAGATGAGTTGCCCGGAAAAAGCAGGGCATATCTGAGAATACAGTGCACCAAGGAACGTCCTCATAAGCACAGATGTTTGTTTACACCCCTGAATCAGGAGTGAACACTGACCTGGAGCTAGGTCATCTCATTTTTCCCACTGGTTTTCTTTGGGGTGTGGGTAGTGTGACTCCATGGTCCCCAGAGGCTTGTAGCCGGCAGGCAACTGAACATTCTCAGCCTCATTTTAACCAAATTAACTAGACTTACAACCTCTGTGTCAGCGAACAATGAAAACTTACCAGTGAACATATGAAACAAAAATGAAATTAGCCAGCAGTAGGAAACTACAAACAGCTGAGGCATTCGATTGTTAGCCATTTGAAGGATTAACTTCTAAGCCATGTAGAGCCCTCTCAGTGGTTTAACGAGTTGAGTACTCAAGGGTGTATAAAAACACACTCTCAAGTAGAAATGTAGTTCTCTACCTATAAAATTGAGATTTACTGGCAGGTTGTGATATTAATACTGGATTTCCTTGCCTTGGCCTGTGAACTTAATCATATTTTCTTTTGCTTTCCTCGTTCCCACATTTACACCAGGTTTCAGAATAGATAGAGTAGAATGGGTGCTGTCCCGAGTCAGGCAGGACAAGGCTATCTGGGAAATCTGTTGGACAGTTATCTAAAATTCCCTGCTCTGTCCTCCGGATTCCATGCTTGCCCTGTGCCATTGTTGCCTGAGCTCCAGATTTACACAGCCCATTGAATATTCAACCAGCCTTAAAGATTTTATTTGATGGTTATTTCAATAATAATTATGGAGCCTGCCAAACTCTCCTTTCCCTGTTAAAAAAAAAAAAACAAAAGCAAACAAACAATAAACCCACCATCACAGCAACAATAAAGTCACACTGTTGAGAGGTTTTCATAATACCTTCTTGAAGATTGGTAGAGCTCTTTGGAACTTATAGCCAAGGAAACTCCATCAGCAGTCATTACTATCAACCATTTTTATACTTTCAGCAAGATTTTTGAAGAACTCACAAGCTTTTCTTAAAGGAATGTCAGAACTTGGGTTTTAATATTTCCTTCAAACAAGCCCACTAGCTTACCTTGGTTAAGTGTTTATTCGATTGGGGGCTAATTGAACAATTAGGATTGATGAATTCTATAAAGAGTGTTTTTTTCCCCTTTTTCAAATCAAGGAAAAAAGGTACTGGCAGAGCCCTGCTATATTGTTTCGCACCATTCTTGTCCCTGTTTATGTATTTATATCTTTAATATCCTCATTCCCAAATCCATTTCGGGAAAGAGTCACACACCAGCATCCTTCTTTCTTTATTTAAAGAGGCTGAAGTCAAAGGGGAGGGGAGAAAAGTCAAGAATGGAATCGCCAAGAAAACCCTAAACAAATAAAGTGCAAACCCAGAGTGACAGGCAACACTCAGGGCCTGGATTGGTTATGGATAAGACGACAAGTGTATGATGAAATTAATGACCCTCTGTCAACTTTTTAGATCTCACTTTTAAAGAGAATGGACCAAAAATCAATAGCCCCCAAACCACCAGTACTCCAGCGAGTCAGTCCTTCATTTATCTTCCTGTTGGCACTCAGATAGAAACGCAGCCAAGCACAGCACAGAGCCTTCACTGGGAGTCCTCACTGCAGATGGACGTTGGAGCACCCCAGCTGAGGGTCAGAGGTGTGCGCCCAGGCTTCTTCCAGGAGGACCTGCCCTGTGTGTCAGTATCTGTGCCGCTGCAATTCAGCCGGAAGCCGATTCGGCATCCGGGTACCAGGTGTCTGGATTTGGAGCTTGCCTGTCAGGATTTTCAATCAAGCACTATCGATGGGCGTTTTTTTTTTCCAGTTCAATTTTTACACCTCCAACCTGATAGTTTTATATTACAAGTCCTTGGGTAATGATAAAAATATAGCTTCAGAATTTAAGTAAGGCTGGAGATGTAGCTAGCTGGTGGGGGACTTATCTAGCATTCAGGATAGTATGCATTAGATCTCAGCATCACATAAAGTAGATAGAGTGGTGTGTGTATCTCAGCACCAGGGAAAGAGAGGCAGGAAGAGGAGAGGTTCAGAATCGCTCTTGGCTGCTTAGTGAGTTCAAGGATAGCTTGGGCTACATAAGGGGCATGGTAGTCTTAAAAAATTCGAATAGACCCACATGTTTATATGGATGTGTTGAGCTAGTAACTGCATTTTTCATATTGGGGTAGGGATTGTTACCCGGATGGGGATCTGGGAAGGTGCAGAGCTTATGTTCTGAATGCTATGAGCCGAAACCCAGATTAGGACAGTCTATGAATGAGCAAAAGGAGAAACAAGTAAAACACACAGTGAGCTGTAATTGAGTTTGTAATTTTTATGAGTATTCTTGGAAATAATCACTTGTCTCAAAGGCTGAATTTTCTAAAAATAGGGTTGGTTAGCACACCAGCAGTATTTCCCTACATTGAGTAAGCCATATTAAAACATGCAAGATAAATGAACCTGAACCAAGCGCTCAATAGCACTGCTAACAGCTGGGGCCAAAGTGAAAGGAAATGATGTCATTATGTTAAAATGGATGTCAACACACAGAGAAAAATCAGTGTAAAATGCAAGAGATCACATTTTGATGATAATTTAAGGCAAGCAAAGTGGTCACCATTTATCTGGCATTGGCCAAGTAGAATCTAATCAATGAATGCCTTTAAGGTTTTCATTTCATTTAATTTATATTATAAGTACTTAAAGCGAGCTTATTATACAGGAGGTAATATTTGGAGCACTTTACACATAATGACCCATTTAATCTTCATAACCAAACTAGGAAATAGATATTATTATCCCAGTTTTACAAATGAAACCAAGGCACAGTGAGGTTAGGTAAGCAACGGAGGGCACACAGCTAATAAATGGCGTAGCCGAGATAAACATTGAGGCAGCCTGGGTTCAGAATTCAGACTGTTTACCTTAAACAAGGCCCATTTGGGAAGGTAAGAATTTTAAACATCAGTGATAACTAAAACAATAAATATGTAAGAGGCGAGAAACACTGGCAGACTTATTAGTGAGCTTTATTTCTTTTTTTTTGGATTGTAGTGTTAGTATTTATTATCAGAATTTTGAAGAAAATATGTATCATATTTATAGGGTATGTTTGAGCATCTAACATGTGCACAAGTAATGATCCAGTCAGGATAGCTTAGCTTCTCCACCAGTTGAAGCACACATTCGTTTTATATGTGCTGTGGCCATCCAAAAGCCTTGTTCCTGGCTGTTTTGTATGTGCTGTGGCCATCCAAAAGCCTTGTTCCTAGCTGTTTTGTATGTGCTGTGNCCATCCAAAAGCCTTGTTCCTGGCTGTTTTGTATGTGCTGTGGCCATCCAAAAGCCTTGTTCCTAGCTGTTTTGTATGTGCTGTGGCTATCCTAAAACCTTGTTCCTGGCTGTTTTGTATGTGCTGTGACTATCCTAAAACCTTGTTCCTGGCTATCCTGAAACACAGTAGGGAGACAATGCTGTATTCACACTTCCCCTTAAGAGCTACCTGGAAGTTAATCCCCCTGACTACCATGAATTTGCAGTCTCACCACTTTAAAGGTCAATTTCATTAGATATTGGTCCCCAGGGTCTTTGACTATTGAGACGGTTCAGAAGGTGAGGGTGTTTGCTGCCAACTCTGAGCATTAGAGTTGATCTCCAGGACCTATTAGATGGAAGAAGAGTAAAAGAGACTTCTCCATTTGTACCATGGTGCATGGACACGGCTCTCCCAACTCACACACAAAATAAATACATAGGAATGTCATCAAATTCTTTTACTTCATATTCTATTGAAAGCAAATCTCACGATTACAAAGACTGTCTTAAAGGTCACTTTACATTTAAGCATACAGACAAAATGTAAATATTTTTCACATACTAAAATTTAATAGAAAGCTTTAAAACAAAAATTCCCAGAATGTCAGTCATCTGTCCTGGAAATGATAACAAAATCTGAATAAGCATTGGACAAGAATGCAGGCCCTGGTTCACGTACCCACTTCGATAATTGCTGCAACATCTCTGGTGAATATTATGCTCCGCACTCAAGGCTGCTCTGGCTGGCAGGTGGCAAGGGTGACAGAGGCCTCTTTCCTGTCCCTACTTTTCCAGGGTCTATGAGCGAGCTTCATGGCACCCTCTAAGGTTCTGGAGGGGCCTTACCTGGTCAAAGATATAGGTCAGTTGTGGCATAAAAGGCAAAGACATTTCACACCACTTATCTTAAATTCTCCTAATAAAGTTCTGTCTCGTATAGATGTAATTTTGAAGACTTAAGTTGCCATGCAAGAGGAGGTAGAACCGTAGCATTATACTCTTTCATACCCCAAGGCCAATGGCAAACTGAAACACACAATTTGAACTGTGGATAATATCCAAACATAGAGCAAGTTACAGAGAATTTCTAAAATATCTAAATTACTTTACTAAAATTTAAATTTTATTTGGGGTGACCTTAGAATTTAAAATCATTTTTAAATTCTTAGTTTCTTTCTTCAAAATAATTGGTGGAACCCCATGTGTCTGGAGGCAGAATTTAGCTTGTTTGTTTATTTTAGCCTTTATCTGGGGATGGCACTCACCTGTTGAAAATATCATTTAACACTTAGTAAAACCCCCTGTGGGATGCCTGTTCTCAGAAAAAAAAAAAACCAACTCAGCTCTTACATATTAATCTTTAAAATCAACTCCCCTGAACACTAAGTGTGCCGAGGGAGAGGATGGAGTTCTTACATTTTCAGCTGAATATCAAACTAATACCTGTGCAAGACAAATGGTTCCATATAGGAGGCTGGGCTTAATCCACCTGCCCCCACTGCGGGTTCCTTCCTTAGCCCGTGCCTGGGAAAAGGAATGCATTTCTGTGTGCCCAAATGGCACAGGGAAATACCACGTGTGTATTGTGCTCAGAAACATAGCCACGTGTGCCCACACTCTTGAAGACATGTTTGTGCTGTGCATTTTCCCGAGTGCGTCAGTCATCTAAATGCCAAAAGGAGATCATGCGCACCAGCAGGAAAACTGCTCTACTGAACTGAGCCTTAAAAATCAGCTCCATATCCAAGTTCTGATTTGTGAGACAAAAATGATATTTGATATTTAACATATAAGAGTTATTAAAAGTCTCTTTTTCACTTAGGTTTCATAAACAGATGATTGAGACACTGTAGAATTTTGTTTTTAAGACACTTTTCTTTTTAAATTAAGTTTTAAGTAAGAACAAGAGCTAGTAGTGTTCTCATGACGCCTTGTGCCTGTGTTGCTGTGCTTTGTGCTTTGCCTCCCCTCTTCCCTGTGCCCTCTCTGGTTTCTTTCTCCCCAATAATCCATCCTTCTGTCTCATCACATGCATCTCCTACCCTCTCTGCCCTCCCTTATCTTAAGACCCTTTTCTCCCCTATTATGGTAGCTTTTTGGGTTTCACGGTCTACACCCCCATATATAGGCATACACACATCTATATAATTACTTTTGAAAAACATTTATTTTGTGTGGGGGTGGGGTGCATGTGCCATAACTTGCATGTGGCATCCAAGGACAACTTGCAAGAGATGTGTCTTTCTTCTACCACGTGGGCCCATCAAATAAAAGTCAGATCATCAGGCGAGGCGGCAAGTGCTTTTTACCTACTGAGCCCTCCCCGACCCATTGACCTCACAGTCTGTATAATTTTAAATCTAGGTTTTGCAAAGACATTTTAAAATAATTTTCCTGTTAAAGTCTAGAAGGTAGAATTCTATTTGCATCTGGTATATACCTGCATAAACAGAGGATCTTTCCTTTCACGGTAACTGTTATGGCAACGGTATTATTTTTTGGAGCTGTTTTTAAATTGAAAGAAACAAACCTTCAAACTCCTATCCAAGACTGTTTCCAAAGATGTGTTTCCTGTGTAATAGGCATAATTAAGATCAATATGGCAAGCAGGGTGGTGGTGGTGCATGCCTTTAATCCCAGCACTCAGGAGGCAGAGACAGAGTGAGTTTGAGGCCAGCCTGGTCTACAGAGCAAGTTTAAGGACAGCTAGGGATGTTAAACAGAGAAATCCTGTTTTGAAAAAAAAATCAATATGGCATAAATTTTTTCCGTTTTAAAAAAATGTTTTTGAGATAGTGTCTCATGTAGCACAGGTTGGCCTTGAAGTCTCTACATAGCCAAGATACCTTGAGCTTCTGATCTTTCTGCTTCCATGTTTTGAATACGGGAGTTGCATGTATGAATTACCATACTGGTTTATTCCATGCTGGGAATTGAACCCAGGGTCTACGACTAAGTTACATACTCAGGTCCAGTTTTTCTTTTTTTTTTTTTCTTTGTCAAACTCAGCAAGGAAGTAAACAGTCTTGGGTGTTCTCTTACGAACAGAAGAAACAGACCTGGAGCATATCCCCTTGTGCCAGGCAAGGTAGCAGTTGCCAAAGACGGCAAATGAGACTACTAATCTAGAACTCTGGCCTTCTCCCCCCTACTCCCCGACTGCTGGCAGAGTGGGAGGTGGCTCTAAGCAGAAACATCTGGCTGCTGACAGGAAGTCCATCATTCAGCAGGGGTGCAGCTTGCTCATCAACAGCTCAGTGTTGTGGCATACGAACCAAATGATTTCGGCACAGTGCTCGAAAGCCGCATGGTAGCTATTACCTGTTGATTGAAGGATAGACTCTCCCTGGTGCCACTGGCCACCTCCACTGGCTGGGGAATTCAGCTGTGGGTGAAATATGTCTTTCACTGAGTCTTCAGATTCATGGCAAATCCACTCAGAGGTGTCGGAGGCCTATGCTTTGGAAGGCCATCACGGCCTGGAGATTGACAGCACACGCATGCGCTTTGGTAGGGAGGTCGGAGAGGGAAAACCAAACAGAGTAGGGAGTCACATGTGTGACTACAGATGGGGTCAGAAGGCCCGGCGTATACCAGCTCACCTTGGTTGCCGTTACTTCCATTGCTTTGGATGACATTTGGAATTAAGTGTCACCTCTGGTTTTTCATAGAAGAGCCTGAGAGCTGGCTTCCCTTTGAGATGAAGAAGTGCCTCATGGGAGTAAAGTCTAGAATGGTAACTTCTGCACCATCAGGCAGCTGCCATGGGTTTATATGCCCACACTTCCAGTAATCGCCATCTTTTCAAAATGTAAATCATTTTGTTGTTGTGCTGTGTATTTTTAAGGATGTATAAAAACTGTATACTTCTGGAATTCTTAAAAAAAAAAACAAAACAAAACAAAGCAGCTAGCCAAAGCTGCCAGCTTCCTCCATGTAAGGTTAAGGCATGTGTTTCCTGGTATCCTTTCTGTATCATTTGCAGCTTGCTTGATACATCAGAGCAGACTAGAGCCTGTGTTGTCTTTAGGGCTGGGGAGCTGGTTCCCAGATGAAAGCCAGCCTGACAACCTGAGTTTGATCCCCAGATCCTTAGCTATCAATAATTCTGGTGCCCTTACCAGGAGATGGAGACAGTTTCCATAAGCTCTTGGACCAGCTCACCTGGCTTACACAATGACAAAGAGAATCTTTTAAAACAAGATTAAAAAAAATAATGACAAGGAGAGACACCTGAAGATGGTCCTCTGATCGCCACGTGTACACCGTTGTATCACACACGTGTGTGTGTGTGTGTGTACATGAACACCCACCACACTTATTTTATGGTCTTTAACAACTGCCTACGGTAGTTGGAATAGAACAATAAGGAGGTCGAGATGGGGACAGGTAGAAGTTCTGTAGAAGAGAAATCAAGCAAAATCTAGCAGTTCTGCAGCGTTTGCAATCAGCATGGCAGGTTCTTGGGAGAAGGTCTCTGTGGTCTAATTCTCTGTGTGCTTTAGAAGAGCAGCCTTTCCCAGGAACTTGCTCTTGAGGCTGTGGGTTTGCAGCTGAGAACGAACATCTGGTAAAGGATAGGGATTGTTTTCCAGCCGGGCCTCGGCCAGCTGATACCTGGCCTGCAACAGGACCCCTGCGTATCTCTCACTTTGCTGAAGGTTATCAATCTGTGTGGGGCCACATTTTTCTATTGCTGCGGTCCTTTCCACATCCTTGTCCAGCTGCTGACAAGACCTAGGACCTTGCAGTGGCCCATTGTCTACCCTTGTGGGGCCCAGCGAGGAGTTGTCCAAATCTTTGACTCTTGGAGATGACTGAAACCATCAGTTGCCTTGTGAGGTGATAGATGTGATTTGGAAAGCATTTTCTTGTATTACCTGTCTAGAATAATTGGAACCTTCATGTACATAGATTGCCTCATGATTTATCTAATTGCCTCTGTTATAAACTACTTGATAACACGCACAGGCCAGCTAATCTTTCAAATTCTTCTTTGTACATTGATGGTGTTGAACTCTGTGATGGCAGTGGCCTTTTCCAATGCTTGCTATGAGCTGATGTGTGTTTAGCTGGAAGGCAGGTCTGCTCTGAAGGGGTCTGTAAGTTAGGCCGCTGTCCAGACTGACTCTTCATGCACTCACAGCGGGAAGATAAAAATTCTCTCATGAAGTTCTATAGGGTACAGAGAGGGCTCTTTCGCCGTTTGTTCTCATGCTGTGGGAAAGCTATTCATTTTTTCCCTCTTTGAACAATATAAGGAAGCAACTTATCTTTTACAATTTTTGGATCTAGTTCATGGAGGGTGTCAGTATTGTCTAGAATCCTCTAAGGGGATGTGGGAGTCGCAGATCCCACGTCTGGTTCCCAGCTTTTCAGCCCCTTATATGACCTTCAGAAATGCCATGGCTCCTTCTAGTGCTCAGTTAGTTTATCTGCCTGAGAAATCGTGGCCCAATTTCTTTATCTCAGGGAAAAACGGGTCCTTAGAGCATAGAGGAAAGGGTTGCAGCAGCCAAAACGGGTAACGCAGCAAGCCAATTTAACCGTAGGGGGTGCATGCCGAACTCAATCATAGGGTTATCTCTTTGGCTTAGCTTCAGGTTTCACGTGAATAGGTCAGGACTTACCATGGACTTGGGAACTATGAAAATTCAACCCAAATAAGATGGGCTTCCTATATCTAAGAACAGATTTTTTTTCCTGTGTCAAGTTTTAATCAATAACATTTCCTGGTAAGGGACAGTAGGGTGTGAGGCAGGTGGAGTGGGGGCGGGGGAGGGGAAACAAACTACAGTGTGTCAGGCATGGCCAATTGAACAAAAAAACTTACCTTTTTTTTGAGAGGTGGCGGTGGGCGTAAGGTTTCATGTAACCCAGACTGACCTTTGGATTCAAGCAGATTATTCTGTGATGGGAACTGGACCCAGGGCCTTGAGTAAGTCAGGCAAACACTAGAAGCAAACCCTCAGCCAATAGTTACTGACTTAAAGATTGTTTTGAGGAAGTGTAAAACAGGTGTGCCAAACTTAACATCATTTTTACTGTTGTCTCCCGTAACATGAACATCGTGAGAAATCAAAGCAACCGTGTGGTTCCTAAAAGACTCCCATGTACAAAGCAAGTACATATGATTGCCCCCAGAGCCAGAAATATCCGGTTGTCAACCTTGGCTCAAGCCCTGGAACCACAGTCCACTAAATGATTGTGATCCAGCCTTATTTTACGACGTACCTGGAACACGGGAAGGACTCCTCTGCACGAGAGGTCCGTTTGGTTTGGAAAACACCAGCAAGCGCGGATCCCAGTACTCAGATATCCCAAGCAAACACAGAAATAGGAAACGCTATGGAAAGCAACCTTCGCCGTCTGGGTAGAAATGGCAGCCTGGGATGTGGCCTGTGCGAGGAAATCAAGCCATCACGGAGCCGTGTTTAAATGCTGCACTTGAGCTACCTTTCTGAGAGGTGCAGGCGTGCTGGAGCCACACGATTCGTCATATTCAGCTTCATTTGGTGGAAATATTACAAGGGAATAGGTTTTCTGTCTCCCAGGAAGTGTCTCTGATCTTCATTTCTTCCTCATCACCCTGCTTCGTGTTGCTGCTTTATGTCCCTGTCGCCTGTTCCCTCCATCTAGTGCATGGCTACATTTGGACTAGAGGCCCCCATCCTGTGAAAAATTTAGATGGCTATAGTAGTAATCAAAAATACCAATAAAGTGTCACTGGCCCTTGCTGGTGATGTGGGTGGCAGGTGAGTGAGATATAAAAATGAATCATGAGGCTAGGTGTGATTGCCGCTCGGGTGACCATTTCCAAATGTGAGCACACCCAGGCTGCATAAATGCTCCAGAATATTCTCCACTGAGGCCAAAAGACTTGAAGATAACAGTGTCAGCCCATCAAACTCCAAGACCTTTGGGACCTGGGAGGTAGAAGAGTTTGTGCCCAAGACATTTGTAACCGGGCACTGTGGGGTATGCAGCACCTGCCTACAGGAAGCGCTTGGAGCAAAGTTGCCTTTAAAACATATGCATCAGGGCCCCGTGTGTTTAGTACCGAACCCTACAGCCGTCTATGCTTAAAACAAGGCTCTGTTGGAGGTGTAAAGAATGGGTAAGTAAATGAGTACGATACCATTAATCTTGGTTTGTTTCAGCACTATATCTTAGGCAGTTGAAGGCGGAGCGGAAAAGAAAAAGCCTTGCTCCTAGCTCACAACCTGGGTGTTAAAACTGATGTCTTTCCCATTAGGGCCTGTAAACTCATTAGCACATGGCAATTTATCCTCTTTTATTTATTCTCAATTATCCTATCATCCATTGGATCTGGATCTGATTACCCTTTTCCAGAGTCAAACATTATCTTGTAAATCATTTGCTTTAAGTCCTGAGCCTGCTATTGCACAGGCGGGGATTTGCTTAGACAGGTAATAAATCAATTAGCATTAAACTTGCGTGTCATCTGTTTCCTTCCACTGCTTGGAAGAAGGAACACCTGAACAATCCTTCTTGGGGTCCATCCTGCTTCTGTGCCTGGTGTGAACAAAGTGGAGACATTTGTTCCTTTTCAAGGAAGAGAAAACGAAGGAAACAAGCCACCAAGTCCTTGTGTGTGCCTCCTAGGGCTGGGGCATTCCAGGCTTGTGGTCCTTCTGTGTCAGAGGGGACCTTTTCAGACATGATCAGGAACACTTATTATTCGAGCATGGATAGCAGAGATTCTGTTTGAGGGGACAGTGTTGTTTTAAGTTCACGTCATCGCAACAGCACGGGAGAACTCGGGCCTTCCTATTGTCTCCTGGTCTTTCAAGCGCATTCTTCCTCTAGGCACACAGACCAATTGGTCTGACGCCATCAGATAAAAGGAACTGAGTAGCTGTTAAGCTGTTCTCTCCTCCCCTTTACATCCCAAAGGGCGGCTCTTCTCCACTAAGTCCTGGGCTAATTTCCTTGAACATTTTATCTTTGTGTCCTGGATCTAGTTCTTAATCCTTTGGCTGAGCTTCTGCACAGAGAGCTCAACCAAGCAATTGTGGTTAACAGCTAAGCCAGGGGAGTTGTGAGATTAAGGAAGAAGCAATCCTTTCTAGTATCTCAGCGTCTTCTGGGGGATGCGCTGGGTCCGCACTGTAGATCCATAGAGGTGTTTTCCCTTCTGGTGCGGGATGAAGGAACTGGAAGGGACTGTGAAGCATACGTCAGGCTCCCATCAGTGCTGCCAATTTGGCTGTGGAGATTAGCCCTAGGAAACTGGGGGTTGTAGTTTAATGGGTACTGACTGGTCCTAGTCTGGGTTGCTGGCACAGAATGCACTCTCAGCCCTCAGGTGCCAGTGGCCTGCCTACACCTAACAAACTCCTGCCTGCTTCCAGTGTTTCACCTTAGCTTTCCATATCGTAAATGCACTCCCAACAAGAAAATCCATATACCTTACTCCTGAGGGTTGGAGAAGAATCCTGCTGACTACTTTGTGGAGAATACTGATAGTGGTTAATATTTCAATGACTTATGGTCCACTGGATTCAAGAGAACCTTGTAGCCTTGAGGTTCTCAGAAGGTCTGATGGGAAGCACTTCAACTTTGGTGAAAAATCCTTTCCCAGCAGGGATTTGATTCTTTGGGTGGGGCTTGTTAAAATGGAGGCTCCATTCCATCCACTCTGAATTCAGCAATGCATCAGCCTCGCTTTCTGAGCAAATCCCGGGTGAAAAGGATTCTGGGAGTTCATGGCATTTTCATATTTTCTTTTCTTATGGAAAGAAGGACTTCTCAGCTCTTTTCCTATCATAGCCACTTACAAATGCATCCTGTGTCCTCCCTGTCAGGTACCAGGCCCCTGGAAAACAGGCTGTACCCTACTTGGTGTGTATGTAATGATGAATTACATATCCTTGGTCTACAGCCAGGAGGTCTGGAATCTAAACTCATTTCTGCTGCAAACAAATTTGGGGATGTTGATTCCTTCCACCGAAATCTGCCAGACCTTTGTGCCCTTCATAGTGGGTCTTTGGTTTAATATTTGCTTAAAAGTAAGAGCAGGAACCAGGTGAGAAGGTGGATGAGGGACAAGGCTTACGGAGCAGCAGAGTGGGTTCTAACAGGTTTTTGTTTTTAAACTTTTCAGTGGCTGAACTCTTCTTATCTGATCTTACAAGTTTATAAGAAAGCAGAACAAAACAAAACAAAAGAAAACAAAACAAAAATAACCCCCAAAAGACCTGATGAGTGTAAAATCCTCTTTTAGTTGTTGACCGAAATGATAAACGTACTTCAAAGGAGAAAATACATGTCAATCATTAAATAAAAGATGTCTACAGGCTAAAAACTACTCAGGGGCTGAGCAGTTACGGTCTGGGGCCTGAAGAGGGCTGACAGGCTTCCTTTTTCGCAAGTGTAGAAACTATATCTACAAGTGGTCAAGCCAATGAGAGCAGCTGGCGCACGGAGCAGAACAAACAGCTGAATTGGGATGTGGAAGTTGCTATTGCTTCAGAGCTTAGGAGGTCCCAAGTTCCACGCTTAACTGGATGGAAGGGGCTGTGTCTCTAGGAGGCTTAGCAAAGGTGCAGACATTTGTTACTGGGTTTGTTCGCATGTTTACTGTTCTTGATGTTGGCAGACATGCCCCTAGTTTTTAAGGTGGCTGTTCTCACCTGTGAAATGTTTGGGACCTATCAGACTGGTTCATTGAGAGATGCTTATAGGACAGTATCAGGGGGTGACAGTTTACAAGTCACAAAGTAATTATCTTTGCTTTTAATTCTCCCTAAATCCCTTTGATGGGAGTCATTGGTTCAATTATGGGATCTTCTACTGCCCTAAGTTGATGTAGGAGGGTCATCTGTCTATGTGTTTTCATTGGTTAATAAAGAAACTGCCTTGGCCCCTTTTGATAGGCCAGCCCTGAGGTGGGTGGAGTAGACAGAATAGAATGCTGGGGAAAAGAAAGCTGAGTAGGGCAGACGCCATGACTGTCTTCTCC
>LOEQ01001007.1:141825-185711 GCA_001685075.1 Bramus lutescens | reverse complement strand
GTGTGTGTGTGTGTGTGTGTGTGTTGGGGGGCACTTTCTCCTCGAGATGCTAATTTCAAGGCTGAGCAGTTTCTGGTGGACAGCCTTGCTGGAAGGATCTTTCAATGTTTGCCTGGAGCAGCCAGGGCCCATTTGTCTCACCTGGGAGGAATACAGTTTTAGGAGACTGGATTTGCTTAGCACCTTAGTGTTTGGGGCTTCTGAAGGTCAGTTGTTAATTACTGTGGTACTTTTCTTCCGGATGGTAAGTATTTAAAGCATTAAATTATGAACATCCTGCCCAGCCCAAAATTTTTTTATTCAAGTGGTCAAATAGCTTTACGTTAGTGTTTTGAGCATAATACACAATTTAGGCAGAGTGTTAGTTCTGGAGTCACCTGATAACTATAAAATCAAGATACATAGCAGAAAAAAGATGGAGACTATAATGCTGTTTTAGTGGGAAATATTCTTTATTCCCAAGACGCAGCAAGAAGCTGCTCTCATCCAAATTATGAGCTGTGAAACCCTGCCTCAGACATAAAAGAAAGCAAAATTGTTGAAATGTTATTGGGACATAACTTTTCTCCCCAGAGTAAGTTCTTTGTTGTAGAGAATAGGGGGAAAGCAGTAGCAATATTTTTACAGAGAAATGAGAAAATTGGAGAAAAACAGTGCTCCTATCTATACCCTCTCGGCAAACTCTTTGGTCTCAAGCTTTTCTGACACCACTAAGGAAAGCCCGGATTTCAGGATACTCTAGCTGGGGGTTTGCTCTGTTCTTATTTTGTCTGGTGGTGTCACACCCAACGTTTGTACACATACTCTCTGAGGCAGGTATCACACCCAATATTTATTTACATATTCTCTCAGACATGTGCGCATGCGGTTCAATAATTAGCTACACAGTGCGGCTTAAGACTCCCTCCCTCCCAAATTATGAAGCTATTTCAAAACAAGAAATAATGCTGAGAGAAAATTTGTATTAGGTTGATTGATTATCTTATTTTAATCCATATTAAAGCTTTAAGTCTCTAGGCGTGGTCCTTTACTTCCAACACCTCATAAATTATAGCTATAATGAAGCAGTCATTTATCGTGAGCTGATGATAAATGGCTTGCCCTAGGAGGAGCTAAAGAATAGGCAAGTAGATCATTTTCATATTTGGTGAAAACAATATTAAGTACCCAGACCTCAGTGATTGCCCTAATAAATGAATAATCTGAGGTGAGGGGCTTGGCAGTCAACGTAAAAAATAACCTGAGCTTTCCCTGTCATTTGTCAGGCTTTGCTATGACAGCATGCATTATGGGTAAATGAGCAATCAGCAAGAACTATGTTATGGCTGGGATGTTTTTGAGAAATTTATCATATGCATTGCTTGGTACCTTAAGACCTTAAGGCTTAATGGCTGTAGTGCGTGACTGCCAGTGAGCACAGTTCCTATTTACCACGGTAGGCTCCATTTGTGCTCTGTCTCTCACCTTAAGGAAAGGAAGGACCATAGCCGTGGTAGCCTTTGCTTTAATAATGCAGGCTCATGATGCTCTGTCTGGTTGTTGATGGACACTCTTCCTGCTAGATTGGTTGAGGCGTACTTTAATGATCTGAATGTAAATGGAACCCAGGGCAGAGATGTATCAGTATGTAGGTTGCAGAAGCCCAGGTCCAGTGTACTTGGAGGCAAATGTATTATGGAAAGTGGCGTTAACCTCCTTATAATACTCTTCAATATTCGATGGTATTTAAGAGTTGAATGAGTTTTCACCCTCTGCCACCCACCGAACAGTTGATCTTTTTGATTTATGGCGGGGTGGGAAATGCGCAGGAGTGGTTGAGCTGTGTGCCCCTAGTTGGAATTATGCAATATGTTATGACAGTATCTGACTCATTGTGGTTGTCTGCCATGTGTAGTTAAAAAGGAAATGACAATTCCAGCCTCTCTTTTCAGGCCAGAGATGGCTCCTCTACACTCTTGCCTCATCCCTGCAAACCTTACTCTATGAGACATTTGATCAAGGACCATGTGGCTTTTGCAGTGACTTCTGTTCCCATTCTGCCCAGAATTTGTGGACAGCTCTCATGTTAAATGAACATCAGATTTGCATTCCAGCATGACATCTAGCTGGATGAATTTCCACATGAATTACTCAGAGCGTCATTTTCCTAATGTAAAATACTATCCAGAAAGGGCAGCTGTAATGATGGATTAAATGAGATAATGTGTGGGAGATACTTAACATGAGATATATGGTCTAGTAACACAAAGTTTGTGTTCACTGTGATAGGTGCTTCAGAAGCATTCTCAAATGCTCATAGCAATGGTGGCATTTTAAGTACTAGAGTACCAAGCCCCTTTGCTAGGTATATTAGATCAAGGCACTAGGATGCTAATCTAGTAAAATAAAAGCACTTGCTACATGTGTGTTGGGGGTCAGGATCTGAGGATGACCTAAGAGTCATCTTATCATTGGTCACTGTTATTATTGCAACATCTCCTGAGTTCTTCTCTTCCATAAGTCTTGTCTACAGTACTTCTTCACTTTCAAATGAAAGATTCAATCACATCATGACTCCGAGTTGCCCAGACATTTAACACAGCTTCTTTCACGCCTCAGACACACCACTTCAGCTTTGTGTCTTCCTTCCTCTGCCCTTCACTATGCAGAGCTCAGTATGTGAGACGCAGGCAAGTTTTCCCTTTGCCCAGAGTGTACTTCCCATTCAGCTATCTTCATCTGACCAAATCCTGATTAGAGGGTCTTTCAGATTTATCAGATTTTCTCCTGCATGTGGAGAATTCTCAGCATTCCAGATTGTGATACTTTCTGTATCTCTGCTGTTTACAGAGTACCCATGTGCTATGTTTTGTGGAATAAGAAGCAGACAGGAGTTAGTTACCTATACACTGATTCCAATGGTAGCTTTCTTGAGGACGACCATATAATCTACTTCATGTTTTAGTCTGGAAATCAACAGAGTAAGGACTTCATAAGGTGCTGTATGAAGCGACAATCAAGAATTTATACACATTCAGAGCTATGTATGTTGGAACCGGGAAAGGAAGGGCAGGCTGAGATGGCCCGTGGGACAGAGACCTCACACTGTCTTCATGAGGACTGAGTTTTACAGGATTTGAAATGAGGAAGATAAGATGAAGATCTTGCTTCTGAAGGGGTCAGAGGATTTGAAGTAGACTGCACAGTGGCAAAGGACAAGCACAGGTGTGGTCTGCTTATCTCCAATACCTGAGTCTTGAAGTCAGAGAAGTTCTCAGTGGGGAGCTTGCGTGGGGGTGGACAGCAGGGACTGCGGGTGCAGTGGGGGCGGCAGGGGAGGCAACAATCATATCCCTCCGGTGATCTTAATGTGTAGATGGCCTCAACTGCACACCATCATCTAGTCTCTCCCAGATGAGTCACACATTCATTTCTAGGATTAGCGCTTCTTGCCTATCTGTTTCTACTCTTTGCACTTCTTTCTTTTTTGCCCAGCCTCAGCAGCCATGGCCTCTATAATCCTCTCATCTAAGATTCCTCAATGTGAAACTCATGAAGTTCCCTTTCTTGGTTTGGAAGAGAGTACTGGGGATCAGGCATGTAGTCCAGCTTAGCGTGTGTGGAATCCTGGGTTCGTTTTCTAGCCCCAGTGGCTGCAGTAGAGCATGCCTGTAATTTCAGCACAGTGACGATCGTTCTGTGTCTCCCGTGGGTCTTTCAATGTGCTTAAGGCAGAGCTCTTGGGTTTGGTGACAGAGGAAGACTCTTTCTTATCTCTCTTATCAGGAGGTCAGTGAAAGCATAGCAAGCTTGCCTTGGTCAGAGTGCTTTAAATGAGAATGAACTAAAATACTCACCATAAATACCAAAGTGTTTATTCTGGGGTAGAGTTCTTCACTGTGTGAGTCTTCTGGTCAGGTGGCAGCCCATCAGAGAGGAAGGCTCTGCTTAAGGTGTGCCTCTCCTAGAGAGCTAGCTTGCTGCTAGGCCAGGCTGTCCAGCAGCTGGCTGGGAAGTATCTGAACACATGGCTGCTTGGCCCCTCATGGCTCTCGTGTTCTTTCTTGTTCCCTTTTCAGAATAACTTCCAGCCTTCTAGGCTGCTGGAAATCAACTGAACACCCAGGGCATAGCGGCTCTGCTGTAAGAGGACGACTGGCCTCTGTCCCTTTAATAGGATGAAACTTTCTCTGTGGTCATGGTGTTTGGTCCCACTAGACCACCAACATGAACTTTTGTACACATGCAGAAGTGACTCCTTGAATCTTAAGTCTACAGTGAGCTGTGTAGCTGATAGAGGAGGACTATGTGCGTCTCATTGCTCCTCCAATGTTCCTCGGGACCACTCTGTAGAGGGAAGTTCCCATCAGAATCTACCGAGAGTACGTGGCTTATCCCCTAAACCGTGATCAGTCCCAGCAGGTCCCTTTACATGTGTGAGAATTGAACAGTGACAAAATATTCCAAACACAATCAATGTGCTCACCAGGAGGTGTTTTGGAGTGTGGTAGTGAGCTTCACTCTCCCGGCGACACATGGCCCTCGGGTTCTCCTGCTGGAAGGAGTTCAAGAGCCTTCACTGACCATTCATGCTCTCTCAAGGCATCAGGACCATGAAGTCTTCCTTGGCCCCTGCCTGGGACCACGCTTCTTCTTTCTTGACTTACCTGCTTATTACAGCAGTCATCATTTGAGCAAGATGACTTTCCAGCAGGGCGTGAGCTATGTAGGCCTAGGATAATTTGAAAATAGTTATTCTTTTACTACATAATACCTGATACATTGAAAGGAATGAATATGATGTTTATTTAACATGCATGTCGCCAATGAACTCACTACCTGAATTGAGAAATGGAATATAAGCCAATTATTATCGTCTTCCATCTGTATTTTTCTTGTCTCATTCCTCTAGAGGAACCTCCCCTGAAAAATTTTATTTTTATTGTTTCACTACTTAAAAAAGGACTAATTGTTAACATAATGATTTTTAAATAATAATGTTGTCTACTTTAAGAATTAAGATTCTCTTGGACCTTGCATGTCTTCGTGCAACATTATTGTGGTTGAATTATCCACGTTATCCAGCCTCACTGCTCTATAGTATTTCATTCTGTGTGCTCATCCTGTTGTGAAGAGGCCTGAGGGTTTGCAGGTGTTCATATAAAAGATGTTGAGAACAGTCTCAACCATGTCTTTGAAAATGGATGCGCAAGTTTCTCTAAAGTATGCATTCAGGAGTAGAATTGCTAGGCTGGGGATAGAGCACAAGGTAAGAGGAGAGAGTGCTGAGCAACGGTCAATCCCTGCGTGCATCAGCCGTGTGCATGAGCTTCTGCAGTTCTTACAGGTTTGCATCCCTTCTACCTGAAGTCCTACGAGGCGGAAGTCACCATCTCATTAGACCTTTGCGTTAGTCAGCTCCAAGTCACTACAATCAAATACCCAAGCATATCAACTTGGTACAAGGAAAGGCTTATTTAACCCATAGTTTGGAGGTCAAATCTAAGTTCAGTTGCCCCCACAGCTTGGCCTCTGATGAGGGTATCAGATGGCAGAAGTAGAGGTATCTGTCAGAGGAGGGGGCTGTATCATGAGGAGAGAGAGAGAGAGAGAGAGAGAGAATACCATTGTAAGAATGTTCTATATGCCCCTGGGGGCTCTGCTCAATAACCTAAGGACTCCCCACAGCCAACAAATCCAATCATTAGCCAGCTGTTGTACACGGGCATGAGCCTTCAATGTGTGACTCTTAGGAGACACTGTCATACCACAGCAAGCTTTCACGAGTGTTCCCTCCCGACTGAAGGGCCTGGACTTCCTGTTACTTGGGTATTTCCGAGTTGGTGAAATCCTCTTCCTGTCTATGACTGTTTTCATGTCTTTCTTTTGTTTAGTCTTATTTATTTTAGAGGTTCTTTTTATATTTTGGATACTAATTCTTAGTTAATTGCTATTTTTCTACTGTACATTTTGGGTTTGTAGCTTCTCTTTTCTTTCCTTCCTTTGTGTTATCTTTAAATGAACAGACAGTCTTATTTTAATGCAATGTATTTTATCAGGCTTTGCTTTGATGGCTAGTAATTTATATGTCTTGTTTGAGATATTTTTAATTTATGTTTTAATCTCTGCTCCCAGCACCCAACCTAGATTCACAATCACAATAAATTTTGTCTTAAAAATTGAATTGGAAAATAAAATGGAGAGGGGATTAATAAAAATTGTTTTCTTTGCAAGCACATGCAGTTTTTAATTAAGGACTCTTGCATGTTGGAACAAGAAACCCAGATAATACCTGAGGCATTTCCTCATCTGCTGCTTGTGGCCAGCCTTGAGGGAGTGCTGGTGTCCCATCCACACCCCCTTGCTATTTCTGTATGTCAGTGTGACTTACAGTGCTTTTCCTGAGCTCATGTGGCCTGAGCATGGGGCAGGGCAGAAGTGTGAAGAATTATGACCCCAGGATCAGCTCTCCGTGAATAGTGGGCTGACGGGAATGGTAGCAAGCCCTTCAGTCCTTCTTAGCTGTGCTGGGCACTGCTTCCCAGAGCTCCCCTGTGGCACCGTGATAAATGGCACACCCTTTCTTATGACTTCTAGACCTTCGATCTTGCTCCCTTCCATTTTCATCCATACTTCCTGGTACCATCTTTGAAATAAACTATTTGCCCCTGAATTCTCTCAGCACCAGCTAATAAAATTTAAAATATCTGTATACCATTTTTTTTTACTTAAGAACTTCAATACATGCAATTTAGCATAAGGAAATGCATCTCTAAGAAACCAAAGCAACAAAACACCATTTTAATTATCCTGTTTTTGGATTAGTGTCATGATGTATATAGTTGAGATATGAGAAGGTATATAGTTTTGAGGTTAAGCATGTGGTTTCTAGAACTAATCCACTGGTCTGAGTCATGAATTCTCTACCTCATATTAATTCACCCAACATCTCTAGATTAGCTTTCATATCTGAAAACTGAGGATAATGTAGTATTGTAAAAGTTAAATGACTTCATGTCAACAGTAAGCTAAAACTAGTGCCTGGCTCATGGCATTGACCTCCAAAAGCCAGGAATCAGCTCATGGCTTATCTCCCTGGATCCAGTGGATGGGCGAGCATCTATAGAGGCATCTTACCTTCCTGGATCCAGTGGATGGGTGAGCATCTATAGAGGCATCTTACCTTCCTGGATCCAGTGGATGGGCGAGCATCTATAGAGGCATCTTACCTTCCTGCATCCAGTGGATGGGCGAGCATCTATACAGGCATCTTACCTTCCTGGACCCAGTAGATGGGTGAGCATCTGTAGAGGTGTCTTACCTTCCTGGACCCAGTAGATGGGTGAGCATCTGTAGAGGTGTCTTACATTCCTGGACCCAGTAGGTGGGTGAGCATCTATACAGGCATCTCAAGACCATGCATGCTTATGCATTCTTTGCCTCTGTGTATCACATCTCTCTTTCTCAGCTCTGCAAAAGACCTAACAGGCCTCCCTAATCCTTCACCAATAATCCTTTTAGTGGTTGTGGTGGGGGGAGTTACAATATCCTGAGTGTTGAACTTTATTCTGAAATTATAAGGGATCCCCATTAGTGCCTGAGAAGACAGAATATCAAATGAGAGCAGATTTCTGTGTAAATCAGTGTTGTGTTTTCCTTGAACTTGTGAGTACCTTTGTTATTTGCTGGGAGCTTCAGGCAGAGGGAGAAGTTTATAGAAACAGTTTTGTCCCCAGGAAGAATATTCAGAAAGCTCAGTTCTGTTAAAGGGATGGAGCTGTGACTTAAGTCTGTACAGTTGCCATAAAAGATCCTTCCACAAGCATTTGGTTAACTGATGCTGATTCTCTATTCACTGATCTGAGGTTTGTTCTGTTGACTTTTCTCATCCTGTGACTAACTACAATGATCATGACCTTTAGAAGCACATCTTCATGTAAGGACACGAGGCTTGCTTGGAGTCCCAGTTTTATAGATTGACTCTGGATAGCTGGTGTGGCTCTTGTGTTTGAATGTGTGTGAGATATTGTGTAGCTTCATGGCAACTGGGATGCATTGTCTGGGCCTTAATTAGACTGGAGGTGGCGGTGAACATTCTTTCATAGTACGGACTTCGGTTTCCTCTTCTGAGAGGTGGGGAAGTAATGACATGGGACTCACACAGCTGTATAAATGATAGAAATGGTAGAAAAAAGTCTGTAAGATGTTCTTAAAATTTTATTTCACTCACCAAACTCACTGTGTGTGTGTGTGCATGCGCACACATGTGTATGCGTGTATGTGCATGTGTGTGTAACTGGGGACTGAGCCCTCCTCACACGTACCAGGTAAAATGCTTCTTTCTTATGCTAAACTGCATCCCTAGACCACTGTGGGATTTTCAAGCTATTATAATTTTTCTGAGTAGAGCAAAATGATGATAACATGTTTTTCCTTTATTTTCTCAGTGGCTACAGGAAGGCAATTATCCTTATAAATATTTTAAAATGAGTAATCAAAACTTTTGTTATGTCTTTCCAGTCTAAGTTTTTCAGTTGAACTAGTTTGAGCTCTTTAGTTGAAACATAAAAGATTATTGGAAATAAGGAGTTTTTGAAAATTCCTAGTATTTCTAATCTACAGTGATGTGTTTTTGATGTGTTTTCACCTTGGCCAGTTCAACACATAATTATTGTATCTCAGTGGTGGACTAGTCACTGCAGTAGATACTGGAAGTGTTTGGAAAAGAGATTTTTTTCCCCCACATATGGCAGGTGACGTGCTATCAATATCAAAAGAGAAAACTACAATCTCACCTATGCTTTTCACTTATCCTAACCACATCAAAGAACCTGAAGTGTAGAAACACTATTTAGTCAAAATGTTCTGGTTTTGTTTTTTTTAATCATAAGAGCAGAACCAATCGAAAAATATGAATACAAGGCTGTATTTGTCCCCGGGCTGCAGGAACAAAGGCACGCATACCAAGCAGGACACGGGGCTTCTCTCCGTGTTCTGAGTTAGCCAGTGCTGGTCTGCTACTTATGTCAATATATTGCAAAAGATAATTGAAATTCCAGCAAATTCCAGCAAGTGCCTCTGTTAGTAACACTGGGGCTTGGACCTTTATACTCATGTAAACATCGAGACGAATACAGCCAGATACATTGAAGATTGATTAAGTGTGGTAACCTGCTGTAGTGCTTAACAACGTTCCTGTTTTGCTGTTACTGGAGTATTGTATCTGCGTGAATTAATGTTCATAACGGGGCCTTCACTGCCATTGTCTGCTTGTTTCTATCCTGATTTATGTGCCTGGCCCAATGAATGCAATTTGTGTTGAGGTTTTTGTTTCGTTTTGTTTTAATTAAATGCAGTTTAACAGAAGCACAGGTCCTCCAGAATAAACTCCGAATTAAGGAATTAAAGATACAAAAGACCACAGGGCTTGGTCTCTTTAATTGTCTCTAGAAGAAAATAGGTGTTTTAAAGGAAAGCACAGCTTTGCCAGAAGATAAATAGACACATAATCCGGAGGCCAGTTGCTGGCAGAATTTCTTAGTTTGATGTGACTCTCCCTTTGACAGTTCTCCTAAGGTAGGTTATTTTGGAGAAAACATATGTTTCCATTTTCTCTCCCTCTGCTTCCCTTTGAGTCCCCAGGCTCCACTAGGGTCACAGAAACATTAAGGCTTTTGTCACTGTGATTAATAGCTCTTAAGATCATCTTTAATTCACTCACTAATGACTGAGGGTCTTTCTGCTCTCCAAGTGATCGGGTGATATATGAGCCGAGAGTACACCTTGTGGCAGAGGTGAAAATCATTCAGGCAATGCAAATATTGTCACGGGGACAAATGTTTTCCCTGTTAATAAAAATTAATGAATTCTACCCAGGAGCTAGTTAAGGAAGCAGAGGCAAAAGCAAGCCAAACACAAATAACTTCTCACTGTTAGAGCCGCTCAGGCATCCTTTCTTGATGTGGGAAAACCAGAGACACGGATGCTATGTGTCTCTACCTTTCCAGAGGCCATAGGGCAATCAAGGTTTAATTTCAGCATGAAAATTCAACATACTATTTCCAAATTAATTTCTTTTGCATTCTTGTGGCTATTTAAAATTGTGAATGTTGGCCTCTTACTGTTTTTTTTTAAACTATCTTAAACTACAGGCTTCTAGCCCTCTACTTGCCTAATGAACACATTCTTCTCTTCATGGCCTAGTTAAGACCAAGAATTATAATGGGCAGGGTCTATAACTATAAAATGATGTAATGAAGTTTAAATTTGAAAAACTCCTGGTAACACGTCATAAAAGCCTGATGAAACAGACTCGAGATTAATAAGTGGTTTGAACAGTTTTGAGAACAAGAAAAACGCATTTGTTAACTCCATTGTTGTATTTATTGAATTCTTTAAAAATTAAAACATTGTCTCTCTTAAAAATGTGCCCATGCTGTTAAGTTGTACCCATGGCACACCTACCTGAACCCCTGGCTTTTTGTGCAAGGCAATGTGTGTTCAGGGTTCTGTAGCTGTGCCTGCGTGTGTGTGGTAGCAGCGCTAAGTCTGTTGTCTTTTATTCTGATAGTCCATACTTCTTTCTTCTAATGACCAAATCCACGGTCCCCATGGAGTAGATGTTTCTGGACTAGCTCTCACTCCTTCTCTATCATTCCTATCTTAGAACAAGAAAACAGCAAACTTTTAAAACACATTGCTTTACCACGCCACAGTCCTTATCTACAAAGGAACATATTACTAAGGGGAAGAAAGCTCCACTTGTTACTATTGTTTCTGGTAGGCACCCAAGGACAGTAGCTAATTTGTTCTCCATCAATGCCAAGGACACACACACAAAAAAAAGAAAAAAGAAAACCTGACTGAATTATGCACTTATATCTCCTTGCTTCTAGAGTGTTCATATTTTGTACAGTATGTTCAAATGAACACACCAAAAAATTGACTGAATGTACTTTTAAATATATTTTTGATTAAAATAGAATTACACTAACTTCCCCCTTCCTTTTCCCTCCAGATCAACCCTTTCTCCAACTCCTCTCATCTCCCCAAGTTGATAGTCTCTTTTTCTCTGATTAGTATTGTTTTACACACACACACATACACACACACAGAGTGTATGTATGTATGTGTACAAAAATATTTATAAATACAACCTACTTAGTCCATTTTTACATGTTTATATGTATATATCTCAAGGCTTACCGCTCTGAACTGGACAGCCAGTAAGAGAGCTCATCCTTTGGAAAGCTAATTTTCTTTCTCTCAGCAGTCATTAGTTGCTTATAGGTTTTTTTTTTTTGTCTAAGAATGTGACCCTGTGAGAACTTATTGTATAATTTTGCAATTAACCGAATTAAAAAATATATTTATTAAAGAATATATGATATCTAAATAAGATGAAATTTAAAACTATTAAAGGGATCAAACTTACTTATCTGTGAGTTTTGAAAGCAGAGAGGAGACTGGTTATAACTGAAGAGACTCCTGTCAACCATGTTATTAACACTGAATGCCTTTGTTTCCCTCCATCTGTGTGGTTAGTAGATCCCCACCCCCAAAGTCTCTAGACTGGTTCTTCTCCCAGGATAGTCCTTGGATTCCTGCATTTTAATCTCTTGAGAGGTCTCTCCTGCCCCACAGCCACAGTAAACCCACAGAGCCAGGGCTGATACATTTGCATTTTAAATAAATCCTTGAGATGAGCCATATGCAAAAGTTAAGAACTCTCTGTGCTTCTGGGGGAAATCGCAACATGACAACATTGGTTGGAATCCATAGACTATTTTTTGTTGTCACATAAACTGAAGTTTCTGTAGTTGGGTTTCACTATTTCTGTAAACTTTTATATCTTATTCTTAATTCTCTAGGAGAAAGATTGAGTTTACACAGCTTCAGTACACAGCACTGGGGAAAGGGTTTGGGCAAGTGCAGACAGCAAGGAAATCAAATATGAGCTTCCCCCCCCCTTTTTTTTTTGTCCAGAGAAGTTCTAATCACATAGTAAACAGTTAGAATTTACACGGGTTTTATGTAATTAATCCTGAGAACCACTATTTAGCTGCAGCTGGAGCGGGATCTTGGCACAGAGTAGAACAATTCAGTAGAGCCCTTAACCTTTCCCCCTCCGCTGTGCGAGTGAGCCCGTGCGTGTTTCTTTAGAAAGGTGTTGCATATCTCCAATCGCTGTTTGTAGTCTTTGCTATGAGGGTTACCTTACTGTGCACACATTTTTAGACTCAGTGGTAAGGAGAAAATGGACGAAATAAACCCCTAGCCTCACATGGCTTATCCCTGTGAAGTTCCGTGATGTAAGACTTTCTTGTGACCTTTAGTGAGGGACGCATGGCTTCGGCTTTGGCTCTACTATACTACTCTCTAAACTTCTCCTCCACTTATGCTGCGTTGTTGAGGAATATTATGAAGCAGTTCATTGACGTCCGCTAACGCCAAGGGAACCAGTGGAGGAAGGACATCAGTGCCATGGTCACCTTTCTTTATACTGAAGTGACAGAATCAAATGCCATCTATGGCAGGATTCAGAATACCTCCTACCTGAACCTTAGTCTATGTTCAGTTTGCAAACATGGCTTAGATGAAGATAAGGCACAAAAATGCAATTAGAAAGCCTTATCTCAAGATCAAAATTGTTGACTTCATTCTTAAGGTACCAGATCGTCTGAATCTTTCACCTGGCAGCGCCGAACTGCAGGGGCTCCCTTCCCAGGGAACCTGGCCTCTCTGGTCCTTCCCTTCTCCTTGTCCCTTCATGGCGGTTATGAGGTTTCTATAACCCTTATAGCCATGCAAATGTGTGAGACCAGAGCACCCTAACAAGGATAATAAAAGAAAACTCTCCAAACATGTGTGTTCCTGGCCTATGCATCTAGTAGTGTTTCCTGGACAAATACCAAAATTGGCTGGTAAGATTTTGAGTGTCCTTGAGTGAGTTAATCATGAAATTTGAGGGTTGCAAATGAGTAGTCAACCTGAGCTCGAATTTTGAAATTTAGTACTGTTTGACTGACAAGGGTTAGATGGGTGTTTGCATCTTCTGTGTGGATGTTGGAGCCTGATAATTCTGGAAGACACTGGCAATATTCCGCATAGGAAGCTGGTGGTCGTGTCCAATTTTATAGCTGGCAGGACTTTCGTGCAGGATCTTGCCACCTCTTAGGAACCGCAGGAAGTTGCTGGCCTCTCTGTCATAAACCTGGGTTTTCAAGGCTGACAAGGCCCTGGTACCCCCCAGCTCTGACCTCTCCTATTGAAAAAAGGCCATATATTCAGACTATCCTGCCTAAGGACGTTGGGCTTGTCTCACTCTGCTGGAAACCCCTTGACTTAGGCCAACTCCAGTTCTTTCAGAGGACAAATCTTTTTCCTAGCAGAACAGGATGGGCTAGGTATGTCTTTATAGGCCATTCACTTGAGCCTAATTTATTTAACATGACTCATTTCCCTTTATACGTAAAGACAGTGGCTGCAACAGACAAGGGAAAAATCGAGCCCCCAAAATGTTATTGGAAACTGGTACTTGAGAATGTATAAAATTCTACTGGAGCCAAGGGATTTATCCAGAATGGCTGGTCATTCTTCGCTTGGGTGTCTAAATAGGCCTTGGGATACTGTGTTTGGCCTGCCTTTGAACCCGGTGTAATAAAGAAGGAAATGGAAACAAAGGTAAACTTAAAGTATTGTTTTACTCTAAATGCTTTCAGTAAAGGGTCTTGTTATCTAATGATTGGTGCGAGATGGCTGGCGTAAATCGCACAGTCTGTTCTTTGCTCTCCTGGCTCAAGGAGGCGAAGGCAAAGGAAATCAATTGGAACTAGCAGGTAACAAATGACCAGTCATAGGCCAACAGAGCAGGTGGGGGAAGAGCCTCCTGCACAGAGATGACTAGGAAGTAGGGCAGTAAGGCCTTTGTTTTCCATATTCAGAATCCCGAATAATTATGCAAAGGAGCTAATTAGATCATCATGATAGACAAGGTTGCTTTTATCTGTTCCCATTACAGGTCCAGCCAGGAGGTTCTGTTCTATTTGAGGCCTTTAGTAAATATTTATGTGATGCTTGAAAAAACATTACAGGCTTTGAAATATAAATGAAAGCAGTATTTACCAATTCAGCGCTTTATCAGCCAGTCAAGTGCAATTTAATTCATCCAGAGTTATGTTTGAATATTATTAAATATGGGTATGTGGACATTTTAATTTTTGATATAACACAGAGTATAGCTTCCAAATTAAGTGCCTAGGACAGGCAAAAGTCTTAAAATGGCTATGATGAAGGCTCACACTTTATAGCTTTATAACATTTCTTGCCAGAGGCACCCAGAATATTGGAAATGAGGATTTATTGAAAAACAAATGACTTTTGGCCAGGGTTGTGAATGGAGATGGTAGAGCGTCTGCTGGCCTTCTGCTCTCAGAGCTCTAAACTCATGGCTTTCCTAGCTTTTACTGAAGTTCACTCTGTTCTTTTCTAATTGGTGCCATTCTCAACTCTCCAAACACAAGTCTATTTACATTCTCAATTCTAAGCTGGAAGAGAGAGTGTGGCACGCTTTTCAAACTAGGGACAGCCCCTGGCTACTTTGGTTCCCAGAATTCCTAGCATGCTCATGTGTGTGTGTATGTGTTTTGTTTTTAAAGATACCGTATTTTAAATTTTTGTTCATATTTTAAAATTATGTTCATACATACATACAGAATTAATTTTTATTATATATATTCATTGTACATGGCATCCCCTTACATGAGGGTCTTTTTATACAAATATATATTATACATTGAACATATTCTCCCATACCCACTCCTCTTACTCCTCCACTAGTTCCCTTTGTCTACCTAGGCAGAATCTCTTCTGCTTTCATATCATACATACATACGTACACACATATACACATACATATGTATGTAATAATACATACACACATACATATGTATATACATACACAATACATGCATACATACAATATTTTATGAGTCTATATAAAATCTAGGACTCAAAATTGAGAGGAAAACATATAATATTTGTCTTTCTGAGACTGACTTAATTTGCTTAACAAAATTATTTCTAGTCACATCAACTTTCCTGCAAACATGACTTCACTTTTCTCAACTACTGAAAAATTCCAATGTGTGTGTGTGTGTATATATATATATATATATATGTAATATGTATATATATTGTGTATATATGTATTTTTTACCGATTGCTCTGTATTTGTACACCTATGCTGGTCCCATAACTTGGCTGTTAGAACTAGAACGCATAGTGTCTTATTTGATCTGCACAACAATACACAAATGTTCTGAAGCGTTGGTGTCACTTGGCCTCGTTCAAACCAGCAACGGAACACAATCCCTGATCCATCAGTGACAGACACACTGTAAGTTACCACCTATTAAGCATGGAAAAGCTCGCGACTCAAATCTTTCAGTTCCATCAAGCCTGCGACTGCACCCTGCTGCTAGAGTTATATGATTTCAGGTTTGTCTAGAGCTGAATTTCAAGATATTCCCTCCCCATAAATCTGATGTTTTTTTCTGATAGGAAACATGTCACTCATCCATCATCCTTGCCACATTCAAACAGCAAATGTTTGGTGGGCGTGTTCTGTGTGCCAGCCAGTCTGTTGGCTCTGGACTTGTGATGAAGAACAAGATAGACACCTTTCCCCCAAATGGCAGGTCATATAAAAGTTGTGTTCTTTGCTAAGACTGAATTCAAATCACTATGACTTATCATTTTCAACTGTAAACTTATTTTAATTGAAAAAAAATCAATCTCTTTTTCACTACTCTAAGAAAGACAGACTAATGGACAAAGTAGATGATAGAAAGCTTGACTGAATTGCCCAGGAGTTTAGGATCTTGGAGCTGGAAGAATAGGAACAAGGTATATACTGCTCTGTGTAGTAGTGAACATCTTAAATCCCATCACTCAGTAGGCAGAGGCAGGCAGATCTCTATGAGTTTGAGGCCAACCTGGTCTACATAGTGAGTTCCAGAACAGCTCGAGCTTCATAGTGAAACTTTGTCTTAAAACAAAACAAAAAAGCTTATACATTGCAGTCTGATTGAACGCTTGGAATTTCCATTCTGGCTGTTCCTAGGCACTCACTTCCCACTCAGTGGGAGAGGGGTGTTCCGAGTTCATGGGGAGGGTCTCAGGTTACTGATGGTTCCTTTCAAAGGTGTCTGAATTAATACGCCCTCCCCATCCTTTGGCTTTGATATGCAGTCACCTCGCCTGGCTCTGTCTCTGGGATCTAGACTAGGAGTGCCTCGAAGACAGGGTCTCCCTCTCTCTCATCTTTTAGCTCCCCTCCATCCTGTAAGGTTTCTGGCTCAAGGCTATCAGATGGTGGCAGAGGAGACACAGGGCTTCTTCTGCCTTTGGTTCCAGTGCCTTTCAACACAAAGTCTCTCCATTCTTTAGTCTGTGGTCTGAATTTATATGCAAGCCTTAAGAAGCTTGCTTGTGAAAACACTATTATAATGCATTATAGATACAGAAAGATAACACAGTGGCTATCACTTCATCGAATTATTCTTCTCCAGCGAATTTAGATTTGTAAACTAGTTTAAGGCTACTATAAAAAAAATCACAGATGATGTGGATTAAACAACAAAAAATTATTTTTTGCCAGGGAGATAGCCCATGTAGTTAAGAGCACATACTGCTCTTGCAGAGAATCCAAGCCCAACTGAGCATCCATATCAAGCAGACCAGAACTATCTATAACTCCATAACTCCAGTTTCTGAGCGTCAGACACCCTCTTCTGGATTCATGGGCAGGCACACATACACACACACACGCACGCACGCGCGCACATATGCACGCATGGGTGCACACACATGCACACACACGTACATGCGGACTCACACACGCACACACACACGCACACACATACACGCACACATGCATGCATGCACACACGCACATATGCAAGCATGCGCGCCCACACACAAATAAGATAAAATATTAGTGCAGAAATTAATTTAGTCACAAACCTAGAGACAAATTAAAGGACAACTTAGTTTCTCTGGGGCCTGTTCCCTTGGTTTGAAGAGATGCCTGGCCTGTGACTGTGTCCTTCCGTAGCCTTTTGTTTGTATACATTTGTTGTCTGTGCTCTCCTCTCCTCTTCCTCCTTCTCCTCGGGTTTATCTTTTTCTTTTTTAAGAAAATTATTTTTTTAATCAAAGGCACGTCAGTGAATTTAATTCAAGTCAATGTCTGAAATGTGCTCACACATTTAAAAACTTATACACTAGCTTATACCCTTCCATGTTTATCTAGAATATTTGCTTCAATCCAAACTATTTGGAGGCACAAAGTATGTTTCTTAAGGAAGAAAGAGAACACTTTCTGTTAAATGACCGTTTTCCAGTGAAGAGCAACTATTATATTCATCATCCCAGAGGATCAGTTATCACAGATTGACACTCATGATGAAGGCCTCTAAGGTTTGAGCTAATATTATGTGGAAGTTCCTTGAAACACTGATTGTACTCTTGAATTAAGCAGACGTCATTGGGTTCTTTGAATGGACCCACACTAGCACTGTGCCTGTCATGTGCTTCTGAGGTGTTTGCTGTGTTAGTGAGGAGAGAGCAACAGGGAGGTGACTTTATTCTGTAGCTGTTGCTCCTGCACAAGCGCACACCAGCCTGCTCTCTAGTTCTAAACATGTAAAATACACTTGGAAAATATGTGAAGTAGCGTCGTTCAGACACCAAGTGCAAGGCAGTTAGGACACGATTCTTAGGAGAGCGATCAGCCAAGTGGGCTTTCCGAAGCCCCCATGTGCTTTCATGAACGGCCTGTAAGGCTGGCTCAAGGGCTGAGCCTCGCAGGTTCGTTGAATGGAAGGCAAAGCAACCTGAGCTGGAGGAAATTGGGGTTTTAAAAAGGAGTACCAGAAATTAGAGAAGAGCAGAAGCACAGAGCTTCAGATAGGAGTGGTACTGCGGACTGGAAGCTGAGCATGCATGAAAAGTAACTAAACACAATCAGAAATGTCAGGTAAATATCTGTAGACAGGAGCAGAAACGACCCACTGGCTTGAAAATTAGTGAGAAGAGTTTATCTTTCCCTCAGACAGCAAAGTGAATACAGCAACATCTGGTATGCCCAATAAGGTCCATAGAATTTTGTTGTCCAAATAGCGTGATTTATTAATCTTAGATAAGGGGCTTCTCTGGATCACTGATAAAAAATTGGGGGCTGCAGAGATGTCTTTTTAAAAATTATTAATTTTTTTTTTCAAACAATCTTTTCTTATTTTGTGTATTTATCCCAGTTCCCACTCCCTCTCCTCTCCCTGCCCCACCATGTTTCCCCATCCCATTCACTTCTCAGAGAGGGTAGGGCTTCCCTTGGGAAGTCAACAAAGTCTGATACATCACTTTGAGGCAGGCCCAAGGTCCTTCCCCTATATTTAGGCTGAGCAAGGTATCGCCCTAAAGAGAATAGGCTCAAAAAAGCCAGTTCAAGTACTAGGGATAAATTGTGGTTCCACTGCCAGTGGTCCCACAGCCTGTCCAAGCCACACAACTGTCACTCACATTCAGAGGCCCTAGTTTGGGCCTGTGTAGGTTCCCCTGCTGTCAGTCCAGTCAGTGAGCTCCCACTAGCTGGGATCAGCTGTTTCAGTGGGTATCCGCATCATGGTCTTGACCCCTTTGCTCATATTATTGCTCCCCCTTCTCTTCAACTGGACTCTGGGAACTCAGCCCAGTGCTTAGCTGTGGATCTCTGCATATACTTCCATCAGTTGCTGGATGAAGGTTCTCTGATGACAATTAAGGTAGTCATCAAGCTGACTGCACAGGAAGGCCAGTTCAGGCACTCTCTCCACTGTTGCTTATGTCTTAGCTGGCACCATCCTTGTGGATTCCTGGGAAGTTCCCAGGTTTTATGCTAGCCCTATAATGGCTCCCTCGGTCAAAATATCTCTTTCCTTGCTCTCCCTCTCTGTCCTTCCCCCATCTTAACCATCCTTTTCCCTCATGTTACCCTCCTTCCTCTTCCTCCGACTCCCACCACGCTCCCAATCTTCTCAGGAGATCTTGTCTATTTCCCATTACCAGGGGGCATCCATGTCTATCTCTCTTAGGGTTCTCCTTGTTACCTGCCTTCTCTGGTCTCACTATATGCCCAGGCTTGTTTTAAACTCACGATCCTGCTTTCCCTTTCTGGGGCTGAGCTTTCATATGGGTGCCACCATGTTTGGCTTGTAACCTCCTCTTCATGTAAAGGACACCAGCCCTACTTTAATGACCCTAATGGACAGTCACATTCTGAGGTAGAGCTACTGAGAGTTGGACTTCAGTATATATTTTGAGTAAACATAGTTCATCGCGTAAAAATTTAACTTGCTGTGTCAATTTCATTAATATTTGCTTAGTTAGAAGTTTAGGTATTTTTCAAACTTACATATTTGGAAATGCATTATGACTGTAAAAAAGATATATAACTCCCGAATTCCTCTCTGTGGTGGGATGCACTCTCTTTTGACATATTATTTTCTTGTCTTATCTATTTTTCAGGACATTACTATGAATAACTTGTACCTAGACATGCCCTCCATTTCTACTGAGATGTGTGCAAGCTTAACCATGCTAAGTCACTTTGGTTACAGCAAGGTTGTCTAATTCCACATAGACAGGATTACTCTGTATTACTATGAATTGGTAATTGGGACAATTTCTTTTGAATAGCTAAAGACTTTTCTTTTCATTTGTATAATAACATATAGGAATAAACCAATTTGTTTAGCAATATGCAGAAAGTTCCTGGCACCATTAGCTACCTATACTTAGCTAACAGAAGTGAAGACCTTTCACCTCAAACAAAACACAAGGCTGAAACCCAGAACCAAAACAAAACACAGAACTGAAATGATAATAACTGGATGAAGAAAACACAGCCGAGTAGATCTCTGTGAATACAAATGGTCACATTTGCATTTACACATCATAATTTTAATGTTTAATCTTGAAAGAATATAAACACATATTTCTGTGATGCACCAAGAAAGTGTATCCTGAGAAGAAGTATAAAGACAGGAATTTCTTGAGAAGGAGTTTCCTTGTGTTTCTCCCAGTTCCCAGTTCTTCATCTTGTGTGTGTGTGTGTGTGTGTGTGTTTGTGTTTGTGTGCGCGAGAGCGCAAACCATCAAAGAAACATGGCCGTCTAGATGAGTATGGTTCTTTGGTTCTCTGCCTCGTCTGTAAACTGTGGGTTGATTAACCTCATGGGATGGTCACACAGACTTAATTTATACAGGCACAGCATCTGATACCTCGGGGGCATTCATCATTTTCTTTGTTAGATTCCATTACTCACTGAACAGCCAGTGACAGCAGCACTTCCTAGCTTTGCATTTTGGAAGAGGTGTTCCTGAGACCACAGCGCAATCTTCTGTGTGCACAGCTCAATTAATCTCCTATTAACTGCAATTACACTTTTAGCCCTTTAACTTCAGTAATTGCTAGACTTGTGACTGCTGTAAACGGGCTCTTACATGCTTCATGCTATTAGTGCAGAAAACTGTTCATCGACTTCAAATCAGATGTATTTCCAAAGGCATGAAGCACTTTTCAGCCTGAGTGGGCTGAGAAGGATGGAGGGCAAACACTAATTTGCCACCATGTTTGGAAGCTCCTGGCCTCTGCTCTGCACATAGTGATGTCATTTGCCAGCCTCCCACGGAGCATCCAAGTACTGCAGTTTCTTTCTCCCTGTGTGAGCATCTGACATCTTGAAGTCATGATAAAAGTTTTAGCCCAGGCTAGGCCTGAAGACATTTACGGACTTTTATTCATTCCTAGCTATTTTTTCTATGGTTTCCCCACTTGGAAGAATCACAGGAAAATGATAATGGCTTTCTATTTTGAAAAATATTGCTAAACTGTATTAGATATTTTTTCTCTACAGGCGTTTTAAAAAATCTGTGCTGTAATAGATGGCAGAAACAGCTTGAAATTTTAGCTCTTGTGTTAGCAGAACTATAGGGTAATTTTACTAAGGAATGACTAAGTTTATTAACAGTTTAACCTTCTCTCAAACCTTGACTGCATTATTAATTATTAAAATATAAAACATTGCATTGAAAAGCATCATGAATATTCTTTCAGCGAGAATAATTTTCAACACTTTAGGCATTTATCTTTTTTGCATTTCTAAATGGGTGTTTCTCTGTTTTCTGATGTTTTTGAAAGTTATTTTCTCTCCCTAGGTTGCTGACACCTTGTCATAGTTTGAATTATTATTCCTCAACATATGGCTATATTTGGTTCCATTCTGTGTATTTTCTCCAAGATTTTATTGCTCAGATTTTTCTTTAAAATTTTATTTATTTATTTGTTTGTTCATTCATTTGTGTGTGTGTGTATGTATGCGTGTGTGTGTGTATGTGTGTGTGCATACACATGGGCATAAACACGCCACAGTGCACATAAAGGTCAGAGGGCATCTTCAGATGGTTGATTCTCTCTTTCCACCTTATGGGTCCTAGGGGTCAGAAATGAGATCACAAGGCCTAACAGTGGCCTCTTTTATCTGCTGAGCCATCACACTGGCCCAGGTTTATTATTATTATTATTATTATTATTAATACTCTAACATTCAGAGTAATGTAAAAAATGGTTAAGATGGTGGACTTTTAAATATCTCTTTCCCTAATGCTTGTCAAAGGTGCTGTCCCTTTTCCCAAGTCTCAGTTGCCTCAGTTGTGAAGTGAGCATGCTCAGGACTTTGCTCATGGGATGTTTCAAGGCAGAGCTTCCAGTTGGGCCCTGGCTATACATGGGGTCACACGTCTGAATGCAGGGGTGTGAAAATCTGGGCAACTGAAAGAAGTTTCTGAACAAAAACATTGAGCAAAACCTCATTTAAAATAGAATGCGTAATGAATATGTTGTTTCTCTGGGAGTGCTCACCTGGTTACATTCTGCAACTTGACTGTAGCCTTGCTTTGAAACACACAACATGCAAGTGCTCTTCGCATCCATTGTGCATGCCTTCTTACTGCACAGACTGCCTGAAGCAGCTTGGCTCAGATTCAGATGAGGAGGACTTTGCATTGCAGGGTCTTTATTATAGATACACAGTTTTCTACTCTTATAGAAGCACAATGATTTCATTGCAGAAAATAAAAGACATTTAATATTTTTTTCTGCTGTCATCTCCTTGCATGTAAGTTTCAGACTAATATAGCTTATTTTTATTGGCTCGATTTTAATAATTGCTGGTTCAGCTGCTAATTCGAGTCTCATAAAAAATTAGTTTCCTGCGTTTGGGCTTAGGATATAACAGAACTTCCAGTGGTTTCTGAAGTGGCCCTAAACACACTTCTGTCATTTTGTACCACATATTTATGCCAATTGGCCTTTTTGGCATTGACAATTATAATATCAAAATGTTGACCAAGTGTTAAAAATATTGAAGATGGTCCATCAAGTCAACATTCAGCTAAGATTTGAACCTCTATGTAAAATAAACAAGCCATATCTTCTTATTAGTGCATAATTTTGTCTTAGTCTTTAATAAGGGATAAAATATATGCATATATGTACCGAAGATGATTTAAAACATTGTGATTCAAAAAAAACATTGTGATTCATTACCAGTTCATTCCTGACGTGTGTACTTATTCTATAGCTCTTCATATTGGAGTTGTGTGAAACGATCTTGAATGAAAAGGGGATGTGAATGGAAGGTGCTCAGGAAACTGGCTCTAAGACTGGAAAGAAAGTCACCAGACACTGCCCAGCTCATAGGCGGTGAAACCACCAGACACTGCCCAGCTCATAGGCAGTGAAACCACCAGACACTGTCCAGCTCATAGGCAGTGTTCAGTTTCTTTAGTATGTACATATCTTACAGATTTCTAGGAAAAGAATTTTGAAATTAAAGTTCACAACTTTGTTAGGTCTTTTGACTCATAGTAACAACTCTGAGTCAAAATATCTGGGCCATATCTGGGCAGATGGTGGCAGAACAGCTAACTACATGTTAAACATAGACTGTGTGGATGGCAAGTTGGATTTTAATTGCAGCTTTGTTTTTCAGTAGACAAAGGACAGGAATGTACATTGCTCCTTTTAGGCTGTCCACATGCCTGGCATTGCTGGTGTCTTCTGTGTAGTCCGGATATCTTGAAGGTGCTGTGAGTTCTGAGATGCAGAGTTTTCTTCTGCAAGCGTGTAAGTCATCATCGATTCTGACTGGTTATCTGGGTCCGTGCACGTGCTGACAGATGAAGACTAGGTTTTCATTGTCTTCCTTACCCTCTGTTCAGTGTGAGGCATCTGGCTCTGACTTTTCTCACTGTACTGAGCCTGAATGTGTGGCCCTGGGTGTTCCCATCATATTCTAGTTTTCCTTTTAGTGAATCTGAAGCGCTTCCAAAATCAGAAGGAGGAACAAAAAACGCACAAAAACTAATCCTGAAAGAGATCGCTTGTTTGACTGTAATAATCTACAGAAACTGGTTAAAGCATTAAATAAAAAGTACATGAATCACATAGAATTGCTCTGTCAGGAAAGGAGAACGTAAAATGCCCTTGGAATGTATAGGATATTTTCTGGTACAAGGGGGTTTCTGAGTCATGGTTCATTTACAATGTCTGTTTCCTCACTTAGGGAAAGGTTCTAATAGATTCAAGGAGCCCCGGAGCCTTGCAAATGTCTTGCTCAAATAAAGGCAGCTCTGTGAGGGAAGAGATCTGTCCTGTTTATGGAGAAAACTTGTCAGTCATGTCTCACATTGTGTATCCTGCAGAACAACCGTCGTCTTTCACACCAGGGTGGTGATGGAGGGGTTTGCACACTTGATTCTCCGAGGTCTGATCAGAGGGGTCACGAGCCGTGACTCTTTAACTAGAGATGGACTGCCAACTGGTTCCGGAAGATGTGGGAGACCTAGAGAAACTGCTAGCCAGATTAGAGTGATTTTGAAAGCCATCCTGAAGTTTTGCTTCCGTAACCTCTGATGCAGGCTTCAGCAGTGCCATGGGTGTTTAGCTCTTAACCAGAGAGCCATGGTCCTTGCACAGAAGGAATTTGATGAAACCTCAGCAGTCTTGAAGGTGCTTGCCTGAGTTTTCAGGGTCAGCCTAAGAAACGGAGTTCTTGAGCCAGTCTTGCGGGCGGTGGTCCCTCAGAACAGTGAGTTTTTCTTTATTTCCATTGGAATAGCCACAGGGTTGTTGCCAAGATGACGGAATGCCATGGCCTTGAGGGAAACTCAAAGCATTTGACTATAAATCTGAGAAGCAGAAGCAGGGTACGTCTTTTGGCTTGCTTTCACTGTAGACTGAATCTCTGGGACGACTGGAAACCAAATAAATATCATCTGCCTCTATCAGGAAGCACCAGTTTCTTTCATGGAGATCCTTCCTTGGTTTGGGTTCAAGACTAAATAATGCTTCTTTGATACTTGAAGATGGTTTAATTATTGAGCACAGTAAGGATTCCACTTTGACAAGTGGAAGAGGCAGTTTGAATGGGCCTTAGGAGAAAGATGCCTTTGAATTTTCTTGGATGGTCCTAGTGAGCTTAGACGAATCATGAGCATCTCAGCATTTCTTCTTTCTCATCTGGATCAACACAATTTATATCCAGTGGTCCAGTTTTGTTTCTAAGCCTTAAAGTCTAAGAAAACGTCATGGGAGCCATGCTTAAAAATGCTCATTGCTAAAGATCTTTAGAAGAAATATGATCCTATGATAGATTATGTCATTAGTTTTAAGTTTTGCTCTCCTCTGTGTCTTGTATGTGTGCATATTTGTTTATGTATGCACATGTGTGCACATGTATGAACACACGTGTGTGTGGAAGCTGGAGCTCAACATTGGTTATCTTGCTCAGTTGCCCTCCACATTAGCCTTTGAGACAGGGTCTCTTATCAAATCTGGATCTTGCTGATTTGGCTAGACTAACTGGCCCCCAGTCTCGGCTATCCTTCCAGCCCCAATACGTAGTTTATAAACACCCGCCAGAGCTCCTAGGCTTTTTTACGTGGGTGCTTGGGAACAAGTACTTTACCAACCAAGCCGTCTCCCAGGTCTCCTTTCTAGTATTTCCTCACCTCCCGAAACAGGAAGAAATCTTTCAGCTCCCAGCTGCTGGAGGTCCACCAGGAATCCTGTGTAGCTACTCCCTCACAGGACCAGAACATTTGAAGTGGAGAAAAAACGGCAACACCCCCAGAGCTGGAGGCAAAGCCTCCTTCCCTGCAAGATGAGCACGCACGTGGCTGCCGGGAGGAGGCTCTCAGCTTCCCTTCCCTTTACTCTCCTTGTGAAGTCTTCGCAGAGGTCGTTTCTACCTTTTCTGAGTCAATGGCTGCAGAATGATTCCTGTGAACCATATTCCCTGAAGTGCACTCTCTGGACCAGCAGTTTTAGAGTCCCCCAGGAGCTCTTGGGAAATGCAGAATCTCAGGCCTCACTTGGAATCAGAACTCGCATCTAAATAAGATCTGGGATGACTCCTGAGCCCAATACAGTTTGAGAAATAGATGAGACAGAATCATGGTTTCAGTTCAAGTCTTTGCAGTTCTATAGCACACACTTGAAATTAATAGCCTAAAACACAATGCTTCAAATTTTCTGTGACAATGAGAGCTAAATTATCTTCTCAATGATTTTTTTTTTGGTAGCCCAAGCAGCCTCAACTTGCTTTGTAATCAGGAACTAGCTTAAGTTTCTGAGCCTTCTGTCTTCATCTCCAAGTGCTGGCCTTGCAGGAGTGCAGAGCCATGCTTGGTTAAGTGATGAAGGCTTCATGCATGCCAGGCAAGTGCTCTACCAACTACCTCTAGACTCCTGGGTTCTTCATAGTTAATTACCTGGTTCTGTGTTCTGCGCTTTATTTTTCTGAGAAAAGCATGAGTTTTCTTATCTATCATTGCAGATCTGTGTCAGGGATGAGAATCTTGTCTACCCATTTAGGTTCACATCTCAGTCTTTAGAAAAGTTGCTGACTTAAAAATTCCTAGGACTTTTTGAGTCCGAGCAATGGCATTTTCCACTTATGCAGGGAGGAATTATAAACACAAGTATGAAAGTAGCCAACATTAAATAACAATGCTTTCAGCATCGGTTTCTTAACCATAAGAATGGAATATCCTTGCTACTTAGCTGGGCTTTTAAAAAGAGCCGGTTAAGTTTAGCTTCCAGAAGGTAGGAAGGTATAAAAAGGAAGCAAGAAGGAAGACAAAAGAACATCAGAGGAGCAAATATGGTCCCACTAACCTAACGCATCAGAGAAGTGACAAGGACTGGATTTGTTGGCATTGGCCATTGGCCACTGAGCATAGATTAGCTAGCGGAGGACAGTCGCTGTGGACCTGCTAGGGAGGATGCAGACAGGTCCCTCTGAACCATTCAGCAGTACAGCACACAATCCTACATTCCCTGATGGGGCCTGATGCAGCTATGTTCTGACTTGATATTGTGGTCACAAGGAGAACAGAGAGGACGATAGATTTTTACACAGTAAATGATGAACACTTGAAAGTCCCCAGAGCATGACAGTTTTTATTTTCAGAGCCAGAAAGCTTCACTTTCATGGTCTTGACAGACAAAAGGCCTCTTCTTGTTAGACTATGTTCCACTTCTGAGAGTTCTCTGAAGACCGCTCCAGCAGGACTGGAGTTTGTCATGACTATACTGACTTCATAGGAGCTGCGTTACAAGAGAAACATCGCCTTTGTTGCCAAAGCTGCCTTCTGTATTATTATTGTTAAGAACCTTTGTAGGAGAAATGCTCTGTAAAATTAGGTTCAATGGAACATTTTAAAAAACAGTCCTTATTTCATCTTTGGGGTTCAACTACCCCCACATATTTTATGTAATAGTACAATTTCCCTTCAGGTGGAGCGTATTCATGGCTCTTTTCTGGATGAGAACAGATTTGATTTATGCTTCAATGGTTCTGTACATGGTTCCTATGCACAATGAATATCTTTCCTTGTTTCCCTCTCATCCTCCACAACCAGCTCTTTCCCCAGAGTTATGACTTTGGCTTTATTTTATAATACATTTAATTTGCCCAGGACCATCCTGTGTATTCATTGGATAGGAAGTGTCCATTGTGCCTAGTGGGGTCACCAGTGGGCATAGAACTCAAGGCAATGACTGTCCCCTCCTTGAATCCATTATTGACAAATAGTTCCTCAGTAAGAAGGCCCCCACGCTCCTCCTCCATCTGTGCCTAACTGGGGGTGGGTCTATTGCTGTGTAGAACCGTGTAGGTCATTCACAGCTGTTGTGGGTTATGTCTGGGATGACTATGTCTTGTCAGAAGGTGGCTTTTCACAGCCATTCTCCCAGGCTTCTGGTTCTTTTTTCCCCCTACCTTTTCTTGTACAATGTTCTCTGAATTTTAGAGAGGATGGAATAAGTGTCTTGTTTGGGGCTGAGCACTTAACTGTCACTTTTTCTAGGTACCTTGTATAGCTGTGACTCTGCAGTTGGCACCGTTCACTGGAAAGAAGGACTCCTCTGATTAAGGCTGAGAGTAGTACTGCCTGCAACTGTAACACATTCGACAAAGTGATCAGCCATTCTATATTAAAATGTCATATTCTTAGGAATATGTAACCTCTAAAGTTAAGAATTCCTTGTTTTCTATGTAAGTTGGAACTAAAAATACAATTTATCAACAAGCCCACTCTTTGAAGATGATTCATAGTTAAATGAAAGAAATTTAGCTTTAATTTCTTCCTTTTCCCTCCCGACAATTGCTTCTGTGGGGCAACCGTCATGCTGTGGTCTGTGTGCTGTCGTCCACAAGCAACCATAATTGTTATTTCTTCAGTCACTGAGCCAGGAAGGAGCACCTCCTGTACCATCTTCTGTTTCTCCATTTCCCAGTTTCTTCACCAGTTTATTTTCAGATTCATGACCTCCTCAGAGAATACACAGCGCAACTTACTGTGGTGGTTGAAAAATGCACCATGGGCACTGGCTGTGGGCGTGAGGTTAGAACCAGGCTTGCCAAGCTAAGATTCTCTCTAGAATGCCACTCCCAATGAACCAGGAACACTGATGAACTTGCAGCATTGACTAGGGGATGAAGCCATGAATTTGGGATGTGGAAGACGTACAATTTGTCTCTGTTGGTTTGGATGTTAATTATAAGAGGGTAATTAAACCTGATGACTGTATGGGCCACTTTTAGCTCTTATTTCTGTAAGGATGTATTGAGATAAACAGAGATAAAATCCCTTTCCACATACTTTTAGAAAGAAAGCTATGGCTGGTAAAGCTGACCTGTTTCTCTCATTCATGGGGAGGATGCTTATGGCTCCTCTGTGGCTTAGCATACCCTTAAACACTGCACTGATATTTCTGAGTCACTGTTGTGTGTATGGTGGCACTTTGGGTTTTAAGCCAGAATCCTCAAAGTTGCCCCCAAGTAATGATAAGAGGAAAACGTCCCAAGGATAGGTGGTCTGATTCATTCATTCATGCTCATTTCTCTTAACAAGATCACAAAGTCTTAGCGGAGAAAACAACCTCTAAGCATTTATCCTCTACCCTCTGCTTTTGAATGTTTCAAGTGGCAGGGTTAAAATAAATATCAGAAATAGGAAATGCTCAGAACTCAGCACTTTCGACAGTTACCTGGACGCTTGCTAAGATGACTTCTTTTCTCACTCTTACCGATGAGTTCACATAGAGTTTCCAAATTCTACTGCCTTTGACTCTTTTCTCCCGCTGTAGAGAATTCTGCCGCCAGCAGCCCCCACAGCATTTCCCTACTGAACAAGCAGGGACTCTTGGTATCTTTGTTCCCCCTCAGATTTATGGATGACCCATTCCCTGGAACCCGCCACCTCTCCAGCCACTGGGCTCAGAGTCAATTTTTCTCAATGTTGTCACCAATAATTTTTCTATTATTGGCCGTATGGCTTCATTAAAACTATAAATTTATTTTAGATTTTAGTTGATATTGTTTATGTGTATCTATATGTCTCTGTGAGTGTGTGTGTACCTGTGGGCTTTGCCGGTCAGAAGAGGATATTGTGTCTCTCTGAGTTGGAGTTGCAGATGTTTTCAGGCCTCTTGATATGGATGCTGAGACCTGAACTCCAGTCCTCAATATAAAAGAAACACAAAAGTGCTTGATACCATATAGTATTTTGGGAGCCCAATTCCAATGGTCACTGAACAAAACAGTTTAAAGTTTTAAAGAGAAAATCTTTGACCCAAATAAAGAGGTTGTTCCAATCCTTTGAAATTCCCATGGTTGGCTGGCAGTCAAATGAAGATTAGTGGCACCCCATATCCTTCAGTTACCTCACATTGTTGAGCTTCTAACACCCCTAATGTTCATACACCGGCTTAAACTTTTCCTTTTTGTTTTTCTGCTAAAGTCAAACATTATCACAATTAATATTTTAAAAGGGAATTTTTTACTGGGAATCAACGAGACATTTTGGCATTGACCTTCATTTTCTTTGGAAGATGTTTATTTTTCTTGTCAGCTGCAGGGGAAGAAACATGCTGTGAAAACCTATAGGCCCCAGCTGTCAAGAGCATTTGTCTGGGATTATTTTGATGGGATGCTGGTGATTTTACCAAAAGCCTGTCCTACAAGTGAAGGTATAGACACGGGTCCTCATCTACTTTGTGTGTGTGCGTGTGTGTGTGTGTGTGTGTGTGTGTGTGTGCGTGTGTATAGAATAGTCAAAGTGGGGAGAATGGTGAAAGTGAGTAAAAACTAGTGAAGATTCACCTACAGATTTTCATTAGGATAAATGATTGTGGACGGTGTTGATGGCCTATCTGGTCATGCTACTTCTAGGCTTATTGGCACTTCCACAGAGGGTCTTGTCCCTAAATTAGAGATACCATCTGCAGTGACAGCATGCAGGGAGACAGTGGATCCCTCCCCTGGTACAGATGTAAGGCCATTTAGCAAACACCTCATCCTCAATGGCAGGGGACAGCTGTATAGTACAGAGTTATCTCTGAGCTTACCCTGCAAACTGAAGCCAGAGAATGGTGTTCATCCCAGGAGAATGGTTCTGTACCATGAAATGTCTAACAGAGAGTTCAAGAGACTCACTTAGGAACAATTAACTTGTAGTTAGGTTGGTTGGAACCTGAATTCTTTGGAGACCAGTATCTTTCCTTTTGGACCTATGAACATCTTTTCCTTAATGTTGGAGAGAAAAGAGTTTTGGCAAACTTCTGGTGCTGATGACTTCTGGAACCTTTGGTGTGGTCATTTCACCCTGAAGCTATAAGGGAGTTTTTCACATGGCTTTGAGAAAATGGAAATGAAGATATCTCTGTGTGTACACATATGTGCATGTAAATTATGTATGCACTTGTGTGTATATGCATTTGTGTAGAGTTAGGCTGGGTTGCTACATTTAGTAGAGAAGAATGGGTGGGAATGGAGCTCAGTGTTCATCTTTTGCACTGATTTGGGCTAAGTGGGATAGTATAGATCTCATGACTTTGTAGAATATAGGCAAGTCCTCTTCAATTTTCTCAGTAATTGAACAATTCTGAAGGTAAATAAAAATAATAACTGTTTCTTTTGTTGTTCTTAAATATCTCCTTTTTTTCAGTTCACTGTAAGCATTTAAATGATTCTAACCATAAAGAAAGAGAAAGGGAGGCCATATTTAAGAGGGAGCCGTGGACAGGATATCTGCATCCAGCTCGAGGTGCTGTTTACGCCTGGTTAGTGACCTGGTCCAGTTAACCCTTTAGACGCCGAGAAGACATGCTAACTGGCATCTCTTATTTGCCAGGTGTTTCAGTGTCAGAGCATTTGATGCGCAAGCATGAGATTGAGAGGCAGGATCTCAGCTCTGATGAGATAAGCTAGGTCTAAGTATCATCCAGGTGCTCTCGAGGGAGAAGACAGGGACTTCACTGGGGCCCACACGAGAGACCCTGCATTAAAGGAATAAGATGGGGAGTGACAGAGGAGGACACTTGATATCTTCCTCTCTGCATGCATGAACAGGATGCACATACACAACACAGCACACACACTATAAATATGCATGTATATGCTAGATAGTAGGATGATTTTGAAATAAAATTAATGTTTTACTTTTATTTCTTTGCTTTGTGTGTGTGTGTATGTGGTGTGTGTGAGCAAGTATGTATAGTGTGTAAGTGTGTGTATGTTTGTGTGTATGTGTGTGTGGTGTGTGTGTATGTGTGTGTGTGGTGTGTGTATATGTGTGTGGTATGTGTGTATGTGTGTGGTGTGTATGTGTGGTGTGTGTGTGGTGTGTGTGAGTAGGTATGTATAGTGTGTAAGTGTGTGTATGTTTGTGTGTATGTGTGTGTGGTGTGTGTATGTATGTATATATGTATATGTATGTGTGTGTGGTGTGTGTGTGTATGTGTGTGTGGTGTGTTTATGTGTGCGGTGTGTGTGTGTGGTGTGTGTGTATGTATGTGTGTGTGGTGTGTGTGTATGTGTGTGGTGTGTCTGTGTATATGTGTGTGTATGTATATGTATGTGGTGTGTGTATGTGTGTGGTGTGTGTATGTGTGTGTATGTATGTGTATATGTATATGTATGTGGTGTGAGTGTGTGTATGTGTGTGTGGTGTGTGTGTGTATGTGTGGTGTGTGTGTGCTTATGTGAGTTTCCTGTGCAGCATATGCATACAGGCACTCACAGAAGCCAGGAGAGGGTATCAGATCCTTGGAACTAGAGTTACAGGAGGTTGTGATCTGTCTAATAGGGATACTGGAAACGGGCCCAGGTCCTCTACCAGAGAAGTAAGAGCTCTTAACCTCTGAGCTGTTGGTCCAGCTCCTACATTTATTTTAAAGTTGACACATATAAATCAAACTTAGGTGTATTTATGGAGTACCATGCATTACTTTGATACATATCATGTGTTGTTAAAGTCCCATTAAACACATTTTTTCAAACATCTGTCACTTCTTTGTGATAAAAATGTTCAAAGCCTCCCTTGCAGCTCTGAGACGCCCAGCGTCTCTTGACTTCTTATCACTCTATCGTGAGACCCTTCCTCCTCTCCACCTCAGTCCCCACTGGTTTCCCTTTCCCTGTCCCCTGATCACCCTTCCTCCCCAGCCCTTCCATTCTGATCTCAACTTTTATGAGATTGAGTGATATGAATGAAGCCATATAATAATTGTCTATCTGTGCCTGGCTGGTTTCATTTGGCATAGTCATCTCCCTTTCTCTTGGTGTGGTAACGTGTGGCTGATTTAACCCTTTGTTCTGATCGAATAGCATTCTTTTGTGTATGTACCACATTTGCTTTATCCACTCATCAATTCGTGGGATCTTCATCATTGCTCTTTCTTATGTAGGTAAACAGTGCTGTGATAAACATGAGGGTGAAGATCTCTCTGAGTCCATTTTCTCTGGAGTTTAACTAGGGAGTGGGATTGCTGGATCACCTAGTTGTTCTCTTTAATACGTTCTGAGAAACCTCTATAATGGATGTCAATGTATTTTCCAAGCAGCAGTCCGTGAGGGTCTCCTCTCCACCTTCTTAGCACTCACCTTTGGGAAAACGTTTATTCTTACTGGAGCAACGTGATAGCTAATTGTAGTTTATTTTATTATATCCCTGAAGATTAGATGCTTTAGTAAGTTTTCATATACTGTTTGGTCAATTGTATGTCATCTCTTGAAAACATTTATCTTTATATATATTTCTTATTTTTATATTGGATGTTTTGCTGTTTTTCTTTTTCTTCTTCACTGTTGATATTTGGGAGTTCTACACTCACTGTGAATTTAAACTCCCTGCCAAGTGTGTGTTTGCACACGTTTCTCTCTGTGCTGTAGACCATCTCTTTGCTGTGGCGATTCTTTTCTTTTTAGTTTGATGTCATCCTATAGTTCTGGGTTTGCCTTTGCTCTTTTCTTTCTTCCTTCTTTCTCAACAAATAATCATTTCCCACTTCAATATCTTGTAGTTTTCCTCCTGTATTTTTTTTCTAGCAGCATCCTTTCACACCTAAGCACTTAATCAGCTTTGAGTTGATTCTGTAGCCAGTGAGAAATGGACTCTGACTTCATTCTTCTGCAGGGGGAGCAGGTGTTCCCAGCACCACTCACTGAAGCCTACTTTTTCTCTGCTTTGTCTCTTAACTGTGTTTGTCAGAAGTCATTCAGAGTCTCTATTCTGTTTCCTGGACCTGTGTCTGGTTTTCTGCCAATCCCTTGCTGTTTTGATAGTTATACTTTTGGGGTATATTTTGAGGTTGAGCAGTATGATGCCCGCTTGCTTTTTTTTTGTTCCTCAAGATGACTATGGCTATTTTCATAAGTTTGTGTTCATTTCCCTATGAATTAGTTTTGTCTGTTTATTTTTGCACATCTGCCAAGCATGCCATATGTAGGACTGGATAGAGAGCTCTATAGTTAAGAGTATCTACTATATTTACAGAGACCTACATTTAGTTCCTAGCAAACACATTGGCTAGATCATAACCACATGTAACTTCATTTGAAAAGGGCATTTGAAAAGCACAGTTTTCTTCATATATGAACTCATACATACATAACTACACAAATACACACATAACTAGAAACAAACCTTTGAAAATAATTTCATTTGTTGGGAAAGAACGAAAGCAAATTATATCAACAACTATTCCAAACATACTATGATAGCCTGTAGACTTACTAAGTGACTTCACCCAAGAGTATTAATGACTCTCCTTTGGAGAAAGGGAAAACACAAACAAAATGAAATGAAACAGTCATTCCTGAATTCAAGTAGGGTTGTATAGTTGGTAATTCAAACTATTGTCCCTTTCAAGTTAACATATGAGACAATCTTTAGTTATTGGTCCTCACCAAAGGGAGCTGAAGATGCCTTATAGCTTGGGTCTCAGGAGGATGAAAGATAATTTTTCTAACATTGCCCAGAAGTTGATTAGGATCCAGAAAGTTTAAGTGACTCAGAGTCATGTGGGCTGTTTATAGATGTAGCCTTCACACTGGGGCCATCCCGCGTCCCTTTGAGATGCACTGAAACGATGTTGTCAGCGTATTGTTTGCTTTCTGCGGACATTGCATTTCCTAAGAGGTTGGTGGGGTAGGTGGTCAAAGCACCATGGGAAGTCTGAGGAGAATGGGATGCCAACGTACAGCCCTTGTTGTTGACAGCCTTCTGTCCTTCTGCTTCAGCTCATTTCTTTGAATCATTACAACCTCTCCTTTTAAAGAGTGTTAACCTCCTGTTCTTATGGTTACTAGAAAGCTGAGCTTCTCTCACTCTTCTGGCTAAATTACTTGTCTGAGGTCAGTGGTGAATATATGGTCAACAGAGACAAACGGTTAGATCTGATTATGTCTGATGCTCCTGATCTTAAAACAAAATTATTTCTGAATTCTTTGTGAGAAGGCAAAACAATGATAAGTGTGTTTGGTATATGTGGACGTGTTTGTGTGTGTGTGAATGTGTATGTGTGCACATGTGGTCAGATGATGGTGTTCAGTGCCTTTCTTGATAGCTCTCCATTTTAGTTTTCAAGGCAAGGTCTGTTGCTGAAGCTGGAGCTCACCGTGGCTAGACTGGCTGGTTAGGAAGCCCAGAGACTCCTGATTCTGTCACCTACAGTTGGGATTACAGGTGCATGCCCAGTCATGTGTGTACTGTCATGTGTGCACTGTCATGTGTGTCCAAACTCAGGACCTTAGGCTTACGCAGCAAGTACTTAGCAAACGGAACTGTTTCCCCAGCTCTTTTTCATGTTTTGAAGTGTCCATTGGGTTCTCGGAGAATGATTCTTAAGAGTACATCTAAGAGACAGCAAATCACCAACACACTCCACTTTGGGAGTGCAGAGTCTGTGCTTAGTGAGAACTCCAAGTGACTGCTGTACTTGTTGGGGGCTTTCCTTGTCTGCGTATTAATCCCTGGTCCCTGTGGCATGAGGAATGGAGGCAGCAGGAAAAGCTGTCCGGCTCTGGGTTGCTCTTTAGTCTGGTTGTGTCCCTCTCTCATGTTAATTGATCATCGTGCCTATCATGTGCGGACATATTTCGCTTGCTGTGCTGATTATACATTGACAGTGCTAATTCTTTTATTGGGTTAGAGTTTAAAGGTGCTCATCCATCAGCAGAACATCTCCCGTGTCACGGCAGGCTTGCCTTCCTCTTACAGCTGTTATTTTTATACTTTTCTCAGAGGGCTTTCCTCGTATTTCTGGTCCGAGTTCAATGGCAAAAAGCTTGAAGGATTTCTCTTTTGCAGCCGGCTGTTTTGTTCTGTGTTTGGAGACAGGCTCTGCCCTTTGAAGATATGCAGAGTGTTGGTGTTTCACAGACTGACTGGAGCATTGAGGTCACACTGCACTCTCGTCTTTTGATTTTTCACAACTGAGTTCGAGCAGATCTCCAAATTTTGGAATTTCCCCAAACACAGTCAACTTCTGAGGCCAATGAATGAGTGAATGAACCTTGAATTTGCATATCAGTGTTGGAGCTTTCTGGCTGATCATTCGGAAAGAAAATCTGTGAAGAACAACTTGAACAGTAGTGGTGTGGTTAGATCTAACAATGCAAGACCATGCAATGTCCTGATGTTGTCAGTATATCTGCAGGATGTATGTGCAGAGAAACATTTCTGTACAGTTATATGTGTGTGTGCACGTGTGTGTGTGTGAGAGAGGGTGTGTGTGTGTGAGGGTATGTGTGTATGTGTGAGTGTGAGGGTATGTGTGTGTGTGAGGGTATGTGTGTGTGCATGTGTGTGTGAGTGTGAGGGTATGTGTGTGTGTGAGGGTATGTGTGTGTGCGTGTGTGTGAGTGTGAGGGTATGTGTGTGTTTGAGGGTATGTGTGTGTGTGAAGGTATGTGTGTGTGTGTGTGTGTGTTTCTCATCTTGATTTTAAACTGGAACCATAAGTAGATGCAATCTCAAAAGTCATAATTTTGGCTTTCATCTAATGAAGTACTTTGTAATTATTTGAGGTATTAACTAGCATGCTCCTCCTGAGAACACTGTTAACTCATCACAAGTTATGCTTTATTGCCATTTTTGTTTTAATTTTTTTGCACCCTCCACTTAGAAGTTATTTGAAGTAAGAAAGCAAGTATTGCGGCAACAATAGACCATAAAAGCTATTTTGTGAACTGGTAATATAAGCAATGATGGCTAGCCTTTGCTTTAATTTTTTATGAGGTTTGAACAAGTTGTCTTTTATTTTCCTTTGAGATCTGCAGACAGACTGGTTGAAGAAGTGTCCGGATTTGCAAGGACCAGGCTTCTAGAAGCAGGGGAAGCAAAGCTACTCAGTAGTCTTCCCTTGCCATACAGGAGTTATTGCCAAATGTTAATGAATTTATTGGTCTTTTGATAATTCAGTTGTTGTAAATGGTAGGAATTGATGGGACTCTTAGAATAACTTTGAAATAGAGTTATGTGTAAACGCTATCTCTGGGCCTCAGCAAAATGGGTTCATTTCGATGGGATACATAAATTCTCTGAGTCTTAGAGCTTTTTATTTATTTTTTCCTTTTTGCATATGTCAAATGGGACTATTGCTTACTGTAATGTAGGCTTAGGAGGGAGGAAAAGCAACAGTAATGGCGGTTGCACACACAGGATCATGTCAGCTCAGCTTGTTGTCATTACTCAGTAAAAGTTAGCACTACCATGGTTCCATCCCTGAATTGCTCTCTCCTTGTCACAGAATGAAGGAAAATGCTGCCTCTGCCCCTCTGTGGTGGCTTTGCTGGAGTCTGTGTGCACACAGTGCTATGTGGATTCTCGTAGAGAGCACCCATGCTCTCGTGACATTTTGTAGGGGTTGACTTCCACAATCACACCAAGATTGGCGGACTCCTGGAATATGGGTTGGGAGAACCCTGGGGCTCTCTGCCCTCAGTAATTTTACAGGTGAGGAAATTGTTTCCCAGATAAATGAAGAGACAAGTGCAAAACCTCCCAGTTAATTAGCGACAGTGCCAAGAGAAAGGAGCTGCTTTTCTAGAAGCGTCCTCTGTTGCTCTGGGTTACCCACCTATGGCTAGCAACTAGAGATTCTGTTAAATAGTTTTAGGACTGTTTGTCAGGATGCACTGTTTTGAAATTGTCTTTAAAGGAGCGTGGCTATCAGAGAGAGCAGATGAGTGTACACTTGAGGTATAAGGAAGGAGAAGATGAGATGGAAGTGTGGGTGGGATGCTCAATGGCTAAGGCGAGCTAGTCCAGAAGTTTCCAATTATTTGAAAAAGTAAGCTTACATTTTTTATTCATATGCAAAGTCATTTCATAAAACAATTTCCTTATGGTGCTGACTCTTGACCTTCTGGGTCATTTTCACACACCAATCTGATGTAGACAGTTTGGAGTGATTTCTGAGCCATACCACCAGCCTTTTTCTCACATCTCTCTACAATTCTGAGGTAGTTCAAGAACCCAGGAGATAGTCCAGCGGGGGTCTCAGGGTATAATGGTAGTTTGGTACCCACATATTAGAAACTGCCTGTGGTAGGCATCCTAGAGAGCAAATGCACAATCCCATTTCTGATGTGAGCTGAGTGGAGTTACTGGCTGCTTTGGCATCATTGGCTCTCCTTGCTCTCCTTGTAGTGATCTGAGACAGTACAAGAGGTTAGTTAGCAAGAGTGGCTGAACCTTTATCCTATAAACCTTGGAGTGACTGACTTAAACAAACAAGCACACACACACACACATGCACATGCACACACACATGCACACACACATGCACACACACACAAACACACACACAGTCTGAGTAAAAGTCCCCAACACACTAGAAAATAAAACAGCAATACTCTCTTTTAATAGTCCATATATTATTAAACATAAAATTTACTATCGTGTCTATGCTCAGCTGTGATATTCTTCATATATTAAGCAAGAATTTTATTGAAGTTCTTTCTTCTAATACATCTATGGGTTAAGAAGGAGTATTTGTGTGCAGTAATGTTTGTGTATACTGTGTCTCTTTCTATGTGTGTATGTGTAAGAAAGAGGGGGAAAGAGAGAAGAAGAGCGAGAGACGGGGGAAGGAGAGGGAGGGAGGGAGGGGGAGAGAGAGAGAGAATAGACAAGAAAACGATTTGACCATATAGTCTGGCAGAGCCTGGAATATTGGAGAAGTTGTAACCCGCAAGTGTTCATAAACTATTATCTTCCCCAGAGAGAAGCCAGAATGGTCATGCCACTGTGATATGATCTTGAGTGTTCATTAAAAATGCATTCAAGACTAAATCATATCACTGAACAATGAGTATGAAGGCCTGGATCTGTGTGTCAACGAGAGGAGCCATATCAGGCTCGTTGCTTTATTTAGTGAGGTCTGTGTCAAGCAGACAAGGGGAATGGGAGGTTTTCTCATAGGCTTTTGTCAAGGCCTGGGCTGCTTCTGGGGGCTCGATTAAAATAATCAGAGGCCTGGGGAATTCACACGGTCTTGGTGGCGTTGTGATTCATCATCATCCATCATACTTGTGGCTGGGGAGCCAAATACCAGGCTGGCGGGTTGGCTGGTGGGGTGGCTGGCGGGGTGGCCAGAGCCCTTCTCTGCATGGAGCTCTCTGGTCTGCAGTGCAGAGCTCCAGGAAGTTTGACAGCCAAATGGTAGAGGAGGCTGTTGGGGGACTAACTCAGGAATCAGCCAGACCTGGGGGCGAGGGGGGCTGGTAGGTTTCCTTCTCTAGTGGTCTCTGCAGGCAAGGGTCCAGCGACAGAGCTGGGCTTTGAAAGCGGTTCAAGACTGTTTGCTTTGCATATGCCCAGCTTGGCTCCCATTTTGCGGCATTCGCTTCCAGTTTATTCCTAATTGATTTCAAGCTGGCTTATTTCTGTTTGTTGGGGAACTTTAATAATGTTTGAGTTCTGCCTTTTGGATGGTTTGAAGTTTGGTCTTTCTTTGTGCATTTCCAGTTGTGGGAAAGACTAGCTTTTGTCACTTCCATGAGCCAGGCCTTGAGTGCTTTGGTGTGTGCATCTGTGTGCAAGTGCACATGTGTGCATATGTGCCCAAGTTTGGCTTGGAAACAACAAAATCCTCAAATATATGCTTATTATTAGCAAATTATTGGAAGTCTTTCTACACCCAAGTAAAAAAGATATTCATGATTATGTTTATCTGTTCAATGCTTTAAATTCCCGAGTTACAAGACAATGTAGCTGTAGAGGGAAACACTCACTGACTTTGGAGTCAGTTTTCTCAAGTCCTTTGAAGACGAGGTCTCTTAGCACTGACTGATTTGATCCCTTGGTTCCCAGGCAAAATATCTGGCAGCCAAAGTATGTAAATTTTTACCCATCTTCCAGTGTGATTTTTCTTGGGAAACCAGGGACAGAGTCAAATCTATATGCACGTTTTCACAAGTGTCTTTGTCCAAGTTGTATGAGGTTTATCAGCTAAAGAAATGTACTGAACATTAATTAGCTTTTGTATGCTTGAGAAGGCTAATACAATAACCAGATAGCAAAAGCCAAAATAAGAAGGAGCATTGTACTTAGTCCATCTTAACTACTCAGCCTTGTGTGAATTGGCATGGGACCCTTGCTGTCCTATTTTCGTCTGGTTCTCTGTTTATTTTCTGTTTACCTTGGTGATTAGCCAGTGGTAAACACCCACCTCCCTTGAAAGGCTTTATTATCGATCTCCTTTGGATGGTGTAAGTTCATAAAATGTGTAAGTGCTTTATAGGCAATTCTCGTTCCTTTTATATTCTTTAATAAAACCAAAGCAGAATGCCTAGAAGTATGTCAAAATCTGACAGGGTTTTCTTTGTGCATATGTGAGAAAACTTGACTCACAAAAGAGGGACGTAGAAGGCTATGTTCGCACAAATGTAAAAATTAACATAATCATAAATAATGCTAAGCAGTAATACATGCAGCTAAATTCTTACTCTTCCCCTATTCTCTCAGCCCTCCAAATCAACAATAACATCACACAGATAACTTGGGGAAGAAAGCACATGGAGAAGAGACAAGTTAGTGGTGTGTGGGTAGGAGTCCTGTAAGCTTTGTAGACTTGGGTTCTGGGGTCTAATTTTCTAAGATTTCCTGCATGTTCACTTAATAAGTTGTTTCAATTATCTTAGTAAATGATTATCATAGTAATTATGTTATACTAATATAACTACTAACATTATGTAATAAGTTATATTATTAAAATTTATTATTGATAACATTATTATTGAATAGCATTCTATTAATATTATATTATTATTAATATTGCTGTTGAATTTTTCCCCCTCCAAGTTACATATTAAATTTAACTGTATATAGTTTTATCAAATCTGTCCATATAACGGGCCTTTTTCTAGACGTCCCATCTCATGCAGCATGGTACAAGGATGATGTGTGTTTCCCTAGCATTGTGTGGAAACACTTCCTGAGCTGGGGCTGGCAAAGGAAAATAAGGGCAATTGGTACCGACAAGTGTATTGACTGAGTGAATAGAACCGGGCCCTGAGGCATGGACACTTTTTAATAGCATGCAGACAGAGTGAAGGTTTCCTTGGGCACCTTCCTTGGCATCCTTGATAGTAGGGCATATAAGGAGATGCTTTTCTTTGATTCCAGACTGATAATCTGGTTTTCATGTTCCTTTAAGCCTGTAGGTACCGAGAGTTCTTTTGTAGCCGCCTGATTGCCCAGGACAACAGCCTTAGTTTTTACTCCCCACAGTTACGTATGACTTAGTTATCCATCTCAATCCTGGTCCCTTGGAGTGGCAAACTTAGTTTATTAATAATAACCTTGTGACTCTGCTCTGCCCTCCCTGCGATGGTTAATAGGGTGCTGTGTGAGGTGTGTATGCTTTCTAGACTAGGATGCTACTTTTGGAGGCCAGGAATGGAGCCAGTCAGTTTGATTTCCAGAGAACAAACTCCATGCCTGTATGGCCCCTCGATCTTTAAATACCTATTAGAAAGAATAAATATTTAATGGTCAGAAGTTTGGGAGATTGTTTTGTGTCAACCTAAAGGGATGGTGTGAAGTTGGGTGATTTTAAAAATGACAATGGGTTGGTTAAGTATATTTATTTATGCCTAGAAGACCTAGTTCAAGGCAGACCATTGGTTTACCACCTCCATAAGGGCTGAGGGAAGGGCATGTGTGTGTATATCATGTGATGTCTGGACTTAGGTAGAGCAGAGATGTCAGTGCTGATGGTGACCAGATCCCAGCACTTAACAGCAGACCCCATAGGTTACTAAAGCTGAGACCCTATCTAGGGAGATTAGCCGCGGGAAGTGCTTTAACCATGGAGAAAACAGGCAGCCACTTGATTAGTGCCCCAGACGTCGTATGGCCTCATGGTGTTGGGTTTCCATCTGAACCATTACATGGATATTTGAGAACTGGAGCTTCAGTTCTAGCCCGACCTTGCATTTGATTTCTGAATCTAAACATCAGTGAGTCTTTGCTTGCTTCTCTAAGACTGGGATTCCCTGCAGAGAGTTTTGTGTCCTTGATTTTGGATATTTAAGTTGAGAGTCAGTCCATATGGTGTTTGTTTGGATGGGGAATCCTAAATGGCTTCTTATGGTAGGAGAGCACAGTAGCAAATATACTTTTCAGTAATGTGTTTTAAATCAAAGTTGCTCCTTATTTTCCCTGGTGTTTGAATGTGACATTCTTGATTATTCCAGACCCACCTGCCTGAGAACACAGGAATGGAAAACAGGAGTCATTCTCAAATTTCACATCGATTTAATTCATCACAGAAATGCACTACCTTTTCACTGTGAGATAGATATATTTATCCCACACAAGAACATTTAAACAAAGTGACACAGATCATCAGCAGATCAACCCAGGATGACGGCTCAATCAAACAAATGTATGTTGAGAATTTCCACTGAGCAGCTCTCACGGCAGCCCAGCCAAATTTGTTTAGTATACATGAGTTAGCTGCATAGGACCATTCCCTGTGCTGTGTGCCAGACGATGACTTTTCTAGGTAAACATCCATTTAGCAGTGTATATCCATCCATGAAAGTGCTGGCATGATTTTGATCTATTCTTTTGGACCCCAGAAATGATGATTTCATTCCACTAGTAGCCAAGTACCAACCCACACATGCACCATTTAGGCTTAAAAAGAAAAAAAAAAGGGGGGGGAGGGAGGTATACATTTATTTCAAAATGTAATCTAACCATCCAAAAGGTGGGAGAGAGTCTATAAAATCGACAGGCCATTTCACTTTTCTGACATGCTATAAAGTAAGCATCATTAAAATGTATGTCAAATGCAGCGGGAGGAAAAAGACCTCAGTTGTTCTTGGTGTTTGAAGTGGAATGTGGAGCATTTGTGTGGCTCCACTCTGAACCGTGAGGCCTTCCTCTGTGTGGTGGGGGTTGGGAGTTCCTTTGTTAAACTGCAATTTTAGAATCTGATCCCAACTAGTTGAGAACATTTGGATTCTTCAGAAATGGGTACTTTTGTTACCTGCCCTACCTGTTATTCTGTGGGAAGAATTTACTTATCTTTTCACAAGTGTCACTTCAGGGATAAAAGACCCTGTAGACCCCAGTACTTAAGCTCAGGACAAAAGAGAAAGACACTTATTTTAGAAAAGAGCAAGAAGAGCAGGGCAGATGGCTCAGTGGGTGGAATGTTTGCTATGCAAGCAAGATGACTTGAGTTCAGTCCCAGTACCCACGTCAAGAACTAAAGAGCAGCTAACTAGGCATGGCAGCATGGACCTGTAAGCCCAGTCCAGGGTAGGTGGAAACAGGCAAGCTCCAGGTACATCAAAAGTCCCTCTAAAAAGACAAGGTGGAGAAGACACCTGATGCCAGCCTCTGGGTCTGCAGGCACCTGCATGAGAGCGTACTCGCACGTATGTGTGTACACAGACACACAGCAGCTCCATTAAAAACAACATCAGAAAGAAAAAAGCAAAGCTGTGTCTACTCTTGCCAACTTTGTGAAATCCAGCTTATCTCGTGTAGGGTTCCTCTCAGTACCCTGTATAGTCACCTGAAAACCTGCCTTTCTTAGGCTTTCAACTAGGAATCCTCTGATGGAGGGATATTTCCAAGTAGAATGCTCAAAATAATGCCTTCTTTTTATTTACCAAAGCATAATTATCTGAAACTAATGGAAGAGACCATTTTTTTTTTCTAAACTTGAACACTCAAGATGAGCCCATGGCGGCCCTTGAATAAGTTTTCTGTACAGAGAACAATTAATAGGCCTAGAGGTGAAAATAACTTCTGAAATCTCATAAGATTCCGAGCTAGATAAGGTACAAATGTAACTCAAATATGAAACAGCTCATAAGCAGTGCTTTTTGAAACTTAGCTCTATTTGAATGTAAGTGTTTCCTGTGTTCCGAGGTCTGGAGAGAGGATGTGAAGGTACATGAGACACAGCTAGGCCTTGCCTTTGGTAGCTGGGAAAGGAAATATGAAAACGAAGAAACATATAGAAAGCTCACTCTGTGCAAGACCTCGGAGCGTTCAGCCCTAAATGGGATGTCTATATCCAGTCCTCCTCTTGGCTCAGGGTAGACGACAGAGACAGGCTGTAAGAGCTGGAAGTAGTGGGTGACAGCCACAGTAGGAACAAAGTATGGAACTCAGAGGGACTGTGCTGGCGTAAGCATGGCCTGCACAGACTCAGTGCAGTCAAAATCCAGAATGGGGCAGTGGACAAAAGGACACAAAGCCCCACCTCTAACCAAGCAATTGCTCGATAGCTATTCAGAGAGGGAAAATCAGTTTTCTCTAATGGAGTGAACTGGCTTTATCATCAACTCATCAACTATACTCCAGGGCAGGCCTTGTACTTAGGGGTAGCTGACCACACGAAGGAGATTCTGTAGTGGCTCCTTTTCTTTTTCTTTCTTTCTTTCTTTCTTTCTTTCTTTCTTTCTTTCTTTCTTTCTTTCTTTCTT
>LOEQ01001007.1:102876-120214 GCA_001685075.1 Bramus lutescens | reverse complement strand
ATATAGTACACACACACACACATATAGAAAATAACCCAAAGATATTTTAATAGACCTATTTTTTTCCAAAGGAGTGTTGATCTAATATAAAGGAGGTTGCAAAACATTTTGATTTGACTGTGAATGTCATGTCCTGAGGTATGTCACCTAGTGCATTTGGTTAAATCCTCTAGTCTGCATTAGGGCTTAGCACTTGGGTGTGGAGGAACACGAGGCCAATAACAGAAATGCCATTGGCTAGGACACAGACCAGCACTAGGTCATTACTGGACAGAGGCCAATACTATCTCTCAGATAGAGTTTTATAAATCTTCTTGTTCCCTAGAAATTCAAATATCTCTAGGATGTTCAGTATTGTGTAGCTGTGGCCTCATTTGAAAAGGAAGCGTTGACTCTTTCCTAACTAACAATGAAAACAAGGACTTAGGACAGGATTCTAAACCTACTTTTAAGTCCAAGACCAGTTTGAGTGGTATAGTTGTGGTTTGAAAGAAAATGGCCTTCAAAGGGAGTGACACTATTAGGAAGTGTGGCCTTGTTGAAGTAGGTGTGGCTTTGTTTGGAGGAAATGTGTCACTATGGGGGTGGGTTTTGTGGTCTCATATATGCTAAAGCCATGTCCAGTTAGTCAGTTCACTTCCTGTTGCCTCCTGATAAAGATGTAGCCGGCACCATGTCTGCCTACATGCCACCATGCTCCCTGCTGCCCTGCTGCTCCCCACCATGATGATAATGGACTAAACCTCTGAACTATAAGTTGTCATTTCAATAAAATGATTTCCTTTATAAGAGTTGCCATGGTCATGATCAGGTCACAGCAATAGAAGCCCTAACTAAGACAGTAGTTTATTATTTTCTCCTAACAGTCTGAAGTAGTTAATTGGAACTATATAAAGGTTAGCCTTTTTGAAATATGAACAATTAGCATATTTTCTATACTTTTACTCTCACTGGCTACCCTAAAACTCTACAAGTATATGTGCACCCATTAGTGAGGTGCCTACTGTGTGCCAAATCCCCTATCATGTTCATCTTGTCAAACTGCTCCAAATTTGTGTGATCTGTTAAAACTTCAGGTGTGTGCTTAGCTTTTATTTTTTCTACTCAGACATACATAAAATTGTACACAGAAAAATAATGATGTGTGTAGATAGTAAATTTCTCCTTTGTCCTGTTAAATAGATGAGATGGAATAGTGGAAAGAGATTATTTTGGAGTGGGAAATTCATCACCCAACTTTGATTCAGTGCTTTGAAAATACATTGTTCCAGACTGTAATCTAGATATGCAATAGTTCAATGAGGTATGCTTTCCTATCTCACTGTAAAACAGGCAGTTCCTATGGGTCTGAGGTTACACAATGGTATCATCTCAGATATTAAAACATAAAATTTGTATGTTTACTGAAACATGAATATTCATTAACACCACCAACAATACTGAATTTTTAAGATGCCTGACTCATACATCAGGATTATAAGAACAAGTTGTATATCCAGTGAATTAGATTTCCAAAGGTTTATTTGTCTTAATACTTTTGAAGTTGCTTCTAATTGGTGAGAAGACAACTCATCATATATATAACATATATGCAATATATATATATATATAATCTTTAATGGATGTCACTACTTACTAATGAAAAGAGTAGTGCACTCTAAGCACAAATAATAGTCTAAATTACAAAGTGCCTATTCATTGATAGTCACTACAGTGGCTTTTTTACTTCATGAGGAATTAATGTCTCTCAGGAATATTCTCATTCATTTCTAGGAGTAATGCAAACTGGCCCATAAAACAAATGAATATTCATTCTACTATTGTGGGTCAGAACTCATTCCCAAGATCCTCCTCTCTCAGAGATGTTATGGCATTGCTCAGTATGCATCTTAAGAGATTTCGGATCAGACCTGTGGCATCCTTCAAATGCTACTGACAATAATAATAATTTGACTGAGTCTGTTAATTGAATTCTGGGGAGTCATCTTTATTGACACAGAAACAAGTATTCTGAATACACACTGAACAGCCTAGGAACACCCCCAGACAAGTGTGCATACCTTGTTTCTTTTGAGAGTTTACCCAAGGTTGGCCATGTACTTGGGAGGCAAGGGCAGGTGGCATCTCTATGCATTTGAGCTCATTCTGGTCTACAGTCAGGGTAGCATAATAAAAAACTTGTGCCTTTAAACAGACAAACAACAACCAACCACAAAAATGGTCATCTGGGGATTTATTAGTATTGCATGTTACATGTGATGCCCCCTCTGTGTAGCCTACATACATCTATTGGCTTGATAATAACTATAAAATTATCATGTCCAATAACTCTCATATTCTCTCCCCCAAATAAATATTTCCCTTTAAATTTTTTTTAAGATTTACTTATTTTATGTGTGTGAGTATTTTGTCTGCAAGTATGCCAGTGGGCCATGTGTGTGCCTGGTACCCAAGGAGGTCAAAGAGGTCATCAGATCCCCTGGAGCTAGAGTTAGTGATGGTGTGGACCACTGTGTGGGTGGTGGGAACCAAGCTTGAGTCTCCTGCAGGAACAAATGATCTTCACCGCCCTGGTATCTCTCCAGTCCCCAGTACTTTTCCAAACCATCAAAAGAGGATTCCCTTTATAATGCTCAGCATTATATTGAAATGTTCTGCTATGTGTTTCATTCTTCATTCATTCATTCATTCATTCATTCATTCATTCATTCATTCATTCATTCATTCATTCATTCATTCATTCATTCTTTTACTTTCTCGATGCCTAGGACCAGCAGGCATTTCAAATGTCTCCCCTCTCAGAACTCTCTCAATCTCTTTCCTTATGATCTGGGAATCTACCGGTTTCCCTTGGCCTTTTGAAAATGATGTACCTGGAGGATGGAAAGAGGCTTAGCAGTTAAGAGAACCTATTAATCCTGCTGAGAACCCAAGTTTAGTACCCAACATCCACCTTGAGTAGCTCACGGCTGACTTTAACTCTAGCAATAGGAGATCCAATCGCTTTGTACATTGAAGACACCTGCACATAATCATACACAGAATAAAGCATCAAATAACTTAATCATGTACGTGAGTTGGCTCAGCATGGCCCTCTGCATTCTCTGGTCACCCAGTGTCTGGAACTGGCTGGCCAATGAGAAGCCAAACTGCAAAGAGCACTCTTCTTCCTTGGGGCTCTGGAGGATGACTAGGTTATGTCTCTGGGTGGCAGCTCTGTCCCTGTTACACAGAGTTTTGGTTGTATGGACATGAAGTGTATGCATACATATTGCTGTTGCTAGTAGCTCATGTTACTGACCCGGGTGCGGTAGGCACCATTGGCAGGGCAGTGCTGCTTTCCTTTGACCATTGATGTCTCTCTTCCCAGGTTGCTTGGCATGGAAACCTCATCTGGTCAGCAGTCCCAGGTGTGCATCGCATGCTTTTTGGTTGTCGTTATTGTTGTTTAAATTGTTGTGTTGGTAGAATCATCGCATGCAATGCTAGCATTAGAAAGTCCACTCTGACACAGACACCAGCTGCCCCAAGGAAAGAGCAATCCCTGTTGGTCTTGTATTTCCTGCCTGAGTCCCCATTTTCCTGAAAAATCTCACTCAAGACACTGTCTCACTGTGGAGCTAGGACAGTCATCTCACATGGTCATGAAGCATCTTCATGGAGAAGGAAGAGTTGGTGTAAATCTAGTGTACAGGTAGGACCAGATTACCTGCCCCTGTCCTTTGTGGGGTTGTTTTCCTTAAACTAGACCCATAACTTTACACTTAAAGATATACAGGAATCTCTCAACTGGCTTCTGAAAGGCTCTAAATCATCCTGGAGTCCTGTCTTTGGCACATATAGTTCTGCCCACTTTTAGGATCACAGATGGATGGTTAGTCCTGGGAGGAGAGCTCCATCTTTCTGGGGTTTCCCCAGGAAGTCATTAATCCTTCCACCCATCTTGTTTAGTAGAGGATGAGGTAAAGCTGGAGCTCATTCTAGGTCCCCTCTGGCCTTCACGTTGGGGTAGAGGAGATTAAATCACATTGATAGACAAGAGAGCTGGGAAAGGGGAGAGACTCCTTTCTGCTAAATCTAACGAGTGCTTTTCTGTCCTTCACTTTCATGAGCTCGCTAGGCATAGATTTTTGTTTCTCGTCTTATAAAACTCTCCCCTAATTTTCTTTTTATAGAAATGCTTACAGATTGTTTTGAGTTGTTTTCTCACCCATGTACACCTTTACTAGCTAGGGTTTGGAGGCCGGGAAGATCACAAGTGTGGTCTTTGGGCAGCTAGCCTCAGCCCCTCTATGAATATGGGCAGGCTCTAATGAAAGCCAAGTCCAGGATTTTGCCCAAGGACACAGCCACATAGATGAATGCCAAATAGCAAAACCCAAAGTTGGTGCCGTTGTGCTTTCCCAGTCCAGGGTGAATCTACACCGTGCTTTGGTGGTGCAGACATTACACAGTGCCACGATGCTGTGTGTTAGAGAAGTCTTTGTTTGTAAGGACAGTGCATGGGACTTTTACTTGTGGCAAAAAAGGGTATCACGCATGTAAATCTGAGAGTCACTAGGCTGCCTTTAGATCTGTATCTTCTCTTTAATGAGCCTCTGTTTATTTTTAATTGTGTTAGGTCCCATGGCGCGGTCTTACATTCAGAGAAATGCCCATAATAATGCACAGGCACAAAGAGCAAATATTAAGGAAATTAAAGTTAGCTTTGTAGCTGTTATCATCCACAGGGCCACTTCACTTCTCCAGCTTTGGCTGTCACTGACAACGTTATTATAATTATTAGCTCTTGAAGACCTGGTTCTCCTGTGGTTGTTGCTACAAAAACATGAAGCAAAGTTCTCATGAGTTCCCAGGTTGACAGCGGCTGTGCCTACATTCAGCTTTTGCTCAATATCTTTTATACATCTGAGCCGTTGCTACTTTTAAGCATCAGAGAGGGATAAAAATAGCTCCAAAAGAGATACTCAAAAGGAAAGAGAATTATCATTGTGTTTAATAAGAGAAATGACAAGCAATCATAATTCTTTCCATTAAGTAAATATGTTAGAAAAAAATTTATTATGAAATGACACATTATGCGAGCCAGGAATCAAAGATGACATCCTTGCATTAAATACGGTAGATGCCATTAAGGCAAACAGTCAATATGTCACCAAGCCACGGCCTGTAAAAATTAAATTGATTTGGTAAATGTAAGTAAGATAGATCTGTTTGCTTTCATCATCAATTTTGAGTGGGTGAACAGGTGATGTCACCAACCTGGGAGCGATAAAGATGCAGGGCCATCTGGAAAGGCAGGTGATGGATGGGCAACTGCTTTTGGGTAGTGACAGTGCTGTGGTACTTTGTCACTTGGGATGCAGTACTTAATAACTTTTCAATACCATCATAATAAATTTTGCTGCCTTATTAATATAGAAATGGTGAGTTATTACCGTGACGGTGAGTGTAAATACTGAGATGCAGCCGTCAAAGGCTGATTGTTCCAGCATGTATCTTTAAGCAACACAGTTCAGTCGTGATAATCAACCCACGTCTCTACCAGTACAGTTTATTGCACTTGTCAAAGGAAAAAGTAGTATTATTCAAAATTATATGAAGTCGTAATAAACAAGTTGAATATATTATCAGACTTTTCCTGTAAGTTTCCAAACATGAGGCAGTAAATAATTTTTAATAATGTCTTTTCATGTAAAATAATGTCCATATGCGGTAATAACACCCTTGCTTAACTATTAACAAAACAGTCAACTTCTTTGTGTGATTTCAAGGATATTTTTATTTGTACTTTTCAGTCAGCAGAGCTCTAAGGCACAAAATCCTTCTGCATTAAGAGCGGAGACAGGAGCTTTAGAACATTTCATTACCACGCTCCCATGTTGCTGAGTACATACCATGTCACACGTTTCCATTTTAATTGAACAGATGTACTGAAGAGCAAACGACAGCAAACAAAATAAAGACAAAATTATAAACATGTGTCACCAAGGCAGTGGCCAGGCCAGAGCCCCTGATGAGCATCTGTGTATATTTTATGGAGAGCCAAGGACTGCACTTTATAAGTTTGCCACTGATGTTTCCAGTTTAATGAGGAGAAACCAAATATGTAGATAGGTGTAAGTTGAAGATGAATTATTGGATCAATCACTTAGCACCCTTGAGGGTGTCTGCCATTGTTCAGTGGGAAGTGTCTAGAGCCGGCCAGCCATTCTTTCATAGCAGGGTGCCTCGTGTGTGAGGGAATATGGAAAACTTCCTCCTTCATGTCGCTGTGATCTTTATATTATTTCTGGGCCAGGCTGACTTTGAATCCTGACGTTGTCTTTCAGGCTGCAGCCTGCCAGCCTCTTAAACGACATGCCTGTCCGCCATTTCTATTACTGCTGAAAACACAGCCCGCAGTCTATTAACAGGCAATAAAGCTCAGGAAACCCAGGCCTCATTTCTTGGGTCAGAGGTGAAAACTGCATACTAAATGAAACAAAGGTGTGCCTTGAGCCCTCTAGAAGCTGCCCGAGAGTGAGCACACGTGCTTTTAGCCAGAGTCTCCCACTTAAAGGGGAAGGAATAATCATAATAACGGTGGCCCATGGAGTTAAGTACTCAGTTGAGAGAAATTATATCAATCTGACAAATACAGCCTTCACAGGAGATAAAGTCTCTAATGACCTTAAATGCATATATTTATCATTTAATTCAACGACCCCAGTCCCCCGGGCTTAGACCAAGTACATTTCTCCAAAGCTTGGGATTTTTTTTACTAGTCCAGAGAATAATGACCATTTGTCAGAAGTTCCAAAGTTGAACACAGTTGGAAGCAGAGGACAGGAGAGGGGAAAATGGTTAATGAAGTCATTCTACCTCAGAGAATATTAATATGAAGTTTTATTGATGTGCAAACTGCAGTATTTCACGGGTGAACAGTAGGTGGCACACGGGGTAGTAAAGGAATGGGAAAATTTAATCAAAGTTATTTTCATCACATTGTATTAACTTATGTATGTCACCAATGTACACAGCATATGAATATGCAAAAAGGGGGCATGCAAGTTGGATGTGGACAGGTCCAAAGGAGCCCCACAAATAGAAGCAGAAGTTCTAATATTTTATCATGTAAAGTGGGGAAACAGGAGAGTCCTTGTGGATGGTGGCTTCCCTGACTGTGTTCCAGGTTTCATGTGATGAAGCCTATGAACGATGCCCAGGAAGCACCGTGACTCCTGTGTCCCTCTTCCTGAGACTGTCAAGGCCTGTGATCATGCTGTCAGTCATCTCTCCTCCACTCCCAGTCCCCCTCAGGCAACCACATGGGTAACCTCAGTAGCTACTTGCAAATAGATTCTGTAACCTGTATTATCCTTCAGGCCTTTCCTCCAGAGCTCCCAGCCCCCATCTTCAACAATCAAGCTATTCATGTGGCAGAGCCCCTTGCTCACTTCTTCACCATGTGTTTAGTGGTTTGTGTTTCAGGGCCGTGCGTGACACAGTGGAACGGACGCTGGGATAGATGCCAGGAGCCTGGAGTGTTTGCCCTAAGTCAGACTCGGGACCTTGGAAAAGTCATTTGACTTTCTTCTGTCTCCCCGCCTCCCCTTTCATTCACGTGGAATACTCTCTAGGGTAACGGGTTGAAGGTTTTATTTATAGTGAGGCCGTGCTTGGGTCTTTGTGTTCTGGGAAGAATACAGATTCACTTCAAATTAAGTAAAAAATATGTGCTTGTTTTACAGTTTCTGTTGGTAAAATGACTGTAAACTTGTGGCTTGCAGACTTGGAATGAAAGCAACTTTGGTATGTGCATCCCTCTGTGGAACTTGATGTTTTAGTAGAATGGTCATCTGAAGACCAAACCTTCCTTTTGAGTAGATTGGGCTAGAGGTAAGATGCTATTCCTAGCTCTGCTTTGAAAGGTAGGAGTATGGATTTCCTTGTTTCCATAGCAGGCCAAGTTCAAGCCAACACTGCATCATTCACAAAGCAGTATTCAAAGTTATTATTGTGCCCTTTCAAATTGAACGTAGATACAGTAGGATTTTTAAAACAGCACAAAACAGTAAGAAAAGAGACAGTGTAAGGTAGAGAGGAAGGGTTCTTTTGTTTGAATTCCATTAACTGGCTTCTTGATGGGACCTAAGTGTTCAACCACCTTTCTCCAGTTTATCTGCAACAGTAGGATGGAGTAACTGCGGCAATGACCTCAGGGGTCATGCAAAGGTGACGTTGAGAAGGTGCACACAGGTGCAAGCAGGGTGAGGGACTATAGAGCGCATGCCATATAGCACACTGCTTGGTGCCTCCATGATCCCTTCCAATCAGCCTTCTGTTCCTGAGGAGCCTCACCACCTAGACTAAAAAACTAGAAAATTAAATGTTCTGGGTTTGCAAAACCACAACCTGCAAGAGTTAAATAGTACCCCTGCTCTGAATGCTCTTTAGAAATGCTTTCCTGGAGACCCAACTCCTATCAGTAGACACCGAAGAACTTTAAACAGATCTTAAGTGAAGACTTTAATAAGTGTCCCTTAACCATGACAAGAAGGAAGAGGAGGAGGAAGAGGGATTTTACCTTTGTGTCCAATGAATCTGGGTTTCAACAAGGTAGGGTGGGTGAGGGATGTTCAGCATTTAAGCATCTACAGAGCATGCGCGGGAGATGGCTCAGAACTTGAAGTCAGCTTCCAGAACCCACATTAAAATCTTACAGCTGAGCACACTGGCCTAAGCATGTGATTCCTCCTCTGGGAAGGCAAAGATTCACCGGCTAGTCAATCTAGCCTACTTAGAAAGTTCTAAACCAGTGAGCTTCTCTGTAACAAACACACAAAACAGAAACAAAGGGCGATCGTGGTATCTGACTACAGTACTTAGGTTATCTTGAAGCTTGTGCACACACGTGTACACACACAACTTCCAAGATTCACCCAGCCCTGAGTCTATTGATGTTCGCCCTCAGTGACTTTGTGTGCAGGCTTCTCTATGTTTCTTCAGTGCTCATCTTGACACTCAGTACTCCCCTCTCTGGCCAGTTCTACTTTCTTAGGCTTTGGTAAGAGAGATGGGTGGGGCTGGTTTGTTCTGCGGAGGGAGGGAGGTGTGTGGTCTGGTCAGGAAGTTGGAGAAGGTCTGAATGCTTTGGTTCGTGTGTGTGCTGTGGACCCTTCCTGACTAACTTAGAGAGCACACATACCTTGTGTCAGCCAGTATCTTAATGGATTATGAATGTCTAATCTTAAATGAAGGCAATATACTTTATCCCTCCACGGGATTCCTTTGCTTGTTAAATGACATGGCCATCTTGTGAACTGGCTTTCCTTCTGGGCTCTGCTCAGTGGTTTATGATATGACAGTGATGTTTTATCACTGTATCATAACTCAGTAGGTTATATAGACATATATCATGAGTGCTCGCACATCTCCTGATCTTATCATACATTGTCATTTGTTCACACATAGCATTTTATATATAGTGTTAGCTCAATGGAAATTTGGGGAATCAAATTGAACAGAAGATTCTTAATGACTTCTAACATGCTAAACTCTGCTATTTGTTATAAACTCTGAATTTTTTTATTTTTGCATGTAAGAAGCATCAACAATTGTATGGTTCTCTCAGGGAGAACTATCATCTGTAGTTTTTGAAATGGAGGGCAACAACCTCTTGAGCTCACAGGATGTTGTAGTGGCTGACTAGATAATACAGTTGAGGATATAGCTGAATGTACCTGTAGCCCAAAGCCCAAAGTTGAGTTTGCCTGGGTATGGATAGAAACTTCTCAAAGGAAAAGTGATAAGGGCCAGGACCTTGTACAGAAAACCCCTATTCCCTAGCAATGCAAGTAGTCCCATCATTCAGTTCCCCTAGCTATGAAAACTCTGGGTTAATATCTGCCAACATCTACAGGACTAGTTTATTGCAAAAATCCTTGCTATATTTTATGATTCTTCATACAAATTGTACTATCCTAAGATTTATTGTGTGTAGGGGTGGGGTGGGGCTTCCATTCAGAATATTGTGGATTTCATAATATTTAATAGAAATTTGAAATGTTAGAAAAGGCATCAATATTGGGAAATCCAGGAAATAATTCTTTTTCAAGAGAATCTCTCTGTGTGCCTTCCAAAGCCTGAAACTTCTTATTTGAAGACATTAATTTTATAAGGATATTTCTAGTAATAATATTGAGGAATAGTTGAATTTGCCTATAGATGCTTCAGTTTAAAAACTAACAAGAATATATTAGGGAACAATGAAGTACTGCAATTCTAGTTACGTGGGTCCCTGACACTGCTTTGTTAGGGACACTATAAAGGGACATGTGCAGCCACATGGTGAATTCATCTCACAGATGTTCATTCCTCTCTCGCGGACCTCAGCTGAGTGTTGGCAACATGGCTGTGCACTTGGATTAACTTTGGGCACCTTCAGGGTTCCTTGGATCAGATTTAGAGGTGAGTTGCCATTGGCTAACCCAGCTGGGGAGCTGATGTCTATGATTTGTCCAGCTATGTACCCAGAGTGGTTGTAGTGTTCCTAGTACCAATAAAGGCTAATAGGATTTCTGCTTCAGTTTCTGTGGACTTAGGTGAAAGGTCCTTCAGACAGGCATTGTGGTTCTTGAAATATTAGAACTCTGAAGTCAAGAAGGGTAGAAGGCAGCACTGGGGTGTGCTCTATATGTAGGTGAGCATGACTACATGGATTAGCTAGATTGATTTGGGGGAAAAACTACCATAGTAGGGTGTTAAAATTCATCACAAAACTGGTAGACTCTAAAAATAAGCAGGAAGCTGCCTAGCTCAAGCAGTCCATCCAAGTGGATTTGTCTGTGATCTTTTTGAAAGTCACTTGCATTTTTATATATTCTTTTTTCCCCTGATCAGTAAAATGTTCACCACAAATCTTCTGTATATTGTCCCTGGTGTGTTGGAGTATGGTCCTATATATTCTTATGGAATAATATGTTTCTTTTTTTTACTCATTCATGAATTAAATGACACCTCTCTTTAGTCTGGATACTAAATACATCCTTCCTGCGAGGTCTCTGGTTTTGAACAGTTGTCTTGTTTTCCTGGTCCTATGGCTCAATGCCTATAAGCTTGGTTTTCTGCTCTGTGGAAGAAAATCAGTTCCCTATAGCTCTGGACAAGGCACACACTCCTTGAAGTGATGTGTTGGTCCTTTCCACAGGGCCACTAAGGTATATTACACAAATGTCAGAAGAAAATTACGTGGTAATGAAAACTGGTCTATCTACGTTTTTAAAAATGAGGGGCTGTATTTTCAGAGAGATTGGAAACCTCTATTTAATGTAAGTCCTTTGGCCATTGAGATGTGTCAGAAACCCTGCCCTTTATTCTGAAGTGCCATTGTGTTAGTGCTGGAATGTAAAAATAATAAACAGCTGACATTTTAGGCACAGACTAAACACCAAACAAATGACATTGCATCAAAGCCCTTGAGAAAGTTACAAGATGGGGGGATGCCTACAGGAGGAGAGCGCGAGGCAGCTACAAGTTCCTCTGTGGTACTGTGGATGCCTCCACCTCGTTCTTGCATTGAGAAGGCATTGTTTGTGTGGACAGTTGTTTCACTTTGGATTTATATGAAACATTGATGAAGTACAGAAGTGAGCACATGGTTCCAAAAATCTCTCTTGCTTTTGCCTCTTATTAGTTAATATTTGAACTCCACAAATGTGTCACCTAAACACCATGTGTTCTTAGAACCTGGAGACTATGCAGGGGGTATCTGTAGCTCCCCCTTCCCGCGTCCCTTCCCCTTTCCTTCTCCTCCCTTCTCTTCTTCCAGATTTTTTTTAATCTCTACTTTTCCTTAGTTGCGTCCCAACATAACTCTCCTTACCTAGTAGTTTTGGTTAAAATAATTGCATGTCCACCTAATGTGTTTCTAGCCTTCTTCTAGAATAATTATTACCAGGGGTTGACCATCTGAGGGACAGTTAGTCATTCTGAGGATACAGGTGGGGGCACACCTGCTGTGAGTCACTTATGGCACGATCATCTCTCTGAAGTGACTCACAGCTGATAAAGAAGGAGGAGGCATGTTCGGTCCGGAATGTTGCCTCTTAAATTAAGGCGATTTTCACTCTCCCTCATGTCTTGGTTACTTGGAGAAAAACACTTAATGCCCAGAATGGCAGTGACGGGGGATAAACAGGCAGTGTTGGCTTTTTGGCTGTTTCCTGTAACTGTTCTCCTCAGCTCCAAAAATTCACTTATGTCTGAGCTTTATAGAGAAACAAAAAAGCCGTCAAGGTTTCTAGTTTTGAAGACCAAATTTCTCATTAAATCTTGTGATCTGTGGTTTTCATGCAGACCAGGCACATTTAAACGCTATTGCTGTGTTCCTGCCAGCGTTCCAGCACTCCTAACAGAGAGGAAAACTCAGCTATTTACTGAGTACTAGTGGGTATCAGCAAAGAGTTTTATGAGAGTTTTACAAAAACTTATTAACCTTGTACCTTGTTTCATGGCATAAAGGATAGAAATACTAAGAAATTTAGCAACCAGGGTCTCAGCGCTTACTTGATGTTAAATTTGACAGATTTTGAAAATTCTATGATCAGTTTTTTTTCCCCTAGGAGACATTACTCTTGTTCATTCTTCAAAAACATTTGCCTTAGCGTGGGGAATTATAGATAATTCCGTGCAACAGGTTTAACTTACCATTTTCATAGTGAAAAGAATAGCCTAGCATGGTCCCGATTTTCTTTGGTTTCCTCCCATTCTCAAAAGAAGCAGTGGTATTCACATTTCTTTGTCTAACAGTTTTATAATGTCTTAAGAGATTAACAGTGAGCATGAATGAGGGCCCATGGATTAGACAACAAAAAGCCTGGGACATTCGCTACCTTCCTCACAGATTTCAAACCTTCCGGCATTGCCAAGCGATGTATAGAAACTAAGAGAAGATAATAAGTACCAGAGTCTCAAAAGTGTTTAGTGATTCAAAAAATTCAGATGTCATGTCAGAACTGACAGACTGATGGAGCCGTCCGTGGCAGGGCCTACTTTGTGTCTTATGAGCAGCTCTCACACTGACTGAATGCAGATGTGCTCGTCGTACCCCAGACAGTCAGTCAGTGAAATCTGACAAGCTGTCAATGCGGTCATACTAAGTTGATTTTGCTAAAATATCCGCAAGCCTTACAGCTTCTCTTTGGAGATAAAAAGCAAAACAAATCAACAAACCAGCCCTCTTCCCTCATTCAATCGAGCGAGTGCAAGCCATCCACTGACCCCTCCTAAACGGTCATCTTTAGTCTTTTCTCTGGGGACTTAGACTTCACAGGTTAGCAGCGATGCCTCTCAAGTATCCAATCCCAAAGTAGCTCACTGCAGGTTTTTTTTTTAAATGAGTTGCATAATTTTTGTTTAATTTACATCTTACCTCGATGCTTGGCAAAGGGCATTTCAAGAGGAGAGGGAACCCCCTCTGCTTAAATCAGGAGCCGAGAGGAAAGGGTAAAAGTACGGGGCCATGCCAAACAAAAACCCCTTTCTTAGAAATAGGCAAGAAAAATGAATGCGTGAGTTTCCAGTAATCAAGAACTAAGAATTCTCGTTTCTACACTTTTTTTTCAAGGGGGAGCTAAAGTTTCCTCCTGGCCCCACCGAAGGCAGCATTCCATCAGTCCATGAGGCTAGTTCTCTTTTCCATATATGGGTTGGACATTTAGAATTTTCTTTTAAAACCAGATTTTTTCTAAAGGACAAGGAAATATAAAGAATCGTCAATCTGATCATACACTGATCTGTAAAGACCATGTTTGCTTATACAGTGACCGTTTTATTTAACATCAGTTCCAGATTTAAGATAAATTTGAAGAATTTCAAATTGAAATTAAAAAGTTCAAGATTTCTAGTCAGAGCAAGCCCACAAGCCAGCAATGATCAGGGACGAATTAGAAAAAGAACATAGTTCAAAAAATTCTGCCTTCACTGGGTTGCTTTTCAGGATAGCAATGATGTCTCTTAAAGCAAAGGGACGGGGCGATGCCATGTGTGTGCCCATAGTTAGCTGTGCTTCCTGACTGACGCGTGACTCTCATATGGAATGTGTTGATTTTCCATACGAGTTACGGATTGTTTGCCAGGTTGCTTTTTATCACTGTCCCCCAGTGAAGCTGGGGCCAGGCCACACTTTTAGAAACCACAGGTGAGAGAACTCCAGTGACAACGTGTGCTGTCTCCGTGTCATCGAGGAGGTTGTCACACCATGAGAAATCATCCTGCGATTTTGAAAAATGAAAGAAAACATCTAGCCAAGCGTTTCTGTAAAACGCGAGCTAAACAATCAAACGGAATACTGCATATGGAGGAAATGATTTAGAGTCTGTTTCGCCGCTAATCGCACTCACGCTCGAGTTTTAGATTTCATCTGTCTGCTCAGATCTATTGTAAGCCATTAAGTGGCTTCCTTTTTACCCTACAAATTGAATGCTGCAACTGCAAGGAACTCTTTTGTTCTTTTAATTCAGTCAGCATGGAAATGATTTTCTCATTTCAGGCCCTTTTCTCTCCTCTCTTCATTGTGTCAATAAAATAGAGTTGTGCGGGCTGCTCTAATCAGCTTAGAGTGCTAATTCATTGCGCAGGGATGCTATCTGGGTCTGGCTACAGGTGGGCACTCTAAGGGGTCAGTCTCCAGGGGAGTGTAATTGTGTGTCTCCTGAGGCTTGTTTGCAGAATGGCCTAAAGCTGAAGTCCCAGCTCGGGAAGGGAGGGGGCATGGACACACAGAAGTGGGGCAAATATACTCAGCTGTATGTTCACTTTAGCCTGATGGTGGGAGACTGCAGCCATGGTCCCGTTCTTTATGTATTTGTGCATTACTGCAATTATCCATAAAACAAGAGTGCATTTAAAATTTGCACACATTTCCTAGGGGTACAAGCAATTTTGTATTTCTAAGCTACGGGTTAAAAGTTAGGCTAAAATGAATGTTTGCTAATATGACAAAACCAAACTGAACAACAGCAATAAAAAAAGAGAACCCCAAACTACCACTTTAGCAAAATGTGTTCTTTCATGTCCCGTGAAAGTTGCTTAATAGGTAGATGTAAGAGGTTTTGGGCTAATAAGTTAAACTTTAGGGGCACTGAGGAATTTCTGACAATTCTGGAAGGAGAACAGCAACCAGTTGTTTGGAACAAGGAGAAAAGTAACTCTGGGCAGGAAGCTTGGGGTTCATGTGTCCTGGAGTCGTCTGGGTGTGGACTGCAGACCTTGCAATATTGTCTGCATGACTGTCTAAAACCTGCTCTGAATATGGGCTTAGTTACCAGCTCTGGCATTTCTTGCATTAGGATTAAAATTCTCTAACTTCCTTTTATTTGTTCCTAGTAGTCATTTTCACTTTTTATTTTGGTTTACATTGGGGCTAATTCCCATTGTAATGGAAAAATTTGGACTTTATAGAATAGCTTTTAGCAGGTTTTAAAGCAGAAAGACATGACAAATGTTTTTAAGCTTTGAGAATGGAGTGTGAGCTGTGGATGCGCTAAGCAAATCTCTCATTTACTTATGAGATCTAGTGTTTGTCTAATGTATCAGAAAAAAGTACCGCTTTATTATTAGCAAAATAATTAGGGGAAACTATTATATATTGACTATCCTGAGAAAAATCTTATAGGTACTCTGTGCTAGTCACACTTGCTTGGCATCAGATGGCAGAACATGTATTGTGGCATGGGAAGTGGAGTGTAGGCACAGTTATGGGGTTGTACAAACGCAAGTTGTTAGAAGACGTTTTTGAAGCGAGTTAGATGTGCATCTCTGAGTTCAGAATGCACTCTTCAGGTTTCGATCCTTTGTTTTCCCTTACTGTCTCAGTCACAGGCTGTGTCAGGACCAGGGCTCTCCTACCATTCCTGCACCGGGCCCTCCCAAGGCTCTCAAGTTCACCTTTCTGCTTGTTTATTTAGAACTCACGTAAAGTAATATCAGGAGGTGAAAGAGAAAACATGGCCACTTGTAAAAGTGATCCCTCATTTTCATCCTCACACGGAGGGGTCCTTATGCGGCACTCTGAGATATTCACAACTTAAATTCCCTGTCTTAACTACAGTGTTTTCTTGATTTTAATTTTTGTTAAGTATTAGTGATTTCTCTGACCTAAGCAATTATGCTTTCATGCAAAATATTTCCACTCTTATTTTTCCAAAATTGATGAAGTACTTGTTTAATTTTGTTTAAAGTGCTTTGTTCTTACATCCTGCCTCATTGTCCTGTATATTTTAAGTAACTGCATGTGGCATCATCTTATTGTTAGTTGTCTTCTATAATAGCCAATGCCTGGGGGCATATCTAGGCATAGTAACTTTGGGAGGAAAAAGAGCAACATTTCATTAACTTGTTTAGAAATTTTTGTCTTTACAAAATCAAATTCTAATAGTTTTTTAAATAAGCTATAATCAGTAGAGCAACTTTTTCCCCTCAGGGAAAGAGATCTCAGTTATGTCAGTACACTCCTGGGTGAGACAACGGAGCCCTAGCCCCCTTTCAGCTCAAATGTAACTGCAAAGCAGAGAGGTGTGGGGACATGCACTGAAAAGGGGGCACTTTCTAGGAAGAATGGTCCTTCTCTTTCTCGGTCATTTATTTCAGTATGTTTTCTGTGTAGAGAAAATTTCTCTGCTGTAGGAAAAACATTGATGCAATGATTTGTCTCAGTGTCTTGGCAGGAGTTTGCAAGAATGGCCCCAGACATACATCCCTTTGAGAACGTAACATTAGTTTGTTCTTATTTTGAATCTCTATTGTCGTTCCCAAGTTCTGTAATGATGCTGATGATTCTGTTATTACCAGAATGAATGAAAGGAAATGAATGAATACAAAATGAGACATTCAGAGTTTAGGGTGAATGGCCTTTGTTCTTTGGATAACTTCTAAAGCCACATGGTGGTGCCTCAGAGAAGAGAGGAGAAATATTTTCATGCATATAGTTTGTGTTGTTAAGTTAAAAACTCTACAGTTAAGGGGCTATAGTCAAGGAGATAATGTCACAGAAAACTTACAGAGCCCAGGTGACTCCTCCTACTCAAGTTCTTCGGAGCACATGTGTGTTGTCTTGGTAAAAGAAATTGTGCCAGGTTGATAAAGATGGCCTGGTTCAAGGAATGGTTCCTGCAGCCTCCTGAGATAAAACTCTGAATCCATCCAGCCATCTTCGGCTAGCAATCTTGCGGTGGGGTGATGTAGGTGGGTCTTCTGTTTATGTCTTACTTTCATTGGTCAAATAAAGAGACTGCCTTGGCCTTTGATAGGACAGTAGCTTAGATAGGTGGAGTGGACAGAACAGAATGCTGGGAGA
>LOEQ01001007.1:64518-102865 GCA_001685075.1 Bramus lutescens | reverse complement strand
ATACAATTTGTGTGTTGTTATTTCAGGGTATAAGCTAGCCATGCGGGAGCTGGGTGGGATGAAAAGCAGGCCAGCTCGCCTCATCACTACAGTGGGGGTGAGGTTTCGAACCTTTCTAAATGTAAGTAACTGTGTAAAATGAATTACAATGAAGATGTAGAGATGTTTCAGATTTAAATCCTTCTTTTTTATTTTTAGTTAGCAAACAAACAAAAACCAAATTTATTGAGTTCTAGGGTTAGAAAAATCTGTCATGGAGAAACTTGGGCCCCCAGAAGACAAGAGCAAACCTGCAGAACACACGCTTTCATTCCTAAATGAGAGGTCATTGAGACAACTTTCCGTGACCCAGAGATGAATATGTTCTCTCCATTATCAGTTTGCCCATCTGGGAAAAAAGGAAATTAAGTTCCTAATTAGGTGAATTTGGACTAAAGAGGTGGGGCCTTGAGGGGATGAGGAAAATTGAGAGGTAGTTTATGCCATTTCAGACTAATGATAGGGAAGGAAATGAAGATGCGAGCTGAGCCTAAAAGGTCAGTGGCCTCATTAAGGCCAAGAAGAGCGCGTCTTCAAAAGCCAATACCTGCAGTGGGCTGGAAGGTGTCAGGTTCTGGGCATGCTCTGAGATGTAAACACTTGGAAAAGATGTGGGGAAAATATTATTGTGCATTCTTATTTTGAATGATATTTTAATGTTATTAGAGAAAATGAGCATACCTGCTTTATAACTGTTTCCTGCTTTTGGGCTATGTTCTGTCAAACCTGTGTCTCCTGTAGTATGGAATCAGGAAGGCTTCTTTTAGAAGTTAGTTTTCATGGCTGATGCAGTAAGAATTCAATCTGAATATATGCCTCCTAGAAAGACACATAATTTTGTGAATGTACATAATATAGTTTCATAATATTTTACATAAATGTAGTTATTTACTGAAATATGTTTCACCTAGGTGTGCAGTACTTCCTAATGTATGTGAAAGTTCAGCTTTCTGCAATAATTTAAAATTTCCAAGTACTGACAAGTTGCAAAAAAATGTGTTTTTTCTGTAATCTTTCAGAAGTATGATATAATGTCAATATTGCTATATTAAACAATGAAGGATAATGTAAATAAAAATCCTTCCATTGATATTTTCTAAGTGTTTTACTGATGTAGATGAATATAATTAGGGTACTGAGAAAAGTGACTTGGAACAGTTAGATGCTACTAAACTTACTTTTTTAGCCATTTGAAGTCAGATTATGTGGTGGTTTTCAGCTGCCCTGTAATTGTAAACAATGTATTTTTAAACATTAAATGTTCTTCATAAGCATTTGGTGGTTCAAACTTGACTTTATTTGAGTAGTTTGTATCCAGACTGCTTCTTTCTTATTATAAAGCCACAACAAATTGAATATTTTGGATTCTTTCCATTTGAATCCAATCACCATGGTCAACTCTGAGACCTCTTACTGCCTCCCTGCCTCATCTGTATATGTAGCATCAGCCACAACAATTTAACTATTTCAGAGCCCACATTGTAAAAATAAGTAAAAGGAAACAGACATAATTAATCTTAATAACATCTCTTTATTTTTATCAATGAATCCCAAACATTAGCATTTATACCTGCAAGACAAAATAGAATTATTAATCAGGAAGGGAGATGGCTCAGCAGGTAAAGACACTTGCTGAAGGATTGATGACCTGAGTTCCATTCTGAGGACCCACACAATGGAAGGAAAGAGCTGATTTCTGCAAATGGTTGTCGGACCTCCACACTCATGCCCCAGCATGTGTGGATGCCCCTCAATCCCCACACATACACAGAATAAATAAGTAAGGTGAATTAAAGAAAAAGAATTACTAACTCAAATATTTACCCAATTGGCAATAAAACCTTTGAAATCCGGTCAGTATATTATACTCATAGCAAGCTTCAATGTAGAGTGGCCATCACTCCAGTAACTGATGTGGTTACTGGCTCCAGTATTTAACAGAGTCTTATACCATCTAGGAAACCCATTTTCAGTAGTGCGACGAGTTTACTGTTATTAAGGTGCTGGAAGCAATAACCACGGCCATGGGGGCCACAAGGTCCAGTCCACTCCTCCTGTGATTGCTGAGGACACTGAGGTCAAGTCAGGTCTGCCACCTGCCACAGTCATCCTTTCTCAGTAGACAGGGCTTAGATTGGCTTCCAGAATTTCAGTTTATCTGGAATTCTATGCTGTTTTGTTAATTTTATGTAAAAGGAAATATAAGGGGGGGGGTTTAAAGACCTACTAGCCACTAACCCAACAAAAAACCATAGTATACAAAGAATCAGAAACTGTTGAGGTGATCTTGACCTGAGGGCAGTGAGACCATTGCTAGAGATTTTATATGATTTTCTTATAATCCGTAGAGCTTTTCTAAGTGATAGTTGATATTGAGCATAGAGGCATTCAGTTTAGATCATTTACTTTGGTGCTTCTCTCAATCCTAAGGAAAACAGAGGGTCTTTTGTTTCGTTTGTCATGAATAACTAGAGGTTTTAGCTAGATTGTTTTGATTGAAATTATAATAGGAAAATGATTGGGTCTCCTGTTCAATGGCCCATGGACCCCAAAGAGAGCCTGAGTGTCCACCCTTCCGCATACTTTAGACCGTAGACAGCATCTGAAATTCAGCCCCGATTGACAGTGTCAATAAAAGGCCACCGATGAGAATCAGTGTGGAAATCAGGACGGGGAAAGATAGGGGTCCTCTTTTGTAGGATGGACAGCTGCCAGTATTGATCCTGGGCTACCATTCCCACAGGAGATGAGGTGGGGCAGGTTGAAGTTTGAGTCATATGATAGCAACGTTGCCATCCTGCGGAAGCTGTCTCAGGATGAATCAGCACATCCAGGGCTGTGAACTGAAAGCCACTGAGCAGCCGGCCAGTGCCGCAGAATCTCCGTCNGAATCTCCGTCCGTTGCAGGCTGCATACCTGTGTCCATGGGAGGGCCCTCCATGACAGCATGAAGTGACCAGAAAGTACCAAAGCCAGAGAGGGGCTGCTGTCCCTGAGAAGACAGGCTTTGTAATCGTATCGTGTCCCGTTTCCATTCCCCACAGTAGAGAACTCTACTAGGCTAACAAGGCAAGGGTAATGAGAAACATGCTAAGGTAAAAAGGAAAAAAAGAAAAAAGAAAAAAGGGAACAAGAGTGAGGGGTCTAACCTACAAACAAGAAACAAGTGTGATCAATTACTGCAAGTGTGACACTCACAGATACCTTATCTTACGCCTCCTTTAAATAAAGGCCTGATTGCTACCAAATGTGTCTGAAGAGCAAGGAGGGAAAACACGTTCATGAGCAAGGGCGGAGAGGGGTGAAAGGGAAACTCGAGTTTATATTGATGTCAAACCAAACAAATCCCCCAAACCCACACCATTCTATTTCTAGAGAAGTGGTCGACAATGGCCTTCACTCAGCCAGCAATAAAGTGGCTCGATGTCTGAAAAATAAAAGACCCCAATAGGACATGGTGTGGGGAAGGAAGGGAGGTCTTAGCAGGAAGTGACCACTAGCGGGTTTGCAGTCATTCTTAGATGTTTGTTTTGCACAATTAATTTACTCAAATATTTTAAAGAAGGAAGTCCACTTTTGATAAGATCTCAGAGCAGGGTCTGGTTAGACAGTAGGCACAATGACCCTATTAACCTTTGAACAGACCAAGAGGCCAGTTTTTATAGCCATGTTTTCAAGGGTGTCTTCATATATAAGATATTACCTTGTCCTATGAAATACACAAAGCTAGTAATTACATGTTTAGTGGCCTTCATCTTAACAGGATTGCTTGTGCCCAAGGAAACGTGTGAGCCTGTTTCAGTCACGTCAAGTAGAGCAGGGAACATTAGGGTTAAAGCTGTGAGACCACCTGAGGGCTGGCGGGCCTGGGCTTCACATTCCCCCAACTCCCCCCATAAGTACAGGAGAATTAACACTATCCCTTTCTTGGAGACCCTGGGTCAGTAGGTGTTACGGGATTATGTTATGAGGTGTGACTGTGGAGTAGTAAGTCTGTTTTTCACACTCCACACACAGAAAGAGCCTCTTTTGACTTCAGTAGGTAAAACAGTAAAATTCCTCACTGCATTTGCCTCTGGTCCTCACAGGCGTGTGTACTCACAGGAGCCCATAATCTCCCCACTTGTTCTCCACTGTCAAGGAGCTTGGGGAGTGGCAGAGGGAGGGCTGTTTTAGAGGCTAGAAATGACTTCTTCAAGCTCTGTGTCTTTCCAGGAAGATTCCCTGTCGAAAGCAGAGACACAATCCGTTTGCAGAGAGGATTGCGGCTTTGTCGCCAATTTACCCTTCTGACATTCTTCCCCAGAGTCCCAGCATGCTGGAATCAGGTGTGGTCCCAGCATGGTGGACTGTGACAGTGGGCTGGATTGCACATAGTCTGCAGCATGTTTAGCTGGTAGGCTTCTCATGACTGACAGCACGTATTTATGGTGTACTCAATGCGGTGCCCTGGTTAGTTCCTGTCTCTGAGCTGGTGCTCTTATGTTCCCTGGGGCTTGCCACCCACCCAGGATTTCTAATTGAACTTTTCTGTTTTCTAAAGTGGCCATACATTTATTTGACATTCAGGAAGAGAAGATTGGACAATAGCAGAAACAGAATCTTCTATGGGACATTGCTACCTGTTTAGACAGTTGATAACTTGTTCGTGGACTGTTTTTTTTTATTGTTTCTATACCTAACTTGTTTTTGTCTTTTGTTTGTGCTTAATATGATTATGAAAGAAACACAGGCTTATAGTAAAATTCAAATGCCATATAGATAGGTCTTCTTTATCCTTGTAGATGCTCCACATTATCCTTAGCTTCAATGATTTCTTGCATATAACTCCAAAAGGTTTATGTGAAACTATGTTTACACATGTAAACACATTATAAGCTTAGAGACAGAAGTCTCACTCTTGCAAATATATACCTACATTTTCATAAACCTGCTTTACTTTTACGATAATATTTTAAAGATCTTTCTTCTTCTTAGTTTGTTAATTTACATATTTATTTAATTATATAAACATACATACCCCCATCCATTATACCTGTCTGGTTCAGAGTCACACACAATTAATATTTTTATTATGTCTCTTTCTAGACACATGTGTTTTATTAATTTATACATATCTATGTTTTTTCTCTTTTTCATGCTAATAGTATATACTAAGCACAATTTTTGAGCTTGCTTTTTTTGCCCACTTAATTTTTCTTGAGGTCATCCTATGGAAATATGTAAAGGACCTCTTCTTTTTTGTTGATTGCATAGTACTCTCTAGAATAGATGTAACATTCTTTAACTATTCCTCTGTGGTTGAACATTTGGGCTGTTTTTATTGTTACCCTCCTTTGATATTGCAACAATGCTAAGTGAGTAACTAAGCATACATTTCTAATTATCTCAGGGTTTGCTAAATTTCTCTGGCAATACTAACCAATTGTCTTTAGAGTAGCAAACATGTTTTTCTCTTTTTATGCACCAGCATGATACGTAAATAAACCATTTTCTTTCTGCCAGTCTGGGTAAAAAGTAGTGCTTGACTGCATTTAATTATATTTCTCTTATTCATGATACTATGGCAGTCTTTTTCCCAATATTTAAGAGCCACTCAAATATTCTTCAGGTGGTGATTTAAGACAGTGTTTTCTTCCCTTGTTCACATATCTTTGGTTCCAATGTCTAGTTATGATAAGACAAGACTAAATTTCCATTCTGTAGTTATTGACCAGATGGGTATTTTGATTAATTCAACACAGCTCTTAGTATAGTGCGTAAGGTTGGCCTCTCCTCTCCTTTGCACCCTACCAACTTTGGGTTCTGAGAATTGGAATGTAGGCGCACTCCAGAAAGAGGAGGCCATGAAATAGGAGATAATGTTTCATTTAATTTTATGAAGAGACTGCACCATTTATCACTTCTGAAAAAGCATGGACTTCCTAATGCAAACAGCAGGAAAGGCTCGCTGGGGCTGAGGGAGGAGACAGTCAGGTTGTTACAAGGCCTCCTGGACAACCGTGACCCTGGTTTTACTAGCTTCGTGCTGACATCTAAGCCTTGTATTTCTCTCTCTCTCTCTCAAAGAATGGAAAACAAACCTTCACAGAGTGATGGCAGTGCCATTTCACTAAAACCTTTGTCGCCCTCCACATGAGCCATTTGCCGCCTTTAGACAGGGTGGGAGTGGGGCACGTGTGCTTGTCTTTGCAGGGCCTTTTAACCTTTCAAAGTAGGTAGGTGAAAATAAAGGTTTCTTTACCCAGGTTGGTTCTTTCGGATAATTGATTTTTACTGTTTTCATCCAGGTAGGCTCTAGATAGCATGTGCCCTTTTCCGGGTTCTGTGTGGTTACAGTGTCATTGTGCCCAACACTTCCAGGCATTTATTCCTATTTGTATTTCACATTGGCTGGGCAAATTGCTTATTTTGTGTGCCCAAGGCTTAAGGACATTAGCAGGTAAACTGGAATGGCTGGCCTAACACGCATATACAGAAGGGGAACCGGGGAGATTAACTTGTATTGCCCTGCCTCAGGTCTCCTGGAAATGAGGGGTACGGGGGACAGAATTAATCTCTCTCAGTTTGTGACTCTCAGGGTGCTGCTTGGATTTTAAAAGTTTCTTGCCAAGGAGATTTGCCACCCCAGAATGCTGCTTGCTGTTGGGATGGGTGGCTGGCTTCATGCTTGCAAGATTGGGGAAGACTGTTTTGATAGCAGGTGCATTGGGTCAACCGCAGTCTGCCTCAGAAGGTAAGACGGGAAAAGGCTGCCAGACTTGTCAGACACGATGCCTTCTTCTCTTATCTGGGAAATCCCTGTTTTTGCAAAAACTCACGAAAGCTTTCAAGCCATGTTCTGAACGCACAGGAAACTGTCTTTTATTTATATTTGCAGCGCGATACGACAGCCCTGCTGCCGGGAAGGCGTAAGTCAAGTTGATATAATTTGGATTGATTTGCTTTTAAAAGCTTTGTGATGACAGAGCGATTGATGCCCCGATGCAGGTCTCTCACAACTGGATTAATGCACTTAACAAACAATTTGACCGTGGAGTTTATTTCTGTGGCATTCCCATTTACTGTTAAATGCACTTATTCCCCAGCAGCCACACTATTCCTTCAGGACTTGCAGCAGTTGTGCTGAGGCTAAACTCTGGGAGGACCTCTCCAGCCCACTGGGATTCCAGGTTCTCCCTTCTTGCTCATTAATTTCCATACAATGACATCCCGGTTGTATTGCTCCCTTTCTCCCCATCCTGTAATATGGCAAAGGACCAATAATAGAAGAAAAAGGCTGAAGCCAGAAACCAAGATCACCCAGAAACCAGTACACCCAGGTCTGCATATGTTCTCCTCAAATTTTAATATATGACTTTGGCAATTCACAAAGTTATGGCTTTTGTTTTAGAGACCTCACCCTGGCTAAATTCTGGATTCCATTAAGTGAATGCTTCTTTTAAGAAACTTAGAAAGATTTATTTGTGTCTTCTGTGTGAGTGTGTTGCCCACGTGTATATGCACTGTGAACATGCTTTACTCACGCTGTCCAGGAGGGGGCGTCAGATCTCCAAGGAATGAAGTTACAGTTGTCAGCCACCATGTGGGTGCTGAGAACCAGACCTGGGTCCTCTAGAAAAGTCGGGAGTGCTCTTAACCACTGAGCCATCTCTCCTGTCCCAGCAGTTTCTAACAATAACGGCTTTGTAATTTGTGTCTGTCAAAGAGTCCTAAGGATTCTTCTGTTTACTGACAAGGAAGGAAAGGTTCAGGGATCAAGGTCATTGCTAGTATGTCACAAGCCAAAGTCTTGGTCTTCAGATTCTTGCATCAGGATTGTCATGGAGACTCCTGGTTGTACACTAAGAAAATCCTGCTTCTGTCTTCTGTAATTGGTAGAGTTTGAGGACTGAATATTCCTGCCAGCAATGAGAGAAACACTCCAAAGTTGATTAACTCTCTTTGAATTGTAAAGTTATTTAGCATTATTTGGAGGACATTCTGGAGGCATAAACAGTGGCAAGTATTTCCTTGCTGTGTTACAACTTCTAGAACATTATTCTTGAAGTGATGGTTTTATGTAAATTGTTTACATCTAGGTATGTTATACACATAAGGTATAATGTTCCATTTCATGCATCTTTAAAGAAATAGACAACTATACAAGAAACCAAACCACAGATATTGTCTTACAATAGCCCAGAGAAAGAGTCTGTTGTTTGCTGGTCCACAGCAAAAGAGAAATGCTAATATTGATAACATTACTAAAATATAATGAGAATTAACATTATTTAAAAGTTTTTGATAAACTTCCAGTTTGAGGGAGAGCTAGAAAAATTAAGTTACTTTCAATTAGACGAGTGATGATTGAAGTTTCTCTTTGGTTATTTCAAAGCAAAACTTGCAAGGAGAGTGGGTCTGGAGACAACTGATTCTCAGTGATTGAAGAATGGCAGTGCAAGATGCTTAAAGCAGTGTACCCCTTTAACTGACATCCACAAGGGCTCTCGATAAATATGGAGAACGGAATCTGAAGCCATTCATCAAAAAAGGTTTTGAAAACAATTATAGAAATTTAGCTAGACTCCGATTTAAATCCCAATCAGCAATCCTGTGATGCGGTTTTCTACCAGCATAACTGCCAGGGGAGGCATTTCACAGAATGCCTGGTAGACTGCAGCCCTCCGAGTTCCTTTGGAGTACGATGGTCCTTCTTGAGTCAGGAGGAAGTCACAGCCCCGGAGACAGAGGCTGAGAGGCTGTGCTGTGCAGGGCCTTCCTCCTTGAGTGAGGAGCAGACAGAGCCAGGCAGGCTGTGCTGTGCAGGGCCTTCATCCTTGAGTCAGGAGGCAGACAGAGCCAGGCAGGCTGTGCTGTGCAGGGGCTTCCTCCTTCCTCCTTGGATCCGCATGGCACTTTGCAAGCAGCCGCCAACATTGTCAGCGCTGATCTGCCAGCGAGGATTTCCCCTGGCCTGACTCTGAAGCCACTCTCTGACATCTTCAACACACTAATTGTTGTCTCCTGCCCCTGTGAGTCCTCTGAAGTCCCAACGAGTTAGTGTCTTCTCAGGAGATGAGAAAAGGGACTCAGAAAATCAATTTATCAGGCTATTGGACATTGTCATCAGCCAAAACAAAACCTTGCAAAAGACAGGAGGAAAAGTAGAAGAAATAGGTCCCTGAGAAAAGGTTACATGACATCCATCTTCTGATTGTTCCCTTTCTTTGCCCATTTTCATACTGCTTCCCTCTGTTAAAAGACACTTTATGACAAGCATTGTAATCTCTTTGGGACGGAGGGGAACCTCTTCTTTGCGACACAATCTGGGCAAGTTGTGAGTGACAGTGGGAAAGGGTCCAATTGCCACGGAGAACACCAGGCAATAAATCATCCTATCCTGGCATCAGTTGGCTGGACCAATCCTACTTCCTGAGTAAGTACTAGGGCCTAGAGGGGACAAAACAGCCATTGTCAGCTCCTAGTGGCCACGCCACATTCTCACTTCTACTGAGATCTTTCAACTTCCTTGGGACTGTTAGCAGGGCATGGCACATTTGGAAGAAATATTTAAATAAACTCCCCGGGAAAGGAGAGAGCCCAGAGTCACATTGCTCTTGCACAGCCTGCAATTTCAGGGCAGTCTTGGTTAACTGCGGGGTCTTCTTCAGGAACTGCTTCCAATTCATCTATTTCTTAATGGCTAAAAATAAAGACTTTGTTAAAACGATCTGTAATGGATGAAGCACAGATTTTGTTGATAATTTGGGATACAGATTGTGGTAATGATCTCATAACCTGATAGGATTTGGGACTTTTCAAATTGTGCCATTTTCTTTTCAAAAATTAAATAATTAGATATGCTATTACTGCTTGTAAAATGTTGCTAGGGATAAGCTGATGCTGAGTTATTTCAAGTAGTGATAAAAACCTCTGAAGAATGCCCAAGAGAGCAGCCCTTCAGTTCATAACTAAAATTCACACAAAATAATTGTTTGTGTGTATTTTATGTATTTAAAAATACAATTTTAAAATATCAATCAATGTAACTGTGGTTAATTGATTAGCCATAAGAAATGATAGTATAAAGAAATGACTGAAATCTGATATTTTATATAATCTAATAACTATTGTAATTATTTAAAAAATTATCCATCTCTTAGCTATGGGACAGAGAGCATATACTGCTTTCTGTGGAGAAATCCTTTTCCCTAATGTCTTGAGTACAGGTTTATTGCATACTTTTCTCAATGAAAACAGAATGCTTTAATTATGGAAAACTCAAGTAATAAGTTTCTAAAATTGTATTGAAAATAAGGATGTTTAATAGAGTGAAAAGATTCCTTTGTTTGCCCTTTGCCTAAATAACCCAAACAAGGGCAAAATAGAATCCATCACTTGATCAGTCTCAGAAATATCTTTGGTAACTTACGATGTCCATCTATGTTCAGAAAGATCCAGTATTTATCATTATATGGGAAAAATACCTGGATAATTGACAGATTTTTAATGTTTTACCTGTCTGTTTCATGTAGACACGCTGCATATCTATATCTCTCAGCAAAAAATATAACCTTGCCCAAGTTACCTGTCAGGGTCTTTTATGATTATGAAGAATACCTTGCAAGGAGCTGATGGATTCCCCACTTTCTCTGTAAATCATGGGCTGTCACATCGGAGCTGGAGCACTTTCATTACTGTAAAATACACACAATGCAGATCCTGCGCTCCTTTTGGGCTTGCTAACACAGGCTGCATGTGTGTTAATTGTGAAAGCTGCACGCACTGTTGTCATTGTTTTCCCTTCTCCTGGGGTAACTGCCTGTGATTAATGGCCATCGTTTAATATTGCCTGGTTGGTGATGAGAAGAGGGCAGAAAGATGCTGGCATTGTGAATTCATAGCCAAATGGTGACAGCGACCAGATGAGATGATGGTGTACCAGTTTCTGTGACAGTTCTATCTCAGTTTATCATCCTAACTAAAAAATAATCCCATCTAACCTGAAATCCACAGCAGCTATGAGGAGAAAATAAATCCAAACTGCAGCTCAGACTTGTAACCTAACAGCCATCATAAATAATCAGAGCCTATTTGAAGGTGGAAGATGGGGCATTAGAAGCTATTTACACTACAGGAGTGATGCCATCGATCAGTCGTGGCAACCCGTAGATAAGACTCCCGTGATGTCATGGTTATTTATGATGGGCATTGACAGTAAAGCTACTATGGAATTTTCTCCTCAGACAGCTTCATTCATTTTTGTTTGTGATGCGTTTTGTTGTTAAAGAAGGAATCAATAGCAAAATCAGGGCAATAAAAGTATTACTTGTTAAATATGTGGAAAATGTGTGTGTGTGTGTGTGTGTGTGTGTGTGTGTGTATAAGGATGTGGGACCAAAGATGGAGAACCTAACACTTCCAATATTTACATGTTCCAGAAACAAATCCTGAGCAGATTTGTTTCCCACATCTGGGGTGAAAGGCAATCCTCATGTTGTCCCTTTTCCACCTAACTCTGTTCGAAAGCAGAGCCAAATATTTTGGGGTGCTCCCCTCCGTTCTATCTCAGCTTATAGTAGGTAATGTAAAAATGTGATTAGCTAGATTATACGTGCTACAGCAGATAGTCAGTGCTTCCTGAATGCTCCTGGTTTGTAAAACAGGATTAGAGAATGCAGTTGTCTTTAATGTAAATTTTACATGTTTTCTTTTTCTCCTACCAGTAACCTCCCTTCTACCCTTCTACCCCACATCTGTACCAGACCACTCGTCCCATATTGCACTGGTGATGTTAAACCAGCTGGAGACCTCAAAATGAGATTCTATATTCAGTGGGTCTGAGGTAGAGCCTGAAACCCATTTTTACATTTTTTTTTGTGCGTGTACATGTATGCGTGCATGTGTAGGTCAGAAGACCCCATGTGGGTGTCAGCTCTTCCTTATACCACATGGGGCCTGGGGATCAAACTTGGGTTGCCAGGTGAGGGCATGATGCTGGTCCAGGGGCCAGCAACAAGATAGAGGTTGTGTCCTTGTCCTCTGGTTTTCCCACTATTGTCAATGTTTTATTTTTCTAATCTTTATTGTCTGTAAGCTTATAATACAGAGAAACAACTGGGTGTTGTACAAGGTCTTGTGACCACAGAATGCAGCGCAGCGAGGGTTTGAACATACCTGTGAATGCACCCTTAGACATAAACATACCTCCTATTAAGCCATGAAATGTTTTTATTGATAAAAAGGTTTCCTTGGCCTTAATTACTTCAGTTGTCTTAGCTCTCTGATCAACAGCATTTCCATTCAGCAGGGATCTTCGAGGGGGGCGGCCATTCTGGGCACTTGGCGGGCACACTGGGGACCTTAACTCCAGCCCAGCCCTTCAGAGCTGACAGTCTGGGGTAAACTGGTTTAGAAACAAGCAGGCAGCTATGATTCAGGGGGATAACTGTTCCCCTCCATAAGGAGGAGGTGCTAGGGGACCAAGTTCTGTTTCTTAGGCATCCAGGGAAACTTTGTGGAGAAGGGACGTCTCGGCTGGTACCTGAAGGATAGGCGGTGTGTGGGAGGATCTGGCAGTGAGCACAGCTTGCTTGGGAGCCGCAGATCTTGACATAACAAAGTAGAAGGCACAGTGTAGACAGCCAAGTAGCTCTGCGTGGTTGAGCACAAATACTCTCTGATTCTGTTATTACCAAATAAATGCTATGTATTAACCATGTGCCTTGTGAGTACTTGGTGTCTCCGAATTTTCATGTGTTCTTAATAAGATAGAATGGGGTTTTGAAAATGTGTTTTCCTTTGGTAAACAGTATTGAAAATAGTCACAAAGGACAGATAAGCTGCCATGCAGGCCTGGCTGCTGATAGTATCTCTACCTTCCTGTTTGGCCGAGGATAGACTATGCTGGGCATTAGTCACTATGTGAAAAATACACTTTGACACAGAAACATCTTTTCACATCTGTGCAGAATCCTGGAGGTCAAGCACAGGGTAAGGTTCCATTTTAGTAGAACTTTCCCAGAAGGACTGAGTTCCCACTGCACATTCTGCTTAACTTCTGACAACGAAGTACGGACCAGAACTACACAGTATGGAGTGGATTCAAGCTCAGGATGCTGCTACTGCAAAGAATGAATTCTTAGTTATGAGACAAGGTCTGCTTATTAGACACATATCAAGCGAATGGAAAGTAATTCCCAGGCAACAAATACCCCCCAGGGTGGGTACTGACACCATCAATTATTTTTTCAATCATAGTGACATTTTGAGCTTAAATAATGGAAGCTGGCATTAATATCATCTAGCATATTCTTGAAACTGACTAAGAGATATGTACTGGAGGTTATTGATCAACACCCTAAATGTTTTCTGAGCTTAGACTTTTAGATCATTGGTTGGAGTCTCTCTCTTCTGTGAACAAGAGTCACTCCGATTCAAGTGGAGACATGTTTGATGGTGGCAAAGAGATCTTATTAAATCTCCTCCTGATTAGAAATGTATACATTTGGACTGGAGAGATGGTTCATCAATTAAGACTGCATACTAGGCCCTCAGAGGACCAAGTTCAGTTCTCAACACCATATTGGGTATCTCATAACTGCCTGTAACTCCAGCTTCAGGGGATCCAATGCCTCTGGAGTTTGAGAGAACATGTACACACATGTGCATACACTCACATACATATAATATACAGTAAATCTTAAAATATGTGTGTGTTATATCCAGAGGTTAAAATTAACCACAATATTATTATGTCTCTTACCCTGTTCTAAGCCATATGAGTCAATATCCTGGTTTGATTAAAATAATCCTAAAATTGAGCAGTTATTCCATAGAGGTTGGTTTTTTTCTTTTTCATTAGAGGTTAAATCTTAGTGATCATGTGGGAAGACAGAATCATGTTCTATTTCTCTGGAATGACTGCGATAATTTCCACCAGATTTTCTCTGATACTGCATATCAAATAATCATCCCATGCACCTCTGATTTCTGATGAAAAATGACCCCCTTAACTCGAATATTATGCTTCTTTTAAGTATCTTTTATTAAACTCATTTATTCTAGAGGTCATACTTAATCGTTTCCAAGAGCATTGTCAAGCTTGTAACAATAAATATTGGAGTTAATTTAAATGAGTCAAAGTTCATTCTCATTTAGCTGCCATCTATTTAAGTAGATCACCTGCCCAGACGTCCTCCTCTGTGCAGCAAGAAACGGAAATGGCTGGAACCCTAGCACAAAACTTTTAAGGACAATCTTTTAAAAGCATAAGATAAATGGTCAGCAATTGATGTGTATTAAACACGCATTTTATTTTAAACACTGAGTTATCTTGAGTTTTCCCAGACTTAACATCACATGAGGTATAAAAATAGCTTAACTTTTCATGTTTCCATTGTAGTGCTTTCAGACATTAAATATTTTCTCCCCAAGTCATAAGATGGTCCTTTGTGGTGAGCTTTTATTTGATGAGGAGAAACATTGTATTTGTTAATATGTCTCACTCCTTCTAGGAGGCTCTGTCTCTATGACTTCATGTGGTCCCAGAAAGCTCCCTAGATTCTTTTCAGGAAATGTTATTATAAGACTCTGTGTGGTTTTTTTTTTAAAGCTGGCTTCCTGTGACTTACAGAGAGCGCTGGGTGATTCTGCTGCCATTTCTTGCAGAAAGTGTCAGGAGTCCAGGTGGGCGCAGGGGCTGTTGTATATAACGTGATCATTAAACATGGTGCCACTGAAGATGGACTCAGGAAAATCATTCTGAACTCCTACAAAACCAAGTGGAAACAAAGCAAGAAAAGAATAGAGGAGAGGAGAGGTGACTCAGTGCTTTACAGCTCTGGTCGCTCTCCAACAGTGAGGGTTCAATTTCCAGTACCTGTCTAAGAGCTCACAACTTCCTGTAACTCCAGCCCGAGGGGATCCAACACCCTCTCTTGTCCTCTGTTGGCCCCAGGTACTCATGTGGTACACAGACATATACGCAGGCCAACTACTCATACACACTAAAAAATATTCTAAAATGTATTTTGCATAAATCTTCCGATGAAGCAACAAATAGGGACAGAACAAGAACATCAAAACTAGTCTTATAAATGGATTAGCCATATGAAATGATATGGACTTATCTTTTATAAATCCATCATCGATACCTATATAGTGTACAACCATCTTAGCTAGGCTTTCTGTTGCTGTGATAGAACAACATGATCCAAACTAACTAGTTAGAAAGGGGTTTATTTCAGTTTACAGTTCCACACCACACCCCATCACTGAGGGAAATTGGGACAGGAATTCAAGGCAGAAACCTTGAAGGCAGGAGCTGATTCAGAGGGCACAAAGGAGTGTTGCTTGCTGGCTTGCTATCCCTGGCTTGTTAAGCCGGCATTCTTATACCATCAGGGACCAGCAGCCCATGGATGGCACTATCCACATTGAGCCTGGATCTCCCAATCAATCATCAGTTAAGACAGTGTTCTGCAGACTTGCTCACAGGTCAATCTAGTGGGGGCATTTTCTCAACTGAGGTTTCCTCTTCAAAAATGGCTTGTGTTAACTAGACATAAGACCAGCCAACAACAACCTTATAATGATGATTGGATGTAAGCATGAATTATCAAATAAAGCTGAGTTAAAAAAAACAACCATTTCACATTATTTTCAAACAAGTTAAATGTAGATAATGGAAATATAACAAATGAGAAACTGAGCTAGCACTTCAGGTCAGGTCAACTGTAGAATTCTGTGAGTTTCTGCTGTCATATGGGTGCAAACGGTATACTTACATTGATACTGCGGACCGTGTTTAGAGACTATTCGGATACCTTCTCTGCTTCCGCTGGGGAAACATCTTATTCAATCAACATTAAACCGAGAAGGAACTTGCCTCAGTGTTTGGCATGCTGCAGGACCAGGAAGGGCTAAACAGAGACAGGTTCCTATTTTCTTAAGGGAAAGGACTGGGATCACAGGCTGGGAGACAAGCAGTGCGGGGAACGGAGAAGAAGCCTTCCTTAGGAATCAAGCATCTCATGAAACGCAGTGTGCATGGTGCAAGGTCTGTCTCCTAACCAACGTCAGCTTTCCTGTTCAGTTCAGAAGTGAGCAGAACATACCACTTACAACAACAGCTCACGTGGCCTTCTCCTAGTCTGGAGAGCTGTGGGCCCCTAACAAGACTGGGATGGCTTCCTTATTTGTTCACATGTAGCGGACCTGGGGCCCCTATTTGCTTGCAATGCCATCTCTCAAATTTCCAGTATCTGAAAGGGTTGGAAGAGTTTGGTTAACGAGCATTTTCATGTTCACAATGCCATATTAGAAATGCTCAGTCAGTAAAGTCTGCGCAAATATTGCAAAATGCAAACAAATGAACCTGAAATACTTTTGGCATCAAGTATTTCGGAAGAAATGCTCAACTTATACCCCCACACACCCTCCATGCCCTATGAAGCCTCTGTTCCTTCTATTGAGGGAAATGTAATAGACAACGGTTTTACCTGCCTTTATCAGACAAACCACATGTTCTCCTTCCAATGGCTCACTATATTTTCTCATTCATCCTACAAATTCAATAAACAGGTTGCCAAATCATCCTTGAGTCTGAAACATTTGATTGTCTTCTTAGTGTTCTTGCACAGGATGAGATTACATTCAACACACCACTTCCTGTCCTACCTAGAATATTATTTTTTTGCTACCAAGCACTCTCTGCAGTTGTGGTTCCCAGCTACATGCTGGAATTACGAGGTGGTTAAAATCTCTGACTCCAAACCCAGACTAGAGCATCAGAGTAGGATCTCTGGAGCTTCCAAATGATTCCAACTTTGAGACCCACAGTAGTAGAAATGACCTAAGTGTGTCAGTTTTTTGACCTGATTTTTGTCTCTGTTCAGCAGCAAAGATAAAATTTGTAAACGTGGAGTCTGCTTTGGGCAGTTTCCCGTCTATCAGTGGGACTGCTTCCAAAGCCGTTTCATTGATGTAAAGGTGAGAAAATCAAAACAAGTAACAAAAGTTGTTATATAACTCGATGGGCTAAACTAGGTTTAAATAAGCTGATCTGCAAACTCCTTACAAATTTAACCATATGAGAAAGCAAAAAGTTGCAAATTCCTTTCTAAAAACCATTTCTAAAACCCCAGAATGTGTTATTAAAGCAGAACCAAACCAAACCAAAACAAAAATCAACCACTTAGAAGAAGCAAGTTCTGAAGAGTTGCCCCTGAAGAGCATTGCTAGTGACAGGATTTGCTTTTAGGTTTTAAAGACAAGAAAAGAGCAGAAGGAAGGGAGGGAAGGCGGGAAGGAGGAGGTGGAAGGAAGGAAAAGACCATAAAATAGTGGAATAAAACAGCTCAGTCCCATGAACACCTTTGAACAGAAATACGAATAAACATGGTTTGCTTGTTTGCTTTTGTTTTTTTTCTTTACCTGCAACAAGTGTTTCTAACACTTTCAGTAAGTCAAGAAATTAAAAATGTGTGTCTATCTGTAAGGCATTTGTTTAGTCACTGAGTTACATTTCAGCTCTTGGGGAAGTGGTACTGGTACTAGATAAGCTTATTTGGGAAATTTAGCATTTAGTATAAGAAGAGGGTCTGGGAAAGACGGCTCAGCTGGCAACTACACCTATTGTAAAGACTGAGCACCTGTTATTGCATTCAATCCCCAGGACCTACATTGTAGAATGAGAGGGCAGGATCTTGAAAGTTCTCTTCTGACCTCTGCATGTGTGTTATGGCATGCAAAAAACATGCATACACACATGTACACATACTCACACACATATATTCTCATACACATAAATACACACAAACATACATATACATACAAATATACATGTAAATACACACATTTTTATATATACACATATGCACACATATATACAAAATATACACACATATACACAAGCACACACATGCATATATACACACACACATACAAACTCATACACATATACATACCCCTATACATACACACATATACACATGTACACACACACACACACACACACAGAATACTATTAAAGAGAGAGAGAAAAGGAAAGAAAACCAAGAAGAGATCAAGCTACAGGAGTGTGAGCCAAAGAACTGATAAGATGGATATATCACATCTCCCAATGTCTGTTGTGTATAATTACTATGCCGCCATAATTTTATTTTATTTATTCATCCCTAAAATACTATGGCTGCTTTCCTCTTTCTCACCGGTGTCTGTGCTTTGGCACTGTGAGGTGACAGTGGCTGGTGGATGGCCGCCTAGGCATCATGTCTCTCAGAGTCCCCCTCTCCTTCTGACTCCAGCTGAGCCTCACGAGCAGTTACCATTATGGCTGCGCTTCGCAGACGTGTGTGATTCCCAAGCATGCTGCTTCTGAACATTTTTGGTGGTCAGCTGTAATGGAAGAGGATGTTGTTAATTTAAATTTCATAAACTAGAGTGCTATGCATTTGGTAGAGTACTATATTTTTGGAAGACACTGTCCTTTGTTAACAAAGAATTTTCCCTTTAATGACTTGCTTTTTCCCCCCCACTTCTCTAGTTATTAGAATTTTAAAGACATTTCTTTTATACTAAGTTTATTCTCTGTGATTGAATTCACTGGTCAGAATATTTTGGTTAATTTCCATTATTGGTGAAATTAACTCATGGGTAAGAGGTGAGTCTGACTTATTTAAACAAGATACATTGTAAGTAACTGACTTAGTTAGCAGAGTTTATTGTGTGCACATGCCATTCATGGACAGATTTAAATACAAAACTTGATTTTATTTTATGTTGACAGTGTTATCGCAGTGTAACACAGGCTGGACTCTCGCACGGGATTCTCTCCCGGAGCTGGAGCTGCAGATGTCTGCCACCATGCTGACTTAAACATCTCGTGAAGTGCTAAGTGTTAGTGAAAATTTACACGAACTAACCCACATAGTATGGATGCATGTACATGAAGTGTGTCTATGTGAGTGTGCGGGACACTTCACTGTATTTGCCCCGACACTGGAAACCGTGCACACACCAAGACAGTCTTGTGCCTGTTGCAACCCTCCCTCTTGCCTGCTCATTAATCACTGGACACTAATAACACATTTTTTTGTCATGGCACAACAAAAATTCTGGGTCTGACCTGTGTTCTGGCTCATTTACATTGGCCTGCCTGTCAGTTCAAAGCTTTGGGGAATTAATACAGCAAGATTAAAAAGTGGAGCCCTTTAAGCGACTCAGGAACAGCAGTTAGTTTCTCAGGGAGGAAAACCTTGAATTCTTCTAAGGGCCTTCAACTTTCTTAACTGCAATTTCTCCTCTGCTCTATCCTCCCTTCTCCCTGCATACGGGAAGGCTCAGCCCTTCCTCAACTGTGTCCTGAATGCTTCGATGCTGCATTCTAAGCTGGGGCCCCACACCCCCCAGGCTAAGCTGCAGTGAACTGAGAGATTATTTTAGGTATAGTTTCCTCTAGCTGTCTTTTGGTTTTGTACCATTTTGGGGAACCATTTGAGAATAAGAGTCTTAGAAACACCTTAGAATTTCATTCATCTATTTATTTTATTATTGTTATTTCTTTTTATAAGAGAGAAATTTTCTGCAGCCATCTGGTTTCCATGTAAGTGCATGCTGTGACTCCGGAGCCATCCAAATCCCAGGGTGCATCTCACTTGCTCACACTCTTTTCTGGTGAATCAGAAGAAGAATCAAAAGCCTCTTTGAGGCTTACTGAAAAGGAATTCCACATGTGTTAGTGTGTGCATGTACAGGCAATTTATTTTAGAGAAAAGCCCCACTCAAATCAAATGAATACAATCTAAACATGCTTTTAAAAGATTAAAATAAAAAAAGAGACAAATCTGGCAAGCCCTTTGAATTTTTATGGTGGGGTCAATTTATGCGGTCCATCCTATGTCTTTTCAGATGAGTTTTTAATGGGACTGAAGAGAAACGATGTGTTAAAGATTCCTGCAGTCTTCCCGTGTGTTGTGACACTTGTGGAAAGAGGAGCGTTGCTGAGAACACTTCCTGCCTTTTTCCAGCATAACTTGCTGGAGACCGTTTTTGTAGAGATGCTATTTCTGAGTGTTTTTCAGATAAATCTTTTATTACTTTTGAGGTGATAATTATATTTTTCGCCTGAGCATGTCTTATCAACAACATTGAGTTCTATGTCCAAAGCAACACTTTAGGAAGTTATGATGGCTGTCCCAAATTTTGACATGAGGAAACCTTTGTTCAGAAAGCTACCAACCACGTGGTCAAAAGCTATCTTATTGCCTTCCTGCGTTATTCCCTTTGTGACAATGGCATCTTTCTGTTGGTGTTTCTGTGTTGCTTACTCATTTGCAAAGTGAGATCTGCATCTTGGTGGTAGGGGCCATCGAATTAAATGAGATGAAGATGTCTACCACTACATGGAAAATTGTAAGTAGAAAAAACGATCAGACTGCTAATCATTTTATTTAGTAGTAGTTTTAGAGATGGAAATGGTAAGATTTGTGCTACCATCAGGGTCAGCATCATTATAGGAAAGTTAAGTACTGTTAATCTGTAGACAATTGAACACCACACATCTATAATGCTATTAATAATACATGTAGCTATATAGACATATTTATGTAGATTTAGTATATATACAATTAATTATGGAAATACAGTGAATTTTGTTACCTAAGTTCAATAAAATCTTGCTATCAAAATCTTGCTTAAACGGAAATGCTTATACTTAGCTAATATGAAAATTCTTTTTTATGACTACATTTATTTTAAAAGATTTATTTATTTTTGTTTTATGTGTGTGGATGCTTTGCCTGCATGTATATCTGTGCACTACATGCATTCAGTATGAGGAGGCCAGAAGAGGACACTGGATCCTCTCGAAGTGGAGTTACAGGCAGTTGTGAGCCACCATGTAGGGGCTAAAAAATGAACCAGGGTCCTCTGCAAGAGCAGCAGATACTCTTAACCTCTAGGCCGGTCTTGATTTCTATATGTAACTGAGGATGACTTTGAACTTTCTGTCCTCTTATATCCTCTTCTGAAATGCTGGAATTTCAGATATGCATCACACACTCTGTCCAGGATATACAAGGCAGAGACTTGAACTTGGCTTCCTGCATGCTAGATGAACACTCTACCAACTGAACTATGATCCCAGCTCCTTTTCATCCTTAAAGAATCAAAATCAAGGGGGAAATATTTATCATCCTAGGATGTTCTAAAAGTGTGAAAGGAAATTTAATTTTGATAAATCATTTCAGATGTCCATAAATGTTTCCATAAATTCAGATGTTGGCCTCATTCTGGATATAGGCTATCATCTATTTAAAACTGACATTCACACTTTTCTAGTCTTTTAAACAAAGACATGTGAATATATTTATCAGTCTTTTCTTTCTAGCAATTCTGCTGTGGAATTCAGGCACAGGTCTGAGCCAGGTATCATTTGTCATTTGCTATAATCCCATGAACAAGTGGATTCTTCCCTCCGCTCCTCGGGACACCTTCCACTCTTCTTTGCCTAGTCCAGGCACACTATAACTCCACTTACCTAGCTTTCGCTAAAAGACCCTTTGGTTCTCGAACTAGATTCACATATATAATTCTGACACACATCCTGCGGGAATATTATGGCCTACATTCTCCATTGACTGCTGTGGTTAGACATATTCCTTACTCAGACTTAAGTGCTCATGCTGGACATATAGTATAGACACAAAAAGTGTGAATGGGGCAAGATACAGTAGCATTATCTTTCCCATATCCCTATATCATAGAACTGTAATTAAAATAATCTAAAATGTAATCTTCATAAACACTATATCTGGACTCCTCTTGGTCATCTAATTATTTGTCAAAAAAACACAAAAGGCTAAAAATTCAATTTCAGTACAATCAAGAGCTGTCTTCGGACTCCCATTTAAAATGTTTTTGACATGTATTTATTATTGATCTGTGTATGTGTGTGTGTGTGCTCATGGCTTCCCAAATGCCACCAGGAGTGTGTGATGACCAGAGAACAATCAGAGTCTAGTCTCTGCTTTCACCTTGTGAGTGCCGATTATTGAACTCAGGTCGTCAGGCTTGGCCATCTTGTCTGCTCACAAAACCTGTTTTATCCCTGAGAAAACATAGATGGCTTGGGATTCAGTGGAATTGTAGTAGCTTCCCAGAGTTAAGGCACCTCTCAGTGACCCAGTGAAGGGTGCCCATAGCATTGTTGTGGACAAACAACTGCTGGCTTATACTTTCCAAATGATTTTTAGAATAAAGCTATTGCAAATATTTTGATACATCCCTTTGGATTGATTGGAACAGTGTAAAGTTTGAATTAAATTTGAATTAAGCCTGGTAAGTGGCTATTCTTTTTTCTGTTTATTATTAATTAGTTAACTAATTAATTTGGATGAGTCTCATGTAGCCCAGGCTGTCTTTGGAAAATTCCTGAGATCCACACATCTCTGTTCCTCTAGTGCTGGCATGATAGGCACATGCCACCACACCTAGCTCCCTCTTGTTTTATTTCTCACACGTAACATGAAGCCTGTGGGGGTAGATGAAAATATAAGCACTGCTATATTCCACAGATTGAGTCTCATTACTACTTCCTCTATCATATATTAAAGGAATAGTTTGATTTTCATTTGTTTTGAGTAAAATTCAAGACAGAAATCATCTTAAGCAAACCACTGCAAGTCAAGTATAGAAATTGATGGAGGTTCAATGTTAAGATCTTGTTTATTGAAGTTTTATGCAGCTTGCTGAATGAAGTGTGCATTGGTAATTGACAATATCATAGTGGCACTGAGCTTTGCCTATAGTATAACATCAGTAGACATCCAGTGATCATGTTTGTCTAAGCAGTTGGTCTTTGGCTTCCTTCTGGAAGTAGTTAGCTTGTCGAGGACTGGTGCACTGACTCCATGATGCTCTCTGGAACATTGACTCTGTGATGTCCTCTGGAACATTGACTCCATGATGTCTTCTAAAACATTGACTCCATGATGCTCTCTGGAACATTGACTCCATGATGTCCTTTGGAACATTGACTCCATGATGCCCTCTGGTGTATTGACTCCATGATGCCCTCTGGTGCATTGACTCCATGATGCCCTCTGGAACAATGACTCTATGATGCCCTCTGGTGCATTGACTCCATGATGCCCTCTGGAACAATGACTCTATGATGCTCTCTGGAACATTGACACCATGATGCCCTCTGGAACATTGACTCCATGATGACCTTTGGAACATTGACTCCATGATGCCCTCTGGTACATTGACTCTATGATGTCTTCTGATGCATTGATTCTATGATGTCCTCTTGCTGCATTGACTCTATGATGCCCTCTGGTACAATTATGCCATGATATTCTCTGGTACAATGACTCTATGATGCCCTCCGAGCCTTGGGTTCCTTCAGTATTTTAGTCTCACTGTCTTTGGTCTGTGGCTTCCTTCTCAGGTACACTATACAATGTAGCCACTAAAGCTGCAGTTACCATATTTGGGTGATAGACGAGATAATGGTGGAAAGGAATAAATGTTAATTTCACCATCTCATGAAGTTTCACGTGAGCATTCCTGTTTCTATTTTATCGACTAAAAGTTCATTTCAGAAGATGAGAAGATACTAGCTAGGCCACTATCAGACTGCAACATTGAAGAGCTTCAGAATGACTTCAGCTACAAAATGTCCCTTGTGTCCACTTTATAGAAAGCTCACCTTTGTATCAGAACTGCATCAGAGTCCTTCCTGAAGAGATGCATTCAACATCCTAAGTAACAGGTAGATCTCCTGGTTGTCTGTAGGAGTTGTTCAAGAACAGGAAATTATTTGGTGAATGCTAGGATTGTAAGCAAGTATATCCCTGACTTATTTTACTGGCCCTGCTTCTGTATTGGGATTACAGGTATGTGTACAACTTCTGTTTTTGCTTCTGTTTTCTGTCACACATAACATGAATTCTACAGGGTGAATAGGAATACTTCTACAGTCTATAGCTTGAAGTCTGTGACTACTTCTTCTGCACTATCTTTGATAGACCAGATTACACAAGGGTCCAAAGCAGTGGTTCTCAACTTTCGTAATGCTGTGACCCTTTAATACAGTTCCTCATGATGTGGTGACCCCCAACCATAAAATTATTTCATTGCTACTTCAGAACTTTTATTTTTGCCACTATTATGAATCAAAACATAAACATCTGTTTTCTGATGTTCTTTTGGGAATCTCAACCCACAGGTTGAGAACCACTGGTCTAAAGTGAGTCTGAACTTTATCATTGTGCCTCTAGATTCCAGGAAAGAGTTGGGTCTTTGCATACCATTGGTACCCATTAGTATTTTGGAATGAAGGCAAGGAGGAAAGCCCTATTCTACTGGGATGCCACATGCACCAATGTCAGTAATTCTTTCTTCTGCTGCTAATTTTCTGAAGGGCAACATGCTCTTTTGTAACTAGACTTGTAACTCAGTGAGCTTATATGATGTCCCACAGACACATTGATCAAAGGTGTCAAATACAAGCCACAGGTGTTTGCCTCAATAGCGTTGAGCCTATGGCTGCATTTTTATTGTTTAATCATTGGAATATTTCATGTAAGTTATTTTGATTCTGCCTGAGTCTGAAGCATTGAAGATGTTGTCTGTGTTGGTTTCATCTTGGATCTAGTCAATAACTAGAAGGAGCCTGTAGAACTTAAGCGTTCTCAGAGTCCTCACACAGGCACCTCTTTAGCCTTCCTGTTCCTCAGGACATATGCCCCAGGCACTGAGGATTTGTGTAGGCAGACACTTGGTTTGCTACTTGGGGTTGAACTTGTATGCTTAGGTTTTAGTCTGTATGTTTTCTTTCATGTCAGGACTGGACCTCTTTGCTTCATTCAACAGAATCAAACAGCTTCCAAAACAGAAGCACCATAGGAAAATTTCAGTCTTATTCTATCTCAGCAACTGAATCTAATATGTAGCAGAATGTTTGGACTGGCTTCAAGACCGACTTGGGGTCATTAGAATGTAGCATGATCTTTACTCAAGAGTCAGCTCTGATGGGACTAACCTTCAACTTATAATAATTTAGGTTTCTCCAACTTCACAGAGATTAAACATCTGTGATTTTAGAGAGACAGAGAACTTATCCCTATCATTATCAGTCTATTTGCATATTTGTGTCAAGGAACATTTCTTTACTGGAGGATGTGTAGTGTCACAAGAAGGAGTTTCTGTGTACAGCTTCTGGTGTTAGTCGGGGAACTAGTGATGCTAACCCACAGCCTGAACGCAGTAGTCAGGCAGCAAGGATATTGTCCAAAAGTCAGGTTCTCAGACATGAGTGGCCGTAAGTCTGACATTCTGTAGTAATTGGGTTGGATATGTAGTTTAAGAAATGTATTAAAAGCTCAGGAGATCATGGCTCCAGGCATCAGGTAGAACACCCATCTAACATGGGTGGCAAACTGGAACATGACCTTGCCGCTTGCACTGTAACTGGACTTGGGAGCTAGACCTCTAGGCCTGCCATTTTCCCTAGCAGATGGGCACATCCATGTAGCTGCCACATCTGTGTTCTCTACCACAGTCAACCCGTGTTGCCTTCAGCCCTGTAATACTTCCATTCCAACACACTCTCCTTTCCACAGACATTAGCTAAACACGGATCAAACTTAAGTATATTTGAACAAACTAATAGCTTCCTACTCCACAATAGAATGTTTTAAACACACTTATATAGTGCTGAATAATTTACTTCATTTCTTTGATGACAAGACTAAACAAACTTTCTCTTAGTGTTCTGTGTTTTCATTCCGTTCTTTTGCTCTGAGCAAGCAAATAGAGATGAGCTACGAACTTGTAGGCTTCTCGCTTGAAACACAATCTAGTTGACTTATAAAATTTGAGATGTTGACAAAATGTGCAGTCAATATTCAAATGACTGAAGTTACCTCATTTTGTGTCAACAGAGAAGGTGAAAAGTGCAACTTAACTGGCTTGGTAAGATGGGAAGGAGGGGCTGGGCACAGAAGAGACAACAAAGAGATAGCTGCTAAGATTTAGTGGCCTGCTTCAGCAGGGGTGGTGAGCAGGCAGTGTGACAAAGTTCAGTCGGGTCACACAGAGTGCAGGAACTTCCTCATAGACGCTGAAAGCACGGTCAGTCGGAGCACGGGCAGAAAATTCGCAAATGTTGTGATCCCGAGGCAGCCGGAACCATTGTCAATGTGTTGCTTCTGTCTAATCCCGCTGTTCCTTTTGATCCGGGAAGTAGAGAAATCACCTTATCTCTCATGTACCAGGATGATATAATTAAAATAGGTCATGTTTTTGAAGTGAGGCCTTTAAAGGCTTCAAAGGAAGTGCAGAGTGCTGCAGGATCTGCATCTGTCTGCTTCTCAAAGACAGTTATGGGGAGCACATTTATTTAACAAAGACATCCTTCTGAAAGAGGGGCCGCCTCAGTAATGACAGGGTGTGGTGTCTGCTGCTTCATGCTCACCACCTACAATGCCGAGTTGACTCACTGCCGTAGATGTAAAAAAGAGTGTGATATTTTTATACTATATTAATTTACCTCTATAGGAAGATTTCATCAATTTGGGGAAAACATACAGTTTTCATGAGGACCCCACATCAAGGCATGTCTATGCATTGCTGTAAATGCAAACAAACACACGGGCTTTCTTTGCAAGTAAGATCATCTGCTTGGGATGACCTGATGCCTGTGATTTGCATATGCAGCTTTTTTGGCACGCCTCTTGTATCTGATCCTATAATTGACCTTGGAATTGGCTCACTTTAACTATGATGGATGTACCAGAAGATTTATTCTTGTCATCTAAGAATTGAGTCTTAGGCTATTGGGAGCATAAAAACTGCTTCTGGAAGGTAGGCTTGGCAAACCTTTGCTTTCAAATAATCCTCCAGAAGCTCATCTAATTTGGCTGATTAGCAGGAGATAAAATATACCCACATTGTCCTTCGCAATGACTCAAACCCTCTGCCCTTTCTTGATAATAGTATTAAATGCACGTGTACTTCTTTCACTGGACCTTAATTGGCACGGACTCACAAGAGGATTTTGTTACACATCCATCCCTGTTTCGGAGATGTATGTTTAATGCCATATGAGTGTTTTAATATACCCTGAAAATTGATAGAAATAATGAAGGTGACGTGATTCTTAACTTGCTGATCGGCAAAAATAAGTTTAGGTGCACCCTAATTGTCGAGGCCTGATTTTAATAAATAATTCAAGACCGAAAGAGCAGTTGTTTCCGAGGGAGGCAGGGGACCATTCAACTAGTACTGACCTTGTCACTGGGAATTAAGCTCTTTCTCAGAATCTAAAAATCAAAGCTTAAAAGGCCACTCTCTCCATAATATTTCATTAACTTTTCAAAATGAAATACCTATTGATTAGATTTTCTTTCAGATAATAAATCCTACACGTCTACTCTGTCACTTCAATTACAGTATTTACTTGTACACAAGGAAATGTTTTTACATCTGAGATGAATATACTTTTCACAATTGCACACTGTTAGGGTTGGGGGGCTATGATCTTGCTTCTCCTCCCTGCACTTAGGAGAATCTGGTCTCTTCTGTTTGGCCAAGGGAAGTTTCTTGCTGTGGCTATTGTTCTTCTATCCTAGGTGCCCTCACCACTAACAGATCTCGTTCATCCTTCATAACTAGTCACAGTGCTGGTTCCAGCCTAAGGTCTCCCCAAGAGCCTGTCCCAAAGTACATGATCCCTCATCTCTGTCCGGCTCTTGCAGATCTGTTGCCACACAGCAGTTGGCTCCCTTTTTGCCAAGTTGCCTCTGCTTGTTATGGTGGCTCCCCAGCCACCGTGGCTAGTTTTTTTATGTTTTCCTGGGACCCAGCTCAGTAATAGGCACAGAGTGTTTCCAAACTCAGTGCTTCATGTTTTGGACTCCATAGTGTTTGTTCTAGACTTGTTGTCTTGTCTGCTTGTGGAAATCCACACAGTCTCAGGGATCTTTATCTTATTGTAGTTTCTATGAAATACCTGAAATCTGGCAGCTATTGCACCAAGACCCAATCATACATAACATGTAGTTATTTTATTATTTGTTAAAGGGAGACTAAAAGGAGTGTGTGTATCTGTTGGCCAGTTTCTAGGAAGGATATGAAGGCCACCCAGAACTCAGAGAGTGAGTGAGGAAAAATGCAGTGTATTTGGCATCATTGATGGATCGCCACTGAGCTACGTCGTTCTGTCTCCAGCAGTGCCTAAGCTCAGAAGCAAAGTTTGTTGGAGTTAGTGTGGTATAGAGTCAAATGTAAAGTTCATACTCCCTTCAGACAGATCTATCCTAAGCTGCCCACCGCTGCTGCATTGTCTTGTTAGAAAACGGAAGTGCTGGCCTCGTAAATGCAGCTTTAAATGTGATGGGAGATGGCTGGAAAGACAGTTTACAGTGATTACCACGGAAGCATGAATATCCGAGTTCAAAACACCACAATTCATGTAAATGTTGGCTGGACTAGTAATTCTAACCTAGGGATTCAGAGTCAGGGTTCCTCTGTGTAAGCTGGGTAGGGAGATATCCGGAAGCTATGGATATTTTGAGAGGCAGTGTCTTACTGAATAAAGTGGAAAATGATGGAGTGTATCCTGGCATCAACCTCTGCCCACCCCACCCCACATATAAACAAACACACACACACACACACACACACACATACACATATACCTCACATACATGCAAATACACATATACCATCCCCCCAGACCCCCCCCACATATACATGTATATGCACACACACAGAGACAGAAAGACACACGAAAGGAGAAAAAAAAAGCGGTGGTGAGAAGTGGATTTATTACTCAGTCACATATTCAGACCGCATGTCATGACCCTTAGTGTTTCTGAATTCTCTGGCAGAGAGCAAACGCTGTCGATAGCCACTTGGAATTTGGTCTGCTACCAAACTGTGACACACTAATTTCGGTCCCTGCTAGAAGTGCCTTCTAGCAACCGTCTGAAAGTGACACAGACTGGAGCCTGCACTGTGCCCCAGTGCCTTGCACAGTTCGCTGCTGCTCTGTCCCCTCGGCAAGCTTCTGTGCACCCCTGCAAGACCTTCCCCTGTTCGCATAGGGATTCTCAAATCCATGCCGAGTTAGATCCTGCGTTTGCCTCAGACCGCTGTGGACTTACTGTTTTCTGGGTAGTCCGAGCCGTCTGTAGTGAAAAGCTGTCAGAGCAGGACTGACACCCACAAGGCACTGGTCCTTATGGACTGTGGTCTGACTCTGCTTGGATGAGGGATATGGCACAAGAGGGAAGAGGGTGGCAGGGAGACACTATGGAAATACCCGCAGTGAAAAGTCCCTTTCGTTGAATCTTCCAAATGTCTGAGCAAGTTCCTCCTGGCACATTGCACCGATGGCGAGGTCCTTGGCCCCTCTTCCTGTACTACTACTAGGGAAGTCTGGGCTCTGGTAGTTCTAGCATGCTCAGCATGAGGGAAGGATTGAGAGACAAGGAAGCCCCAGCGACAGAGGAGGATGGGTTGGAGAATCTGTACCGAGTCCTGTCTCCTTACCTGGGATTGGTTATTTGCCTAAACTCTTTAAAGGTCAATTTTCTCAGCTGTCAAATAATAAATGTACTTACCACTCAGAGAGCTTCCTAAATGAAAACTGGGGAGGTATTACATATAAAAGAGCCGTGAAACTTGTAAAATCAACTGGTTTTGACAAGGCAGACATAAACGTACAGAGTAACAAGTAGATGTTTGAACATGGTGGAGTCTCAAAGACGGCTTTTGTACAGAGCACATATGTAGATCCCTTCCTATTTATTTGAATATTCTTGCACTTCTGAGTCTTGCTCAGCTGGTCTTTGGCCGACAGAGCCTTTGCTACCACACCAGGGTACATGTGGTTTCCTCATCACTAAGCTAGGAACTGGGGTTCTGGTGAGGAAAAAAGCCTCCATGTGAGCACTAACGCTGTGGAGTGTGCGGAGCCCCGGTTCCCCTCTGTCCCTCCCCTCCACACCCTTGCCTCTTCTGCATGAAATAAAATCCTCCTTGCATAACTCACCAAGGTCCAGGAACACATTCCTGCAAGCCATAGAGGAGAGAGAAACACTTCCCCGTGTCATTTCACTGGGCTGGGACGGGGCTGATGTCATAGCTCTACTCCTGGCTGCCTTTTGGTCAAAAGAAATTTGCGGCTGTTGAAATATCGCCAAGGAGGCCTGTTTCCTAGGCATGGGAAAGAAGGCATGTTTTCTCCATCCTCCAAGTCCTCCTTGCCCAGATTACTGTCAAATCCCAGCACTTTATTTATAAAAATGCCAGCGTGCTCTGATTATTTGGCAAATGACCATGCTGCTGTCAGTGTCCAAATAGCACAGAGAATATAAAAACAACCTCCATTTTTATCATGCCTGTCACAGCTGGGAGGCCACAGAACAAGGATCCATTGTTTGAAGAGAGGCTACAGAGACAACACTCAAGTTCTTTGGTGGCCTCTTGGGCAGAGGGACTGTGGTCATATTTGGTAAATTGTTAGATGTTCTATTACAGAAAGACATACATCTTGACCCAAATTAACTTCTTGGTTCATCACTGCAGTTTTGGCATCTTGTTGTTTTGAGATAGGTTGTCTCTTTCTTCTGTAGCGTCATAGATCTTCACAGTGCTCCCAGGCCCCAGGAAGACAGATCCAGTGGGGATACTCTGCCTGACGGAATCTACCATAAAATGAACCTATAAGGACTTCATACTGCATTGCCAAATAGAGCTCCCTAATTACAGCCCTAGAAGGAACATACACACACTGCCGGGGGAACAAGGGGTGAACACGTGGTGTCTGTTTACTGAGCATTGGTTCTGGTCTCCTCAGACTCCTAGGTTCTTAGGTCTGGCTGAATCCCAGGGTGGCAGCACTTCCTCTGTCAGACAGCAGGTGTGAAGTGTGTATATAAGAATCAGCAACTCTGCATCCTCAGGCTTTAGCCTGGCTTCCTGATATTTGTTCTTCCTGGAGAACTGCTACCTCTCCTCCCCAGATACAAGCTGTACCCTCCTATGGGCTGTGTGATGGATGAACTAGAATCATTTTCCTTTGTTAGCCATTCATCAGCATTTTCTGCTTTGAAGAATTTTTTTTAGGAGAATGAAACCCTCCTCTAGAAAGAATTAATCATATGATGGCTTAGTTTCCACAGAGGGAACATTGTTAGGTCATTTGTGGTCAGTTGGGGAAAGAGTTTGAAATGGTTTTTAATGAAGAAGTTTCACACTGGAGCTTGTGGGGGTGGTGAGCTTCCAGGGGCTTCACATGGATGTTGCTAATCTAGCAGTGTACAAGACCTGGCCTTAGATCTCTCCTGGAGATGTGTAAAATAAGACTGCCCTTAGTGTGGATGTGCACTTGACTGATGGAGGTGTCTGGTGAGTATGACTTCATTATCACATTCACAACATTTCAGTAGTGTTGAAGTAATTTTGGTCTAAACATTATAGTAAAGTTAGAAATATACTTAACATTAATAGGAAACCCTGTGAACCTAGCTAAACATGCAGAAAATATCACTGACAAAAGGTCTAGTGTCATCCTATAGATCAAAAATTATGGTGTTTGACTGGGAGTATAGTTCAATGATAGACCATGTGCTTAATATGTACAAGACCCTGTGTTCAATCCTCAGAACACATAGAGTGGACAGGGCCCATGTGGAAAGCCAATACCAGTTTATAAAGTCAAGTTAATAGAGCTGAAGGAAGGTGGAGAAGCTGGATGACCCTCAATGTTCTTAACTTTGGAAAGGCAGCCTTGGTCATTAGAAAAAAGTCTTCAGTGTGTCCTCCAGAAGTCCAGTTGTGTTAATTTGACATCTAATTTAGTTACAACTGCAAGCATTACTGATGTCTTTCTTCTTTCCACCCCGTGATAGTGATAGCCCCCGTCCCTTCGTGAAGTTACAGTTCATGTAACAGTGTCTGTCTGTACATCTGCCCTTATTTTGATGCAAGGCACCATGTTTGCACCCTTTCCTATGCTTTCCTTCCATCCTGAAGTGTCCTCCAGAACCTTCTCCAAGTGTTCTCCTCTAACCTGCTCTCCATCACACCACAGGACAGACACACTATGTCCTTGGCCAATGCATTCACACCCTTTCAGGGTTCTCTTGGCTTCTTTCTCGTCTATGCTCTGCCATATTCTCTGATGATGTTGACCTGTTAAATGGTGTTTCCACTTTTTGGAGGGGTGGTTCTGGTAATGCTATTTCTACTCTCTTCATCCACTTAGATGTCCTTTAGACATTTGGGGATGTTCCTCTAATAATTAAAATTACAGAACTTCAGGTATAAGTATCAGTAGGGTTGTATTAGAGTGGTGTAGCCGGATAGTCCGATAGGCAGCATGCTAGCTTTGAAGCATGTTCTGTCATTAAGACCTCCCCAAATGTGGTCCAATTTTTGGTAAGTTATCCAAATACGGTCCATTTTTTGATTAGTTATTTTTCTCCTTCAATTTTCAGGTTTTGGAGGAAGTTACTCGCAGGGCATTTCTAGAAGCAAAACAGAACAAATAACTATTACCTTGCACAGAACTGGTACATATTTTATGAGCACAAAGGCCAGTTATATATCTTGCTCCTGATCAGAATGTCTCCTACCTCAACCAATTTTAGCATAAACCTTCTTTTGACAAGAAAGGGGAAACCTGAACAAAGCAACTTCGCAGAATTCAAAATCTATAACAAATATGTGACTAGTAAAAATACAGTATTCTAACTCATAGCACAGGAAGTGTTTCAAGCTCACATTGGTCCCCACCCCACCCCTGCCCAAAATCCTGGGACAGTTTCTTGAAAATGAAAACAATCACTGTTTCTTCCTTGCCGTCCTCTTTTCGCCCACCACTAGCCAGTACGTTATGGCACTGCCACTTCTTGGAGGGCTACAACTGGCTTTTCCATCTGTGTTTGGAGGTGAGAATGGGTTACATCATAATTACTGTCTTAGCCTTAGCAGCAATGGCCCTGCTTGCACACCTTCTTGCTTTGTTGCTTTGCCCTTCCCTGGGTATATCTTCTGTATGCTCCATTCATTCCTAGAATTCCCGAACTTTCTGGTTTGCCTAGGAAAACCCTTATTCACTGGAATGGTTCCACAGTGATAATTAATAATACCTGCTTTCACTCTTGGGAATGTCTTGGCTAATAAATTCCACAGTCCACCTATTTATACCTGTCCTTGATCTTTTGCCTTGAAAATACTCAAATACCCATCCTATTGAGAGCTGCAGATCTACAACTTTTCTGAATTCCTTTCTCAGCCATCTCTCTCTCTGTTTGTATCTCCATAGCTACACGCTATTGAAATGTTTCCTGATTCCTATCCTGTTAAATATTCAGCTTAAGTCACTCGTGTACACAAAGTTGGGCCACAAATGTAACCTTCTCAAGTGGGTATTATTCCCTGTGACACATTCTGGTTAGGTGCAACACATTGAGTGGCTCTCCTACCTTCTTCCAGGGAGTGAATAATGGAGCCGTATTCTAATTTCCAAAATGGACCCTATTACTTCTTCATTGTGCTATCCTAGCTCTTCTTCCAACCATGTGAGAAATCCATTCTAGGTATTAAAGACTACTTGGCTGAAGGTTAGAAAAATATGTAAATTCTCGGCCGAGAAGCTGGCTCAATTGGAAGGTTTTTCCTTGTAAGCATGAGAACCTGAGTTCAGTTCCCAAAACTTATATAAAGATCTGGGTACGATGGTGCGTGTTTGTAATCCCAGGGCTAGAGCAGTGTAGACAGGCAGATCCCAAGAAACGTGCTGAGCAGAAAGCTTGGCCTATCAGCAAGTTCCAAGTCATGGGGTACCCTGTCTCCAAGTCTGTGGAATAAAACCTGCAAAACGTCCCTCTGGCATCTACACACATGGGCACGTGGACACACTCATGTGCATCTATACATCACATGCAAACATGCATGTATGCACACACAACTGAGAAAGGAGGAAGGGGGAAGGAAAAGGGGGGAGGAGGGAGGAGAAAGGTGTAAATTCTGAGAATTAGATCTTCTGAAGCTTAAAGGCTGTCCTGTGGCATATGCCAGGGCTGGCGATGGCTGTGGGGTTGGATGTTTAAAACAGGGACGAAGGAAGTGTCTGGTGGCTGTAGACATGGTGAGTTTTTGGATTTGAGTACAATAAACCAGGATTTTGTTGCTTGAAGTAATTACATTCTGGAGAAAAGACAGAAGGGTGGAGACAGTTATGAATGGCCTTGCATCTCAGGCTGTTGGGAACATGTGGAGCAGTGGCTGACATATTCACACCTTTTCAAGTGTGCCCTTTCTGTGTGGTCGCAAGCTTCAGACCAGAGTTTGACAAAAGGCATCCTCATCTCCCTTCTTTTCAGTGATATTAACCCCAATTGGAATGGCATATAATGACAGTCATAGCAAGAGAGGAAAATATCTCCAAATACTTTCTAAAACTGTTTAACTTTTCTGAAAATGTGGAGCCCTAAAACATTTTTTTTAGGTGTGCTCTGTTGGGTGTTGTGGTTTCACTGGTTTGTTCAATTTCAGTGCCAGAATTGGCAAGGAGTTTCCATAAAACAAATAAAATCTTCCAAGGAGCCTAAGTAGGTGGCATTGTTGGTCCCTACTCAATCCTCCATCACTGGGCTCTGTCGCTCTGAGGACTGTAATAATAAAGAGAACTATTTAGTAAGATTCTTGACACTGGGATAAAGTCAACTCCATCTCTATGTCATTGGGGTCATGATGTTTAATTTAATTTACTGAAAATTATAACTGTTAATATATTTTGCTTTCAAAAATGGTGTGCAAATGAGGAACAGCATGCAGACATTTTTAGCTTACTAATGAGGCATGCCATAGTGAATACATGATTAAAATTATATTTCACGTCACTGGGAAGTGTGTGACATGTGCATGTACAGGACGACACCTGATGTGTGACATTAGTGTTCCAAGTATCATCTACAGAGCCACAGACATAAGACAAAACCATCAGACCTTTTAAAGGTGACTTATTTGAACTCCAAAGCTTGACTCTTACAGTCACTAGGTAGTAGGGTTTACTAAGGCACCCTGAGAAATGTAGTTTTGCTTTTATATGTGAGACTGATTAGATCTGGATATGGGGGGGGCAGCGTTGGTTTCTGGATATCTGGGGTGGATGGCTTCTGGATATCTGGGGCTGCTGGTTTCTGGAGATTATCTTCCTAGTTAGGATTGGCACCTTTTGGCACGATGAGATGAGTCTGTGTATGTGGTGAGGGGAGAGTAACTTGGTGTTTCTCAGCTGAATGTTTACTTAGAAACATCATTCTCTGAAGTTATTAAAAGAACGAAGTTTGTAAACAGTGTAGATGCCATCCATGGCTTTTAGCCCAGGTCTGGCTCGGCTTCTAAATTTATTTTGAATTACAAAAACACATAACTTTTCTCCATGTAAGCATAACTTGTCCTAACTATTCAAAATTCTAACTTTAATCAGGAAAGCACCAACTCTTATTGACTATGTGGGAAAATAATTAATTACCAAAGCACAAATAAGCTTAGTCTTAAATATTTGCTCATATTTGACTCCTGTGTGATATTTTTCAATATCATGGGAATAGGCCAGTATTCAGCATCTAATCATGACATATTTCTACATCACAAATTACAAATTGATTTCAACTCCTGGGCTTATTCTCACCTATGGCTGGTGACTGTCTAGAAGGGCTGCGTTCGGCTCCATGATAGTGTGCTAAGGTCAAGTAGCAAGAGCTACTGTTGACTGTAGAAGGAAATCTGCTAGAATATTGACACAAACTTGTTCATTCCCATATGTGCCCTCAGAAAACGTGCAAGCTCTAATATGCCAAGCCACAAACAGCATTGATAATGACTGCTGAGCCACTTGAATTCTTCTTTCTTAGCTCATCTTCCCTTCTAAGAAAATAGCCAAAACCTCCCTAGAAAATATTTCTGTCTATGTACTTAAATGCTCCATCCATGAGTGCAAGTATATTTTCAAAAGAATAAACAAATAAGTCCAAATGAAGTGTCCAAAGAGCTGAACAGGACAGTGTGAGACTTGGATGGGCCCCGTCTGCTTTGCATTCAGATCCCTGGGGTCAGTGCTTCAGGGCCCATTCTGGTGGTTACCCCGTCTTTCTTCTCTGTTTTCCTCTGGACTTGGCAGAAAAGGATGAGCTATGTGGGAAGCCCTGTCAACTGGGTCAGAAGTCACCCCGGTCTGCATATCCTCGCTGCAAAAGCCACACAAGCAGAGAGGACATGAACCCTGAAGGGGAACAACATGGTCCAGTCTGGGTTTTAGGATTAGGAATCTCACTTACTGTCTCCCTAGTTGTTCCTCCTGCTCCGAGATGCCAATATTTATTGCCATGAATAATTGAAGGTCATATGGCTGAGTATGTAAATGTGATCCATAGATATTATCCATAGTATGAACACACATTTAGTGGAATAAAGGTTAACTACAGATTGTCCAAGGTATCCCAGCCTCCTTCTAGAACTCCTGAACTCTGTGGTTTTACAATTTATTTCTTCCATGATATTCATTCTCCATGGTCTATTTGCCTTTTCTTATGTCAGTGTCTGTCATGAATTCCATTTCTCTTGTACCCTTTCCTTCTCCTTTCTTCCATTTCCTTTCTGTCCATTTTTTGTTCCTGTCCTTTTCACCCTCCCCTTCTTGTTTCTTCTCATATTTCCCATGTGATAATTAAAATGATGAAAATTAGTATAAGAAGAAATGGAGAGATGGGCTCTTGAACTGTAGGGGTCCTTGAGATTCTAGGGAACAGCAGACCAAAATATATTTTGAATTAGGTAAGGATGCAGGAATGGACAGGCCCAGATAGGTCTTGGTTTGACGAAAGGGCAGTTGTCTTTTGGCCAGGGGCTACCTGATTCTCCTGGTGTAGTCATCTGAGTCAGTTAGTGAGTAAGAGCTCCTCAAGTATGGGAACTCTCTTACATATGACCTTAACTCCTGTGCCTCTCCTTCGGCCAATTCCCAGTCCTGGTTAACACTCCAGCTATCCTTCTCTGCACCTTCTATAAAAACACACTTTGTTCCTTTTAGATTCCTCAGCCCACACATTTCTCTCCTTCAGTCTCTATGGCTAAAAAGTATAGCCTTGCTTTCCAAGTGAGAAGGTAAGCTAGACTGAGTGGATCTTCCCCATCCGCCGCTCTCTGTCTGCTTTCTGTCCTGTTGCTCTGCCCTTGCTGGTTCTTACTCAGACCTAAGGGGAGTTCTTTCCCAAGTGTGCTGGACCCAGTCGTCATCCATCTGTCTACTTCTCTAGCGATGCTGCTCCCTCTCTGGAGCTTCATTGGACTTTATTCTCCCTGTGACCATTTCCATCCATGTATAAGCACACTGTACTAGTCTGCATCTTGACAAGTGAATCTTTTAACCCAGCATGCTAGTGCATGCCTATAATTTCAACTCTCAGCAGATGAGGCAGGAGGATCGCTGTGAGTTTGAGGCTAGCTTATGTTGCCTAACCCAGGTCAGGCACATACTAACCGAGTGTTCTACTACTAACCATACCCTCATCTCCTTTAACCCCCTTCTATCTTTTATTTTGAGCCAGTGACTCAACAAGTTGCCCACACTAGTCTTTAGCTCACCCTGTATCCCATTCTGGTATTGAACCTGCATCGTACTGCCTCAGCTTCCTGAGTAGCTGTGACCACAGCCTAGTAACACCAGGCTCAGCTGAAAGGCCGGTCTTCCTTGACTGTACCTACCTCTTCCATTAGTTTTTCTGTTTCTCTGTTTTCTTGGAGCCGAGTATTGTAATCTGTACGTACTCTTTCTTGCACGTTCCCATCTCACGTTGGACGAAAGAGATTCTTATTTAGACTTTGGTGACCACCATACTGCCAAAGCCTATGCTCAGTTCTCAAGATTCACTTTACTCAATTCAGTTAATCACTTCCTTCTTTTGGAAAAACTAGAACAGCTTAATTTCCCGCAACTCAGTCAACTCTGCTTTTCCACCTCACTGGCTGCTGCCAGATCTGTCTAGTGGCTTCCTTGTCCTTGGTGACCTGCAGGCATTGAAACACTGAGGCTCGATACTTGGAACTCTTGTAATCTTTGTTCATATCCATGCTCGATGGAAGGTGATCTCACTCACATTAGGGCTTCAGCTGCTGATCCTGCCCTCATTATTCTGCACCAGGTCTTGGAGATTCAACTTTCCACTATCAACAGGCCTCCTTATATGGCTGATTAATCAGTGACTCCTCTCTCTCTCTCTCTCTCTCTCTCTCTCTCTCT
>LOEQ01001007.1:51485-63451 GCA_001685075.1 Bramus lutescens | reverse complement strand
CTCACAACCATCTGTAATGAGGTCTGGTGCCCTCTTCTGGCCTTCAGGCATATGCTCAGACAGAATATTGTATACATGATAAATAAATAAATATTAAAAAAATAAAACCTCCCAATGGTTTCCCAGTTCCCTGGGAGCAGAATGCAAAGCTGCCTGCCATGCGCAAACGGCCCTATACAGCCTGGCCCCACCCCGTCTGGCCTCATCTGGTACCACCAGCTCTTCTGTTTAATCAGCCACCCTTTCAAACACTCCAAGGAATTGCTCTGTTGAGGAAGGCCTTGGAGTCAATTTTTTAAAGTGAACATTTCATAATAAACCATAGAATCAACTTTTTCCATATCACTGACTTTTTTATTGTTGTTGTTCCTCTCTTTTGACACCTGCAAACTGGTGAAAGGGGCCATGAGTTTGCTGTTAGTGAAGCATTTCTTGGAAGGCATGACTCTTCACACACGTCTAGTTCCCATTTTCAATTTAGGGAAAATAGAACTTGTGAAAAACAAAAGTCTGAAAAAAAAGTAAAGTATGAAAGAAATACTTTTTCCTTTAAGGTTTTTCTCTTGATCAGAAAGACCAGGAAGCAGATGAAGCCATTTCCTGCATTATGTAAACTATGTCTAAGGAAGAAATATGCCTGTGCTGTTCAGGAAAGCCTGCCATTGTTTCTGGTGCCATTTGACATTTCTTCATCTATGAAGCAATTGATACGTGCACTCAAGGCTAATCATTTAGGGAAGTGTTTCTGATTTTTTTAAAGATAGGTACAGTAGTCAAGTTTTAAGACAGTTATTCAAAAATTAGGGTGTTTTCAGCTATTTGTTTATTTTGAGAAAAAGCCCATTTGACGAAGGCTTTATTGTGGTTGGCTGTCCTGAACTGTCCATGGTTTTTGTATAAGATCACCAGCTTTGCCTGTTTTCACTCACAGTGCAGACCTTTTTGTGTGTTTTCCTGAGAGATATTTTCCTAATAACTTTCCTAACGCAGAGTTGGGAGCATGCTTGTACTCAGTGATATAACTAAATACTCGCATTGACCAGCGCACCCATCTGTCTCACGGGATGGATCCACCTGAGAACCCACATCCTGTGAGCTTTCCTTTAGAAGAGTCATTGTGAAGGATATCATTAAGCAGAGGGGCTGCCCCAAGACACCTTGTGAGAAATAGTAGCAGAGTTGTCAAAGCTGAAATATCTATTTTTCCAAGGATGCTGTGTCTGCTTATTTTTCTATTTTTCCTATCAGACATTTACCTTTTATAATTTGAATTGTTATTCAGTTGATGATTTTGTTGTATCTACTACATGTAAAAACTCAGAGATAGAGGCTGTGGGCGACAGAGAGAGGCTTAAACTATGCTCTTGGTAGTCTAAGAGCATTTTAGGTAAATAAGCAGTAAGAAGAGAATGCAATTAAGTGTAAGAAAGAGAAAGGGAACTTGAGTTTTGATTCCTATGAACGCATGCTATTCTTTCTCAATCTTAGGACCCCTTTCTGGATCTTTGACTGTGATTTTCCCAATAATAACTGCCTCCAATATTGGTAGTGGTTGTATGAATCTAGGTGAAGACTTGAGGCCAGTAGAGATATGAGAGCAATTCCCGTATTTGTAGGGAAAAGCTGCATAGATCATAAATCAAATAGAGAGGCATTTTTGCTTGTTTGTTTTTTGTTCTTCCAGTTTATACCACACAACCTTCAGGTTTGTTGAGTATGTGATTCCCATTGTTTTCTAGAAGCAGCTCATTGTTGGGGGTAAGGATTGGGAAGATAGGAGAGGACTCAGTAGCTATACCTCTTTGTGATTAGTGTTTAATGTAAGTTGAAGATTTATTACACTCCTTGGTAGCTGTTAGGTCAGAATGCCATGCATTTGCTTTCGAGGTTGCCTTAACAATTTTGTAATCAAAAGCTGTACGTGGGAAAGAAGCTTTTCCATGTTTTTCACTAAAAGTAAGCGCTGCTTCTGTTAGGCGCACCACGAGGAAGAATTCCTTTTGTCATTTTCTGTTTCTGTCTTGCTTGTTTGTAGAGTATATTTTCAGGGGGAATTCCATTGATAGTCTTCATAGAGTGTCAGCAAAAGATATTATTTTTGGCTTCTGTCCTGATTAGCCCAGACATTTTAATGTGTGTTATGATGGTTACTTGATGGATAGTCACCTGTACCCTGTGATCGACTGAATCCTGGCCTCTGGAACGAAACCTCAGCACTGGAGTGTCATAATTTCCCATCTTCTGCTTGATTAATACTTCCTTTTGAAACCTGAAAGGGAAATGTCTGGAAGTATCCCTCGATGTCCAGCCCCATCATGATGAGAAGGAAGACATGCCTTTTATGGGGAAGAATTCCAAGTTGATTACATCAAGTTCACTCGGGGCAAGCCCTTAGACATCTTCCCTTTCAAAGAGGAAAACAAAATAAACACTGAAAAGTGTTTTCCCCTAAAATTCTATGGACGCAAATGCCTTTATTTAGACCTGAAAAATAATAGCCATGTGCCTGCAAATAAGTAAAAGAAAACTGTTACTTGACAAATGATAAAAGAGCTTAGTTATACTGCGTGAAATTACACAAGGTCTTCAGAGTTGTGAATGTATCGTAGGATGTCATGGGAAATATGCAATTCTTGTTTGCCCTTTATTTTTGAAGAGTATATAGAATATTTACAATGCCTGGAGCACTTTGGGTATGAAACCATGACATTCTTTAACATACAGAATTCTTTGGTTAAAGAGCTCTACCCCCTCATTATTTTAGAAACAATGTGTTCCATTTAACCCCCCAGCTACACTGCATTTCATTATCTCTGGAGGTGTAACAATTTAGGAGAAGCTTAATTAAACCCCTGGTGTTTACAGAAGAAGTATTAATTTATTCACTTTATTTAATACTTATTGAGTCTAAAATATGGAGTGCCTCTTCTTCTAAGTGGCCGAGTGTGCTCCCTGGAGAATTGTAGAATAAACACAACTTTTGCCTTTTTGGAGTTAATCCTCTAGTAAGAGAGATCATAGGAAACCATGAATAAATTGACGGAGGATCATGACATGAGATCATTTTGCTCCATCATCAATAGAGGCAAAAGGACCATACAACACCATTACGCCTCAAGCAACAGCAGGAAGGTGCAGGAGAAAAGGTGACATTGGTTTAACCCAAGTCACAGCACAGGCAATACCTGAGGCAGGAAGAGATTTCATTCATGGCAGCAATGAATGCAGAGGAGAGCATCAAGAGCTGGGTATAAAAAAAGGGCTAGTGGCCAAGAAGCAGAGTCTGGTGAGGGAGCTCTTCAGATCTTGGCCACATAGCGAGGGGCATCTGAAAGAGGAGCAGAAATTGCATGTGGGAGCAGGAGGGAATAGGTAGCTGGGAGACAAGGATGGTGGGAAGGCATTCATTCCTTATCCTTTTGGGTGATTAGGGACATTTGAATGTATTATCTATTAATAGTTTTTATTTAGAAATGATAATGGGAAGTCACATGCAGTTTTATGTAAGACTATATCACAGCATGCTTTTGCTTTCAAAGGGCTTATGTTGGTATCAGACTGAGACTAGCGTGAATGAAGCAAGGGAAAGTAAAGTCTGGCTGCGTAGTCTCAGGAGGGGTGATGCAGCCAGAGCAGAGTCCTGGCAGCACCCAGGGGGAAGGGTAATTGGGATTCTTCTGTAATGAATGTCTAGGAATTGGGGTCAGATTTTACGGGTAGAGGAGGGAAACAGAGGACATAGTGTTGCTAATACAGCTGTGCCTACTGATGAGAGAGAAAGCCGCCTGGCAAGTATGATGTGGAAAACTTGGGTTGTCTGTGAAACCCTGAAGAGATGCCACCCAGTGAGCAGTCAGCCACGTGACTAAGCCCCTTAGCAGGGGGTCTGGATTGGAAGTCAAAGTTCAGAAGTGATCAGATGTTACCTGTGTCACGTGGTGACACTCACAGAGGTAGGGAGTCTGTTGACCTGTGGTTGGAAGAAGCAGGGTGGGGCCTGAGCCCTAAAGAGCGAGGATGGCAGTAGGCGGCAAACCAGGAGGATGTGCTGTCTCTGAATGTCAGCACTCTGTGATGTATGGGGCTCCAGGAGACCCCAGTCCTAGCCTAGAGCCTGCCCGCTTCCTCTCCCCTTCCCTCCCTCTCTCTTTTCTAATTTAGACAGGTCAGCTAATGTCTAAAAGGGTTGCCTCCTTACTTCCTTTCGGAACCTGTCTCTCTCCACTTCCTCCCTCCCTCCCTCTCTCCATTTCCATCTTCCATTCTTGCTGCAGTGTTGGCGACTGAACTCAAGGACTTGCATATACTAGGCATGTCTTCTTGCATGAAACCACATCCCCAGCCCCTTGCATTGTTCACCCGCTGAATGGAATGACATTAATCTAGATGATCTGCCACCCAGTCTTGAGATGGGCAGTGTTAAAGGTATATATCAATGAAATTGATGCTTCCTCTGTACTTATGTACTATAAGGACTGATTATATTTATTATATGATATTATATAATTGTGGTGAATTTATTTCCTCATTTGTGTTTCAACTTAAGCACCCACACAGTAATGGCAAAGAAAAAATTTAAAGTAAAGTTAAGCTACCGGCCCATACTAAATTAATGTATTTACTTTAAAGAAATGATAACAAGAAATTTAGCAAAATACATTTGCAGGAAGAAGATCTTTAACCACGGCTGACATATATCGTTTGAAGCCAAAATCACTTTTTTTCTATATTACTTTTGTTAACAACTAACTTTTTTCTAGAGGAGTGAAACCTCAAGAATTCTGGCTGTTACAGGGTTAAACTGCCAAGTTCAAGAAGTTACTGGGAAGGAAAAAAAAACACCTTTACACAACTTTGTTAAAACAAGAACAAAGAGTCCATGGAAAGCACCAGGTGTGACACGGAGAAGATAAGGAACAAACTCTTCTGTGTGCACATCACTCTTAGATTATTTAATGACTGGAAAGATGACCTCCACTGAAAGGTGTGGCATGAAACAGAACCCTAATCACATACTCCACCAACTCTGATTTCCAGTGGGCTGGGCCCTGGCACGGACAGTCTACGTGTCCATTGTGAGACAGCTTTATCTCTTGCATAAGTTTACCAGTATCTTGGAAGCCCTGGTTGCTGGCAGGGCACGCCTGCTTGCCTTCGACCTCCTTGGGCTCTCTATAGCCCTCTCCCCCTTCTCTCTCTCTCTCTCTCTCTCTCTCTCTTTCTCTCCTCCCTTGTAGAACTCAAGAAACACAGTGTGACTTTGCCCCATGATTAGGTAACCATTTATGTATCCCTGACTTGTAATTGAGATGCAGGTTGTGATTCCTCGTGACTCCCATGATGACATGTGGCACCTGCCTTTTCCATCTCCCTGTATCATGAGATTAAAGCATTAAGGAGGGGTCTTAGGCAATGCAATAAAATCTGTAATTAATTGACTGCACCAAAGATGGTCATATGAGGAATTAAGAAGGCCCTCTCAGCTCACCATAACCACTACAATAAATAATGGTATAAAAAGCCAGGGGGTTGATTTTCAAATGAGCCTTGAGCAATTTACCCAGTGTTTGTAACCCCATTCATACTGATTAGGAGTGCTTTTCCCTTTCACAGCAATAGGAATTTGTTGGTAACAAAATGAAGAAATCTGTAAGTTCTCCCAAGATCTCACTGTAATAAAAGTTTGCTGAGCATCTACTATAAACAGAAATATCAGCAAAGTGCCTGGTATACAAGAAGGGTTGACCACAGGTGTCAGGAGAGAATTTTGCTGGGAAAAGAGATGTTCATAAAAATAACTTTAACAATACCATTTTATTAAGAGAAAAATACAAAGATGGGGCAAGAACAAACCTCAGCCCTCATGACTAAGGACTTTCTAAATTGCTTTATATCTCATACTATAGTTTCAGATGCTTACAATGCTGCTTCAGTTTGGGGTGGCTGACTGTGGACATGGGATATATTCTACTAGACATTACTTCAGATAACTATGTTTAGAGATTTATTTCACTTTTCATTATGTGTGCATGTGTTTCAAGGTGTATGCGTGTGAGGCCAGAAGAGGATGTCAGATACCTTGGGGTTGGAGGTATGCACCACGCGACATGGGTGCGGGGCAAGCTCAGGTCTGGTCATCTCTCCAGCCCCTTGTTTATGTTTAGAATATTAGAAAAGACTTTCGAATGGGTCTCGCGCTGACCGTCATGGACTAGTGGACAAAAGCAACGACTCATTGTCCCTGCTTCTCACAGAGTTCTTTATGCTCACTTGGGTTTTATACATATCATTACTCAATCACTGGCTTCAAACAGAAGAAAACAAGATTGGAGCTAAGGATATATACATTTTAATAGACTGTCCGATTTTCGTAGTTGTTAACGATTTTTGCTAAATTACATTTTTCTTATGTGAGCAGCAGACAGGGTAAACCAATACTGAGACTAAGTTAAATTAGGACACCAATAAAGAAGTGTCCGAAAGAAACAGCAAAGTATGTTGGAGCGCCGGGCTTGTCAGGAAGTACATAATTGGATTGGCCTTTAGAAGTATTTGTTGAGCCAAGAATGATACTGATTGTTTCATTTAGTTGGTTCTTTGAGGGTTGAGGGACTGAAAAATTCCTTCAGAACCCATTGCTCATGCATGAGGGCAATGGAATTGCTTCCACTGACCAAACACGAGAAGTGTGCACTTCTTCATAGCTCTTGGACTGGACTTTTTCCAGTTAACCAGTTTCACTATTCCTAAAAGCAACTCTTCATCTTGCTGCGGCCCCAAGCACTCTCCAGCCCTCTGTGTTGCAATCCCAGGCACTCTCCAGCCCTCTGTGGACACTCGGTGTCTGCCCTCACTGGTTAGAAGCTCATCTTCTATTTCTTTGGAAGGAACTGTTTAGGTGATGCCCATCTAGCATAGCTAAGAGGCAAGAGAAGAAAACTAAAAATCCCAAACAAACCTAATGGTGTAGTAGGAGGAGGTGAGGGTGAAGGGCAGAGAGGGGAGGGAGCACAGCCCTTCCTTTTCCTTCCTTTTCGTTGCATTTAGGATATTGGAAATAGGATTTGACTCTTGTTCATTTGAAAGACCGCACAGCATTCGTGAAACACCAAGTCTGCAAACCCTTCTTGCAGGCTTCTGCTACTGTGTGCTGAAGGCACTGTGCGAAAGGCTCTTGTCCGCGAGCCTGACAACCTGCCTTTGACCCTGGAACCCGCAGGCAGGAGGAGAGATCTGACTTCTGAAAGTTGTCCTCTGACCTCCACACAAAATCTGTGCCGTATTCATACTCACGCATCGCTCCCCAACATAAAAGCAAGCAAGCAAACAAATAAATAAAGAGCACTTGTGTTCGAATGCCCTGGCGGGGTGAATGGATGTGCTTCCCCTTGTCCCATTGTCTTACGTTTTCTCCTCTCAGTTTGATCCTAGGGGCTGCAGACTGGTGTGAATGGCCCCGGAATAGCTTCAGTGTTTTATGAATCTCCAGACCAAGGCCACAGTTGGCATTTAGTAAACACAGGTCCAAAACGACCAAATAGAGTAGCAACAGATATACTTCCTTATCTGAAAACAGTTGGCCATGAGTTCCATAGGTGCGTTTTCAGAAAATGATCTCAGTGTGTCTTCAAATAGACAGGAAAGAACAGCAAAGACTTCACTTGTTTTGTGGGGAGACGGGAAGTGAGGCTGCTAGCGGGTTCTTTGCTCAGAATTCATAGAGAGTCTAGAACTCATCCTGAAGCTATTTCTCCTCATTCATCCACACACTTAATTCAGCTTTTTGTCCCACAGCTTCTATGGCCCTCATTCCCACAGAAAGGACTTACTTATTAAACTGCTAGGTGATATTCAACAACAGGGTTGCTTTTCGATGTGATTTTTTGGCACTCAGGCTTAAAGGAAACACTGTGAACCGGTGAGGGATAGCCAAGCCCCACCCCATCTCTCCTTGGCAAGTAGTAAAGAAAAAAAGAGCAAGATGAGGATCCCACTCATTTTGTTCAGGGCTGGTTTTGTTTAAATTATAAAAAGAAATTAGACAAGGTTGGTATAATCCTGATTAATTAAAAAGGTTACTTTTTCCTTCATTTTTTTCCAAATTGATTGTAAAAAATCATTCTTTCCATGTTGTAGAATGAAATACAACTCGTTGAGACAAATAATTGCCAAGTATTCATGTTACGCTAATTTCCTGATCTCTTTCTACCTCTGTTTTGCAAAAGCAACAGAAGAGCAGGTTCAAGCTAAAGGATGCAGATTTCTGAACAACCCCAGCTTTCCCCGGGTGTAGGTGTGGCTACAGGGTTCAGACTGTCTCCCCCCAGGCCTATTCTGTTATCTCACGCCATGCTAACACGGCAAACAGGACTTTGTACATGTGTTTGTTTCTTCTTCCTTTCCTACTTCTCTTGAAGCCACAAACGCAGATTGAGCATGCTCAGTTTTCAGCACACATTGCTGGAGGTAGGCATTCTCTCAGTCTCTCTCTGCCTGTGTCCCTCCCTGTGCCCCCCACACACCCACAACTAACCAATCAAGAACCCGCATCCCAGCAGCTTGCAGAATGACAGCTCCTTTTGAACACCGTCTGTGTACTTAAGCAAGCTGGACCCTTGTAGGATCTCATCTCTCTCCTGGGTTTGACCTCCTCCTTGGTGATTTATACTTGAAGGAAATGGGCATAAGGGGATCCCGTGTTTGGGGTTTATGAATTTCATAGCATTTTTTAGGCTGTAAATGAAGGATTAGTGCCTATGTTCCACCTGCATATTATTCTTAATATAAATCCTATCAACGTCCTTTCTTTGATTAGCATGAGTGAAAACTGTCATCAAAATTAGTGTATATTTAAATACTAGAAGCATCTCACCTTTGGTAATTGAATTGTATTGATTTTGCTAGAGCAATGGGGAAGAATTTAATTTAGTTTAAAATATGAATAATGTCCACACCTGCAAGCCATTATCCTGCCTCCTTAGATTTCAGACTCTCATTCACAGCATCTTACGTTTCATTGCTTTGTTTGGGGAGAGCGTTGAAAAAGTCAAGTCATGGGACGTACCACTGTTGTTGACTGGGGGTGAAAAGCCAGGGGCTATCAACACTGCTGTTGCTTATTGTCTGAATTCAGACTTTCAAAAAGGCATATTTTGTCCCCATTTTCCCTACGGTGGATTGCCTAGCGTCTTGCTTCCCAGGATAGGAATGGCCAGTTCTCTTTATTTACAGCTCTCTGTGTTCCTGTAATCATGCGTCAGCTCTAAGAGGAAGGAAAGAATGCTTTGATTGGAGAGGGAAAAGCATGCTAGCTTGGCCTGATTTAGCAGACACTCACTCTTTGCTTCTGTCTTGTTTTCAGAGAGTAATTGCGATGTTGTATGAGTAAAGATGAACTGTGTTATTATCTGATGGAATCACACCGACATTTAATTAATTCCACATTTGCCAACATGGCAGCATCCTCAACAACCAGAGCTGTAGTTAAGGGCTGGATACTGAACTCACAGAGCGGTTATAAAGTAAGATTGCTTCAAGTGAATTCATTAGCTTGTGACAGAACAAGAAACAGGAAAAAGTTCATGTCTTCGTTTAGGACCACTTACTGCGTGAGGCCTCGACAAATCATAATATAACCCAACAAGGTGTTGGAGTGGTTGTAAAAGTGAATAGAACCCCAGGCTCCCGTATAGAAGTGCAGTGACCTGTTTTAATAGGGCAGTGGTTAGCCAGGCTCTACTCGGCTCTGGTTCCCAGCTTGTTTGGGTTATTGTCTAAATTTGGGGGAACTGGGTTTTAAGAGAGGAATTCCTAACTGTAGAGCTTCCAGAAAGCACAAAGATGGCAGGAGACAAGAAGATGGAGTGGCTGGACTGTGGCATGGTGGGAGGGTTTGGCTGAGAAGGGAAGATACTTGGAAGGTTTAAGAGAAATTACTTTAAGTATTTACTGAACTGGCATAGTTCTACTTATCTCCCAGGACACAGCAGACAGAGGATGAAGACTAGGAATGTAATTCTTTAAGGGAAAACAGAACATTTAACAGGTCTTAAGTCTACTCAAGCAACTAAAAAGTGGAGAGATGGCACAGCCATGTGTATTTCACAGTCACTGTAAGAGCGTTTCACCAGTCAGTTCCCTGTGATTGAGTTATAGAGCAATCGTCATTGGGGATCATCTACCACTCCAGAGCTCTGGATTTAGCATGGGAATTCCAGTTATACTATAACATCCTTGATTTCTTATTGTGAGGGAAGAGGCTCCGACTCCTATTCAGCTTGTGGTTATGGCACTGGGCTGAGCAGCTCATGGACAAAGGTTATGCCTTCATGACAATAGGCCGACGGCCAAGAGATAGTGATCTTATGTGAGTGTAAATCTGAAGTGCTCCCTGAAAATGATCAAGAATGTTATCAGAGCAGATTGCTGTGAGGGCCCGCCTCCAACCAGAGCACCAACAATGGGCCCCTTAATCTCTGCAAGGCTTCTGGGGCACACGCCCAGAACTGTTGAAAAAGAGAAGGAAAGACAGGCTAGTAGATGTGGGCATTTGAAGTACACAACATTTGAAATACATGCAGGTTCATACTGAAGATTTCTTAAACTCAGTTTGTGTGTGTGTGTGTGTGTGTGTGTGTGTGTTGGATGCATGTGGGCTTATTGTCTTGAGATTGGGTATCTGACTGAATGGGAAGCTCTCCATTTTGGTTAGACTTAGTGGCCAATGAGCTCTTGGGATCTCCCTGTCTCTGTCTCCTAAAACTTGGGTTACAGGCATGTGTAGCCACACCTGACTTTTTTACATAGGTGCCAGAGATTCAGACGCAGGTTCTCATGATTGTATAGCCAACAGTTTTACCCAATGAGCATCTCCCCACTCTCCTCAACTCAATTTTTAGCAAAAAAAATTATGTGATTTCTTTTTATATTTGTTTATTTTAGAGGTATAGAAAGGAACGCAAACAACATCAGGCTTTCATCTACATGGTCTCCCACCCCAAAACATGTAGCTACATTATTTAATGCAGGGCTTCAATTAAATGACTGATCTTCAACTTTCCTTTTTAGCTAAACAGTCTGCTGGTATATCTGGGATAGGGATATTGACTCAAAAGGGTGAAGAGGGTGAATAAATGCTGTGTATCAGACTGTTTCATGAACGTGAGATGACGTCTAAGTCTGGTTGAGTGAACTTTACTTGGAAAGAGTTTGAATAATGGGCCCAAGGTGAAGGTAGGGTGGCAGTAATGGTTCAAAGTCAAACCAAATGACCTGATAGTGTGCTTCAATCCTAATTCTTCACTTGTTGAAGAACCTGAGACTTGTTGATCCTGGTGGAATTACATAAGAAAGCACTGCCACTGCAGTTCTGGTGGGGACAGAGTTATAGTGAGCCATCACTCACTAGGAACAGATTCAGAACCATTGTCCACCTGTAGCCATCGCTGTGCCTCAGTAAGCATGATGGGTTTATGGTCTGTGGGTAGAGCTAGTATTTGACGCATCATCCATCTGTCTGTAATAAACTACCATCTGAATCGTGGTTCTTTGCTCTTACTTTTTGAATGATGGCTACAGGAGGACAGTGGTTCTGAATCTGTTCCTAGTGAGTCATGGCTACAGGAGGACAGTGGTTCTGAACCTGTTTCTAGTGAGCGATGGCTACAGGAGGACAGTGGTTCTGAACCTGTTCCTAGTGAACCATGGCTACAGGTGGACAGTGGTTCTGAACCTGTTCCTAGTGAGCGATGGCTACAGGAGGACAGTGGCTCTGAATCTGTTCCTAGTGAGTCATGGCTACAGGAGGACAGTGGTTCTGAATCTGTTCCTAGTGAGCGATGGCTACAGGTGGACAGTGGTTCTGAACCTGTTCCTAGTGAGCGATGGCTACAGGTGGACAGTGGTTCTGAACTTGTTCCTAGTGAGCGATGGCTACAGGTGGACAGTGGTTCTGAACCTGTTCCTAG
>LOEQ01001007.1:27955-41063 GCA_001685075.1 Bramus lutescens | reverse complement strand
CTCACACACACACACACACACACACACACACTCTATATCAGGCACAACCACATTAACTGGTGGAGATTATTCCCCTGGTCATGCAGTATTCCCTATAATGTGAATGAAGTTGGCTACCATTTTCTCACCGCTAGTCAAGATGGTTCTGCTGCTGGCTGTGGCTCAGGATGAGTTAGCTGCATGGAAGCTGGGCATGGAGTAGCCTCAAGAGACCAAATTCATTCTGTTAGAATCTCTTCAATGTCATTTTCAAAGCCCTGCTTTTAATGTCTCACGGTGGAAATAACTTGTTAGGGTTATGAAATTAAGTGAGAAATAAAAATGCAATAGCGTTTTTGAAGCTACAAAAGGAAAATCCGGCTCTTCATATTTTAGCAGTAATGAGGGGCTACAGAGCCCTTCTCCAAGATTTATGTTTCCTTATATTTTTCTGCATAATCTCCAGGTATTCAGCTCAAAATAAATTATCTATTTTTTTTGTGTGTGACCAAAGTTTGTCACTTCTCTTTCCTCTTCTGCTCTCTCCTCTCCTCTTCTCTGTCTGTCTGAAACATGGAGAAATCAGAATTGTCTGGGCTTTCTCTTCCCCCTCTACAATGGCTCTTTTGTATTCTCTGAACTCAAAATAAAGGCAAGTTCTAATGTCTCACTGTTTTATGTCACCACCGAGGCAGTAGTGACATGCTGGCTGCTGATGAAGAAATATATTTATCTGGCTTCTAAACCTGCTTACACGTTTGAATCATAATGAACAGATGTTAACAATTACTCTAAATGTCTTGGATATTTTGTAAAACTTTTATCAGACTTAGGGTAGTTTATTGATTTAGTCAGAAGCATGCCCTGGGCACAAAACATATTGTCATTTGGGAATCAACATGGATGGAATGCACATCCATTAACATTTTAAATTCAGACACTAGTGCCTTGCTTCTAGAACCTTCTGAACAATAAATCTTTCTATGTTCTTGCCCCCTTTTCACTTACACCAAAGTATATCAGTTGGTAAATTTTTCTATGACCTCCTCTTTTAGTATAAAAAAGTAGGAAAATATTTATGTGATTTGGATATCAAGACCTTGCATTTCAGGTAAACAATATAAATCAGCACAATAGAGATGCCTTACATTTGTTTTTAAAACAAGTGAGCAAAAATCGATATTGCCATGTCTCTAGATGCACACGTGGGTACACACTCAGGCACACACATGCACACATGCTCTTTCTTGGTAACTTCAAGACACTTTAGTTGAATGATATAGAAAGTCACTTTGAATTCAAATGTAAAATAAGGTCATCCATCATGTTAACAGTTTAATTGCCTGGGTGTATATATTCTTCTATCAAAAAAAAAATATCTTCCATTATTTGTTGTGTGTCTTACTACAGAATGATTGCCCCAGGACAAGGTGGCTGTCACAGGCAGGACTTGTGGTAAGATATGGAGAGATAGGGAGCAGATAAGCTGGTGGCCTTAAGCCTTCTTTCCTTCTAGATCCTTCCACGGGTGTTTGCTGGAGGCTGTACTTCTGAGAGTCCCTGTTGTCTTTGTTGAAACAGAGAAATGGTGGCTAGAAGAGGTGGCAAAGTATGGCCAAGAATGAAAGGGTAGCATGACATAGCAATGTGGTATCACCACCTCCCCAGGGCTGGGCTGAGCTGCACTTGGGGACGCAGATGCCAAACGAAGCATCTAGCCTTCCCGAGAATACAGCTCAGGGGTCATGTCAGCACGGAGAAAGGAGACTAGGAGAAGGGGGTAATGCAGGGAAGAGCGAAGACTGGCTCCTTGGTACACATCTGGCTTTGCCTTGAGGGCTCAGCCAGGTGCAGGCAGATGTTGGCTATGGGTCTGCCTGCTTAACTTTTTATGTGCGTGCCCCAGCTTCAACAAAAGTCCACCAAAACAGTCAAGTCACAACCATTCTGTCCCTTTGGAGGGTAAAGGGCACGGGAATGGAAGCCAGCTTTTCTGAATTGTACCATTTGATGCACCATGGTGTTTGGCTGCTGTGCTGTATGCTGCTTTCCTCACTTACAGCAAGCCTGCTCAACGGTGGGAGGTCTTCTGCCAGCAGGAGTGTGTGCAGCTGGCATCCAGGCTGGTAACTGCGAAGGAAGGTGCTGTGTCCTTAGTGCAACACTATAGGAAGGAAAATCCTTATATTTCTGAGTAAAAATCTGAAAAATGACACGTGTAAAGGGCTCAGGTAATGTCCAGTTGGAAGCCTTTGCTGGCCCGATTGGGTTTATTTTTCAACCTCAGAACCTATAACTCCAGAAATGTGTTCCCTCTGACCCAACCCAGCAAAGAGCTGGGGCTCATTCTCCATTTAAACAAAGGTGTGGAAGGTTTTCTTTAGCAGATCGCATTGAAAGTGTTTTGGTAACCGCAGCCCATGGTGCACACAGGATCATGTTTTCTTCTGGATCCTTGATAACTTTACAAAGACATCTGATTTTCATAGCAAACGCATGTTTTCATAAATGGAAACAAATAAAACAGTAGGCAAGCCTTTCTCAGATGCTTGCCAAGGGTATTAAACACACAAAAGTACGTTCCCAGCGAAAGTCGGTTGGAAACAGCTGTTTTAAGGGATTTTTGGTGAACGCAGTTAATGGCATCATCATTATAAGGCCTGAAGCAAACGTGTTACTGATTACACCCCATTAAGACACTGGAATGTGCTCCCCCAAGGAAACACCACAGCAGAGGCATATTCACTGAGAAATAACAAGCAACCCCCAACACTCAGCTCATACATTATGCAGTCTATCTATAAAGATAAAATTCTGGGGGAAATGAGAGTCCATCTTATCTTAAATAATCAGAATTAAAAAAAATCGTTTGCAGGGAGGTTTCTTTAGCGTCTTCCACCTTTCCCCTAAATTGGCTCTGTTTCAGTCTTAGGCTGTGTTGAAGTCATCCCAGAAACCACATGTGAAGGAAGTTTGGGACAGCTACTTGTTAGAGCATGCAAATCCAGTTGACCAGGTTGTTTGAGTAGAATGCACATGCAGTTCTAGGTCAGTGCCTTAAATGATGTGTTGGGCCTCGGTGCGCCAGTAATACTCTTTGCGGTGGGGTGCAAGGTAGTGTCGGGATCTGTGGGGCACTGGAGTTTCATATGAACCAGGGGGTGAATGAAAAGGTGTTCCTGTGTTCTGCCACATGTCTCCATCTAGGCTGTGACTGTTTTGCCCCCGTCTGAGCAACCTGCTCACTATAACACCAAAGGGCTTTACATATGCTGCGTGGTGGCTCAGAAGTCTCCTGAGGGCTCTGGGGTGTTAGGTGGGAAGGATGAAAAGTCTAATACTTGGTTTAAAAAAACGGAAAATAATGGTTTTTTTAAACTTCTACACCTCTAAAGGATGCGTCGGATTTCTCCGGTGATGAGTCACTTCCAGGCACAGGCTTCTGTCACCACGAAGGCCACATTCTGGGTCATGATTAGAGGGTAACTTCCCCTCTTCAGTTTCCTAAAGGGCCGAGTTACTGCCTGAGTTATCTATGATGCTGATATTCCTGGCAACAATAGTGTCCTAGACCCTCGTGAATCCATGATGCTTATGGTAACATGAACATAAGAACCAATACAATTGTATGACATGGCTTATTACTATTAAAGCTATTACTACTGTTGAGGAAGAGTCTTGCTGTGTAGCTCAGGTTGGCTGTAGACCTGAAATCCCATGCATCCACATCTCCAAGTGCTGTGGTTACAGGCACATGCCGCCACTCCCAGAAGCGGTGGGACTTTTCACAATCACTATAACGTGTATTTTATTTTCAGAGAGATGGCGATAAGGCCCATGGTGTCAAACTTCTCTGAATAGCACACATTGAGCACAGATGGGATATGTGCCTACCTATGCACTTGCAGATACATGTGCATACACGTGTTTTGTATGTCACACACGTACTCTAAGAAAATGGATGTCAGTGTTCACATCACAAGCATCTCTTGGGGACTTAGTTCTTAAGTGAAAGTTCAGATGATGAAACAGGCTTGTCTGTTAAAGGAGAGGGATGGTCCTGGGGGCAGAGGAGGAGGCGATCCTTCTACATTATGTTGAAACTTTGAGGCCCTCACTGTTAAGCTAAGACAAAAATAGACTTTTAGGGTTAAGGTCCATCCCTGTCCAGACTGAAAAGGCATCCTTCTCTAAATAAGCAGGATTCCTAGACCAAGAAGGAGGCGACCTAAATGTGATCTTGAGAATAGAATGGTGTCTGTGTGTTATATTGAAATGTCCAGTAGCATTGGGTATTAGAACACAGGGACCAGGACTTTTCTTTCCTTTAGCCTGGCTCTGAGAGTACAAGGCTGTTCTGGTGTGGGGTCCTGACAGGGTGCTCTGAACTCAGCAGGGAAGCTGGGCATGGAGCCTGGCACCAGCGATTGGCCCGTGCACCTGAAGGAACTATGTGTAACCGGGCCATGCCTCACAAAGCACCTTTTGTGCACGCTGACAGTGCAGCAGTGGAAATGGGTGATAAGCTTATTGCACCCAAACTTTGATGTCACAGATAAATCTATTATTGATAATGCTGCGACCATGAGTCTTGGGAAATGTTTTTGATAACATGACACAAATATTAGTATTACCAACTATCAGCAGAATTCAGTTGCCAGGAAGAAAATGCATTTGATTTTGAACAAAGGCTCTGGTGATAGGAGACCAGTGGCTGTGTAACTGCGTCTGCTTCCTCTTCTATGAATTGTGGGCAAGGTAAATAATCTGAAGGAACTACCATGTGAACACACTTCAGAAATGACTACTTAGAATAAAACTGACTTACTGTCTGCTAACAAAGAGAGTTCAACAAAATTGTACCCTGGGGCTGGAGATGAGACCTGTCTTTGGATTTCACCTTAACAAATGAGACTGTGTTGAAGATAGACTCATTCTCAGATGAAGTTTTATTCTGATTTTATTATTACTATTGTCAGTATTATTATTCTTTAAATAACTGGCAATTTTTCAGGCAAGCAAATTATTTTCCCTTATTATAGATGTAATCTTTAGAAAATACACACATTTTTCTTCCTTCCATTGTCTTCCCTGTTCTTGTCTGCTCTTCAGTCTCCTGGTGCACATCTGCTATGTGCACCACCACACTTGGGATGAACACATTTTATTTTCAGGCTGTGTGATGGCAAGCTTTTGAGAGTTGCTGCTCCAAATTGTCTTCTCCATGGGGCGTGGAGTCCTGCCCATTTTGTCTGACCTTTAACCTTGAGTGGCACTATTGGTCACATTTGGTTTTTGATAACTCTTCAGCAATAGAATGAATCAATGACTGAATACACCAGTAAATGATGCTACCTCCTCAAGAGCTGCCAAATAAAAATGGTTGGTTTTAGCAAACTCTTTGTTAGCATGTAGTAATGTGTTAGTGTGTGCATATTTTTTAAAAACACGTGGAAATGTAAAACGTATTTTGTGTATTTTAGATGTAGTTCTGGACTTATGCCACACCATACCTGGGAAAAATATGTAGCAATTATAGCCTTGTGATCCCCATATCTGCCTTCATGAGCTACTACCATACATGATATGACTTTGCCTTGGAAATAAGGAATGGTGCAATTAGCACCTGAAGGATTGCCAGGGCCATCTCTTTATCTCTTGTCATCTGGGGAAAAGCAAAATGATACAAATAGGCTCTATTCTATGCACTCTATTTTAAATGGTATCCATGGTAAAAATCTACTTAATAGACAGAATTGGGGTTTGCCTTTAAGGATAATGTATTTAGCTAAGAAATCTATACCTGGATAGGATAAGCCCCATGGGCTTGTTCAGGGCACAGTCCTGGAAATGGTCATCATTCCCTCTCTCTATTAGGGAAGAAAAGGTTTCATGATTCATAGAGGCCCAGATGACGAAACTTTTCACATTTTGACTGAAAATTTGTACCTTTGGCCTTTCTACACTTGGGACTCAGAGAGTGTTGCACATAGTGTCTGTTTTGTCGCAATGCAAAGATGACATTGCCTCTGTCTGTTTGTCCTTTTGAGTTCCCTCTTGGTGATTACAACCAACCTGTGCTATGGGACAATGGTCTGTTATCCTGTCACTTGTATTATTTTAATAAAATACTGATTGGCCACTAGCCAGACAGGAAGTAGAGGTGGGGCAACAAGAACAGGAGAATTCTGGGAAGAGGAAAGCTCAGTTTGCAGTCATCACCCAGCCACAGAGGAAGCAAGATGAGAATCCCTCACAGATAAAGGTACCAAGCCACATGGCTAAACAGACAAGAATTATGGGCTAATTTAATATGTAAGAGTTAACTAAGAAGCCTGAGCTACTGGGCCAACCAGTTTATAATTAATGTAGACCTCTGTGTGTTTCTTTGGGACTGAACAGCTGCTGGACCAGGTGGGACAGAAATCCCTGTCAATAAACCTGCTTATTTCTACTAGTTTTAGGGAATAAAATATGTGAACTTCTAAGAAGTAGGGGAAAGAGCCTGGGTCTTTTTCTGCAACATCACATTCAGAGTAGGGCATGTCTGAGACTTCCCCAAGGTTCTCAGTCAGCAGTACCAGTGCTGATACTTTCCCTGCAGGCAATCTGAACAGCCCGAGTCTGCCTCATTGCAAATTCCTATGTGACTGGGTTCAGGCATCCTGTTTGAGTTTGGTACAGGATGCTTAGGATACTCAAAGGAACATCATTGCTTAGAGAAGGAGACAAAACATGAAGCCTGGAAGTGCTTGTTATTCCCCCTACCCCCGAAAAGCCCTCAAATCCAGCCCCCTTTTGCTGTCACTCTGCTAATTTTATTCAGGACTTCCACGCCTCTCTTCCGAGCTATTGGAACAGGCCTGGAGCAATGGTTGACATCTGTTCTTGCCGTCAACTTCCCCCACTGGCATCTATCTGGTGGAATCACCATTGTATCATGTGACGTCTACTGTTAATGGCACTGGAGGATTTAAAATAGGATGGAGATGGCAGAGAAGGAGCAGGGTGTGTGCAAAGCTCCTCCATTTTCAGTAGGAAAAACTGCAAGGTTTGAGTCAAGCATATCACAACACCTCAAATCTGCTACAACCCGCACTATTGTTTCAACCGCTCCCCAGTCCCATCTCAGTCATCTCATATTGGGCAAATATAGAATGTTTGCTTTCCTGCTCCCGTGGAATTCCATCTCTAAATCCAATTCTTTCCTAGATTTAATAAGATCGGAATTTTACAATTTTTAAACGTGATTGTTTAGAAGGGAGTGTTGGGGTCTTAAATTGTGTGTGTGCACAAATGTGTGTACATGTGTTGTGTGTGTTTGATTAACACCTGGCCCTGCTTCTCACAGAATGAGCACACCATAAATATTTACTTAATGGATATGGTGAGGTGCCTGGTCTAAATACAGTCACTGTTGGATTAGTATATCAGGTAGTAAATAGTCAGGAAACACAAAAGAAAGCAATTAGGCATAGATATTCATCTCCATTTCACGAAAATTGTTTAGGATATTTTCTGCATGGTTAAAGACATACATGGATATTATAAACATTGTAGGACAGTCGATTTGTCTGGTCTCAATCAATGAAATGGCTTAGACTCTAGGTTCCAAGCCTCATACTGTGGAATATTGCAGGTATTTCACCTTTCCTTCCTGGCCTCTCTACTTCATTCAGAAGACTTAGTGTGTGGGTTTCTTCCGACAGACAATGATAGTGGTGATAGTGGTCCCACAGGTCTTCTCTCTGCCTGTGTGTAGTTTCTGTTTGTGGGAATTCTGTTTATAACCAAGATCTCTGGGGGCAAACTAGGCAGTCTTATTATTTATTAAAATGTAAGCAGGCGGCTATTAGACTGGATTTGAAAACATCTAAAAAAGCAGAAATCAACGAACTAAACAATTAGCAATTTTTTTGGTTTATTTTAGAATGAAACAAAACTGTTTTTATATAGAGTTCTGTTTTCACATTCACAGACACAAATCTATGAGCACTGTATTGAAAGTGTGACTAGATGCTGATGAGCAAGGCATCACTTTCTAATACAAGGCAGAACAAAAGAAAAATTGTAGTGTGTGGTGAGAGGTGGTTGTCTGTCTCTAACTGAATGAAATCCTCCTTATCCTGGTAGTGATTGAGATCTTTTGCCATTTTTTAATGGAATGCTTAGAAATAGGATTTGTTGACCATGCTGCCAGCACATCGAAGTGAGCTAGCACAATCCTGAACTTGCCACTTCTTCTGACTGAAAATTTTAGCCACTCATGAGAGCAAAGCTGTCCTTATCCCTTCCATTCCGAGTAGACTTCACCAGGTCCACAGAGATGCTCAGGTCAGGGTACCAGAGACCTCTACTTCAAGGAGATGGCAGGCAGTACAGTCAACAGTATACTGACTTCACTGGACATAATCACATGGTTCACAGTGGCATTGCTGGTGTTTTCAAGTGTCTCAGCACCTCTGGACATAATTGAACAGTTCCCAATATCTGGCTTATCTCCTCAAGGTCAGACAAATACTGAAGGAGAGGATAAGGTGGGGTGGTGGGGGCTGACAAGGAGAGTGAGTTTGTCACACACCAGGAGTCTACAGCATTCTCTCTGGGTGGGGCCAGCCCACACTGCCCCAAAGCAACTTTATCCAACTGCTCAGCTCCACCTTTTTCTATGTTGTCTGAATCCTAACGGTGTCATCAGACAAAGCACCAGAGAATTCCTGAGTATAATCTAGTAGTTACAGGGGTGAATGTGAGAAAACTTCCATGCTAACCTCTGTAACCCCATGCCCCAAGTCACACCTCTGAGATCACACCAAATGCTTTAATTTCCTGAGATCACACCAAACGCTTTAATTTTCTGTGTTGACTTTTTTTTTTAGCATTCCTTAAATAAATTTGGAAGCCACTACGTTTTTACTGCGTCCATTTGGCACTCTGTGGTTTAAATTTTACATTCAAGGGCTAAAAATAAATCTGATTCCAGTTAAAGGCATTTAGGATTAGAACCTGATTCAAAGGACTGGGCTTCTTCAATTATGCAAAGCAAGTAAACCAACAGAGATTTTTTTTTTGAACAATAAAGACTTGACATGAGGTGTGCATAGAATTCTCATGGTGGTCCAGGGGCGTCAGAGGCTTAAGGCAGTTCTTAAAGAAAGAAGAAAGATAACGGAGCAATTGTCCACAAATTGATATACAGTCTAGAGAAAGTCGCGAAGACAGTGAAGAGATGGGATCTCCCATACAGTCTGTGCCGTCACGCAGGCAGTGCTTGTTTCCAGGGAGTTTTCTTTTGCCTCAGGAACTCTGGGAGATGTTTTCACAGTGTAGCACCTCTGATAGTTCCCAGTGAGAGAAATCAAATCGGTTCGCTTTAAACTTGGAGTGCAATTAAGAGTTCCTTAGGATTAGGGAACAGAACTCCGAGACTTACATGATTAATGGAGTGGATTTGAATGTTGCTGGGGCAGATGGTAAAGGGCATCTCTCCGGGAGAAGCCCTGGTTGGGAGTCAAGAAGAATGTTTTTTATGGAATGAGTTCCCTTGCTGCATTCTTATTTAGTGGATGGAGCAGAGTTCACATCTGGGACCCCTTGGAGAATTAGGTACTGTAAGAACAAGGAACCAGGAGGAAGCAGAAGTAATATATTTTGAAAGGCTTAATCTGATCTCTTGCTTGTCTTCAAAGGAAGCCTCATTTGTAAAAGGCATGCATGCTCCCGAAGAGAGGACCCCCATTAGGCAATGCAGAAATAATAGAAGACCTTCTGTGCACAGCCTCCCTCTGGATCAGGGAGGTAAAGGGACTCCCTCCATGCTCAGCCGGGAAAGCCTGCTGGAGCTGCCTAAACTCCATGCCTTTGGGTTCCTTTCTGAAGCTGCTGTGCAGCAGAGCACAGTTCCTCTCCTTTGTTTTTGCTATAAATTAACATTTGTCTGACAAGGGGCTTCCACACGAAACAGAAAAGTGAGAACCCAACAGAGCAGAGTGGACCCTCATCCCCTGTTGTTTCTCTTGCCTCCGAAGTTTCCATCTTTCTTAAAAGTATGGAAGTGAGTGCCTCTTCACCCTCCTTAACTCAGGCAGGGTGCACGTTTAAGCTGCCTACCAGGTTACCGAGTTCATAGCCAAAAGGAACCACCTATGAGGATCAGGGAAATACCTTCAATGGGGCTATAGTCACCTGGCCATCCTTCCTCTATCTCTACTATGTGCTTTCAAAGGATTTCTCATTTTTAAATGAATGGAGGCAGCTGCACCCTAGAACTCATGAAATGTGTGTGTGTTGCATGCGTGTGTGTGTGTGTCTGTCTGTCTGTAACATAGATAAGTGTATACTGTATCCTTTTGAAGTTTGTGTCTTTCACATGTTTCTCATCATGATGAGAACAAAAACTTAGGCTACACTGGATTGGCCCCGTGTACTTGCCACGTACTTTGGAAACTTCAACTCTTTCAAGGTAGATGGCTGACCTTGATTTACATTATAGTTAGTCTGATTAGTCCGTAATTGTGTGATGTTTATAATGCTTCCATTTTTTGTTGCTGTTGTGGTGAGTCATGCAATACCAGCCTTGTTACATGGATTCTTCAGATGTGTGTAGGGATGGTGAAGGCACAACGTGGGTCTAGGACACATCTTCCCGGAATAGTGGATGCATCTGCAAAGTGGAGGGAGCACAGCTTTGGTACGGATTAGGGAGCTTCGGGCTGCTTTGTCATGTTGTAGAACATTCCCGAACAAGCATGTAGTCCTGTATTTCTCCTGTGTTAAGATTAGTATTTCCAAAATAAATGCAAGGTTGGAAGTTTTTCAACACCTAAGAAGTCTATGTGTCCTTCCTTCCCCAGTCTTTCTGTTTGTTTGTTTGAAGTGAGGTCTTGTTCTATAATACTATGTCATCAAATTTACCTTGCAGACCAGACTAACCTGGGATTTTGATTCCCCTGCCTCAGTTCTCTGAGTGCTGGCTTAAAGGCCTGCTGTGCCACCATACCTGGCCTCTTCCTTACTTTAAACTCACCATCTGCATAAGATCCACACAGTGCGGCCATGGCTAAACAAAGCAAAACAAACCAGGATGCTTTAAGTTAGCATGCTGGGTGAGGTGTTATGTGTTTTTAAATAACTCTTACTCCATCATACCTGGATTTTAGTTCAGTAGCAAAGCCTCTACAGGATCCCCAAGAATTAAATATCACAGGGGTATTCCCTAGTCTGAAGAAATAATGTCACCTGAAATAATAAAAAGAATTTATCAATGAGGGTACAAATCTGTATTATGGTTGACATAATTGTGAAGCTTTATAATTACTTTATGTGACTAGCAATTCTGTCCATTTATTAGCACTTGATTAATTATAGCCAGCTGTACTTTTAACTACTGGTGTTGCAAACAGTACTGCAAATGGATTTCCACTGTAGCTTCTTTAGGCTTCTTTCTGGGCAGGTATTCTGGTAATATCCTGTGACTGCCCCTGCATGTGTAAGCATGTGGACACACTCATCAAACAGCTGTAGTCCAACAGAACAAGAGGAGGAGGGTGGATAGAATGGTGTATTTTAAACTGGCATTTGGAATCTTTGGAAAACTAAGATATGACCTGAATAACAATGTCCCAGCACAGAAAATGACCTTGGACATTATCAAGCCTTTTCACTCTTAAGATAGCACCCTAATTAAACATGCCAGTCAGAAGACTTTCCAGAGTCTGACCCACTGACAACACGTGGGTAATGATTTCAATACTGAGTATAGTCCTGTGGTGAAGTGCACTGAAATTCTCATTTCTGTCGGTGTATGAAATGTGCATGTACAAGTCAGAGACTCAAGTCTGGTGTCTTCTCCAGTCACTGTCTACCTTATTTTTGAGACTGGGTCTCCAGCTGAGACTAGAGATAGATGATTCAGCTAGATTGGCTGGACAGCAAGCCCTACCCCTGGGCTACTCTGCTCTCTGCCTGCCCAGTGCTAGGGTTACAGGTGTGTACCAGTGTACCTGGCTGTCGTGTGGGTGCTGGGGGTTGAACTCGGGTAATCATGCTTGCTCCCTAAGCACTTGACCATCTGAACCATTTCACATAATGTCTGCCCAACACATATCCTTCCTCCTTAAAAATCAGGCACTTTTTTTTTCATAAGTGGCACCAATCCTCCCTGATCTTTAGAGAGCTTTGAAGAGGTGTGACACGGCCCTTTATGCCTGTTAACCTCCGAGTACAGACTGGACAGAGGCCTTTTTCACACAGCCAGTATGGCACACTGTGTCACAGCCATCTTCCTTTTGAGTTTCTAAGAAATAAATTGCTGATACGCGGCACTTCCTGCTGCCCAGGGTCTCTGAATGTGATCAGGATGAGCAAGTATTCTTCAGAAGTGGGTACAATTTTACAGCAGTAGCCATGTAGATTACAGTCCGCGTACAGGCCATCTTCACACAGGCCGCCTGAGATAATGCTCCGACAGAGATACCACAGGTTCCCAGGCCTGTCACTGCATCTCTTTACTCAGAGGCCAACCAGGATGCACAGAAAATAGAACTGATACCACCTAGATAATTATTGACTAGTCGTAGCATAGATGGTGGAGGCCACGCTCTCTTCCTGGTCATGTATTAATGCAGCTTGCCGGTGTCTGTGTAAGAGCATGTTGTCGGGCATTCTTTGTGATGAGCGCTCCAACCAAGGAGACACAGGTAACTCAGTTGAGGGCTCCTATGGTACATGTGGTTTTCATGTCTAGAAATACTCTACTTTAAGATCTGTGATTGGCTGAGGGCAGAGATGCAAAGTTCCCGAGTATGTTTGGGGTTCCTGGCTTTATGTTCCGACTCTAAAGGTGACATGTGGGTGACCAGGGGATGCTGTAGAAACTGTGTTTCTATACATTTCATATAGAAAAGCATGTGGGTAATTGGAACACAGCCCACACAAGCATTTCCTCCTCCTCTGGGATCCGTAGGGCGCAGCTGTCTCCTCGTTTGCACACCCCTGAGCCATCGCCACACTCTTCTGCTGGATGTGGGGGGTGGTGGATGCTTCAGTAGAAGTTAACCTCTACTTCCTGCGTGCCCAGCCACAGTCAGCCCTTTCCCCAGTTCCTCGGCACCCCACCCCCTCTCCCCTT
>LOEQ01001007.1:0-27942 GCA_001685075.1 Bramus lutescens | reverse complement strand
ATTGGGTTGACCCCTTGCACCTGGTAGTCACTCTCTGACCTTTTCCTGTCTATTTGGAAAGTGTGAGAGATGGGGTGTGGGGAATTGCATTGACAGACAAAAAGAAGTTGCTCCCAGACTTGGGCCGAGCTCAGTGTGAAGCCACCGACTGCTGGAAGGCTGTACATGCTGTCCAGGTGTGCAAGTGTCTGCCTCCTTCCTTTCTTTTTGAAATTTATTTTTATGAGTCTGGGTATTGTGCCTACACATGTACATAATGCATGCCCAGTGTTCACAGAGGCCAGAAGAGGCCTTCAGATCCCCTGGGCCTGGAATTTCAGACAGTTCTAGACTGCCACGTGGGTGCTGGAAATTGAACCCAGGTCCATCTCTCCAGCTCCATGTCCTTTCTTAATATTTTCCTGGTCAAGTTACTATCCCCTCACTCAGCTTCTGAGAAAGTTGCCTTAGTATCCAAAGACTCATGTGAATTTAAAGCAGCTCTGTCTCAGAGTACATTTCGGAGGCCATCTTCACACAGAAGATCCTGTCGTCATTTACTTCTAGGTTTCTTTATTAATATTTTGTTCTCTAGAACCATGCACCTTCTGCCCCTATTCCCTTTACCTCTAAACATTCTGGGGCCATGGAAAGAAAGAAAGACTCGGTTCCCGTCCCTAGCTGTGGTGTGCTGAGAGCAGACAGAAGTGATGTCTAAGTTCCTTTTAGCTTCAGGACTCTGAGAGCTCATTCCTTCTAGAGCCCACGACTCTCCCCCTACTCCCATCCCAGCCATGTCCTCTCTTTGCCTCTCATGAATCATGTCAGACTCCCAGAAGTCCCTAGGTCCTACGTGAAAAACTAATGCACTTTCCCAAGCCACAGGAGAGACTCTTTCTGTGTTTAGTAATGTGAACTCATACTGCCAAAGGGTTAATCTTCTAAGACTGAGTGCAGATTGGGTGAAATAAGAGAAGATCAATGGTTATACCCTGCCACGAGTGGGGTGCTCAATCATGCAGGTTTCCAGCAGATCTGCAGAAATCTCCATCGCAGGAGTCCACCTGGCCGTCACACCCTGAGGAGCTCTGAGTTAATGTGTGGTGAACAGAAATAGCTGGGCTATGCCTATAGGGTGGTTTTCATTGGAATAAGCGTAAACACGGGAAAAATGGCTTCGGACGTGTTAATTTTTTTATGGGCAGCATACGATAGCTGGTCTTGGAATGTAGCAGCACTGTGGCAGAACTGAAAATGTTACCCTGAGACATTTTAAAAGAGCAATAAATATCTGGTTTTAAAACGCCAGCATTAAAAAATTATAAACTAGGAAAGTAGTTTGGGGGGGGGCTGTTGTTTTACCGTTGGAATGCCGCAGCTGCCTTTCTCTTTCTGGCTTTTTGAATAAGCGATTGTTTGCCCCTGTACTTTAGTGATTCCTTGATTGCGTTGGCACTGCACGAGTTATGCGTTAGAGGGAAGAAGCCTGGGAACTACGCTGTGGCCCCTTATCAAAACGATTTGGCTTCATGGTGTGAAGATGAGGCTGTGCCCAGGCCTGCACATCCTGTGTGTGCCCTACTGGGGTAGTCCTTTGATGTGGAGGGAGTGGCTCTCACAGAGGGCAGATGTTATCTCCAGACCAGTAAGCCATCTGCAATCCCATGGTACTGGCTGATAGCTGTGCCACAGCACTGGCCGCCCTTGGAGAAATCTGACTACTTTGCCCGACTCGCTGCAAGAAGGTGATGCTAAAGTTCGGGGCCAGGGACTCTATTTACTGTCATCATTCTCTAAACATTGTAACAGAAAATAAATGGAAAAAGGATTTCACTATTTTGTCTTGCTTTATTCAAACTTTGTTCAACACTTTTTCTTTTTTTAGCTTAAGCTTTACCATAAGTGTGAGCTTGGGTTTTCATGGTCTTTATGGTTGCTATCATTATGAGTATTAAGTCTTATAGGCATAATAGTTTGTTACCATTTATCTCTCTCTCTCTGTATGCATGTATTTATGTATATGTATATATATGAAAAATCTGAGAGATTGAGAGATTAAAGGAAAGTAAGCAAACCATTATGCCTATAAGGACTGATCTTTTGGTATATATCAAAGGATCTAGGTATACATACACAAATATATATAAACACACACAGAGAGAGAGAGAGAGAGAGAGAGGGGGAAAGAAAAGAGAGATTGAGAGACGGAGAGAATGTGTGGGTGTATATTCAGTAGTTGTTCAGTTCACAAGACTGGATGTCTCAGCTAGTCCTCAGCATATGACAGAATACTGAAAATACTGAAGAAGTAGACTCTAATGTCAGTGAAGGACAGACTTGCAGTGAGAGCAAGAGCAAATGGTCAGGAAGAGAAAGCTCCCTTCTTCCATGTCCTTTATATCAGCTGCAGGCAGAAGGTGTGGCCCAAAGGTGGATTTTCCCACCTCAAAAAAATCCGGATTAAAAGTGGGCCTTTTCACATCCCTACCAGGTGTTTTAGTTAATTCCAGATGTAGTCCAGTTAACAACCAAGAATAGCATCACATTTCCTAGAACTTCTGCTTTCAAAGCCACGGTGAATGATAACATTTACTGGTACTGGTAATATCTGACAGAAATATATTTCAACATATACAATTTAAAACCGTAGTTTGGTTCATAAATAATGTACTTTTTGTATACACACACACACACACACACATACTGAACTTATAAAGTTTCTATGTGCTAGGCATCAGTCATCTTGAAGATGAACAGTATGACCATGTGTTTATTTGTTTTGTGTTTGAGTGTTTATTCCTGTTCTCTACGAAAGTTTTTATAAGCTCAACATAACTAGCCAGATCACTAGGCACCAACCCACATTGTTAAAGATCTGTCAGCTATTGTCCTGATTCTGATGCCCAATTGTAGGCTTGAACATTGTCTAACTGTGTCCAATGAGTTCACAGCACTGTGAAGTTGTTCGTTTTCCTTGGGTGTATTAGAATGCAAAGCATGGAATGGTTCCTTTAAAAAGGAGTCTGTAAGGATATTTCACATAATACCTATTCCCGGAGTCAATAGGGTGTGACTGTTGGAGCATGTGTGTGTGTGTGTGTGTGTGTGTGTGTGTGTGTATGTGCATGTGTGTGTTGAGTTGCTACTATAGCAAGATTGAGAGAAAAATATTTTTGGACCCATTTAAAGACAGGCATGTTATAACTAAAACCCACTTACCTTTCAAAGTCCAGATTTAATCCAGTAAACAAAAATATTCACATAATTAAAGAGAGTGCCCAAGCCTATACTTCCAGAAGTCATTTTTATAGTTCATAAGAGAGTGCTAAGGAAATTGATAATTAGTTTTTGGGTGCTAGAGGCATCTTAAAGAATGAGAGAATCTGCTAAGGATGCTCTTGGTGCCAGAGACTGCTGTTACCTGAATTCCCCTAGAATTCAGTGAGATCAGATTAAGGATCCCTAAGACCATCAGCATGAGCAGAACTGTTACTGAGCAAGGTACCAGCAAATGAAGAGACATGTTCAGGACCAACAAAAGGCTGCCAGGAACCCAGGGCAGTTGCCCGTCAGGATGAACCTAGATGTTGATTTCATTCTTGAGCTCTACTGCCTGCGTGCTCCTAGCTTGCTGTGACTAAGTTCAGTGCCTTCCCTAGAAGACTGTGTCCAGTATGTTCCGAGTTTCCTAACATGGAGATTGTGAGGACTATTGCAAAGGCAAAACAGCTTGACTGTTTTAAAGAAAGCCGTAGCCAAAGACATGGGAAATTAGCAGTCTTTTTCAGAGTGTTGCAAATGTGGCATAGTGACGCTGGCTCTCGTGTAATCATTAACTACCATGTTCTCCTGAGTAGACAGAGCATTCAGCATGCCATGGTGCATTAATCGAGACAAGAAGGGCAGCAGAGTAGAGGCCTGGCCACCTAGGAATAGAGCTAGGACACGAAAGTAAACAGAAGAAAGAGACTTTTTTGGGCACTGGGAACAATCTCATATACAGGTGCAAAGCATTATTCCTGAGTGGGGACATCTCTGTCCTTCCCACATCCTTGGCAATGCAGAGCCTTGTCGTGGCGCTTCTAGGCCTTGTGTGTTGCTGTTTACTCATTCAATCCAGTAGAAACATAAAACCCCACTGTGTATCCTGCCCCCAGTCTCTGTCTTCCCACCCAAAATTCTTCAAGAAGCACCGAGGCTATGGCAACGGGTGCAATTTAATATATGTTTGTGCAAAGACTAATTATTCATTCAATATTGAATGCAGGAGGGAAACTTTGGGAAGATGTATACATGCCACCAGCATCTGCTTGGTAGGTAATGTTCTTAAATGGCCTGGCCTCCCTCCAAGCTTGGATTATTCATGAATATGTTAAGTGTGGTGTGTTGCACTATTAACGTTTAATATTTTATTGAGGCAAACTCGAGAGACTAAAATCTATTTGCTTTGCCAAGTTCGGTCAAGTTTGATAAATGTATAATTTACAGTTTTCCTTTTGTGAATTCCATAGCTCAAGAACAACACAGCTGGGCACGGCACAGATCCTATTTATCTTTTCCTTCACTAAAGTACAAGAAGATAGCATCGTCAGAGGCTTAGAGGGAGGGATTGCTAAAGAACACTTCTCCTGTTTGTCTACTCACTTGAGAAAGCCTTTTCAAACAAGTGTTTGAGATACTTGGGAGCAAAGCTAGTCTAGTAGTCAAAAGAAGACCAAGTGAATGTCTATAAAGTGACTGGATTTCAGATAACATTTTCCCCCCGAGTGTTTAGATTGGTTAAATATTAGAGGAAGAGAGATAATGACACTGTTTGTCGCCATAAACTTGGGCATATATCTGTTTTCACAAGGTTAGTTTGAAAGGCCTATCAAAGACTTTATTTTTCCATACCAGATGATTTTGTTTCAGCTTGGTAAAGGACACAGGAGGTAGAGATTGGAAGGTACCTGCCAGGCAGAAACAAGGAAACTTTGTGTAGACTTTATAAGACATATAATTTCTTGATTCTCATGAATAGCATAAAATATTGGTTGTCATTGTGGTACACAATACTTTTATGATCTATAATTAAATTTTCATATTTAATTATTTTTATTTTCTTTGCTAGTGTTCAGACTGGAAAGCCCTCTGAGCCTCAGGTAGATGCTTATTTGTAAACTTGAACATTTCCATTATTAGATATCTTACAGACTGAAGCAAGCAACTTCTGGCATATATGAATTGATAATAAATCTTGAAATGGGAGACTAAGAGGAAATGGCAGCAGTCTTGTCCTTTCCCCACCTCTGAGGAACTGGAAGGCTTTGTAGTTTTGTTGTTAGAGTCCCTTCAATCCCGAGCAAAACATGCAAACAGAAGGTGACCAATCACCGTGGATAGAATCACGTAACTTGCAGAACTGTGTGATATCTGGGAAGGGATGGAGGATGTGGGAAAGAGAGGGAGGCTACTTTCTTCCAAATCCAATGTGGCTTCCATTGTGTTGAGCTCATTCTGATCCAGTGCTGTCCCAAGTGGGCTGATGTTCAACCCCGAGATATTAGCACAGCCTGAACTGGGTTCCTATCTTACCTACTGTCCATCCAAGCTCTTGAGCTTCCTTTCCAAATGGAGCCAGACCAGGCAAAGACAGTTTTTTCTTGCCTCCATTTTCCTGCCTTTGTCACACATCTCTGAGATGGGCAGAAACGTTCCCTTGCTTTCTTCCTTGTCTCTCTATCCCTCCTTCCCTATTCCCACCCATTCCTTCCCTTCTTTCCTGCTATGTCTCCTTCCTTGCCTTCACTTCCCCTTTGTCTCCCCTTTCTCTTAACACCCTCCCTTCTTCCTTTCCAGACTCTATACATCCCAGCCTGACTTCCAACTTGTGACCCTTCAGCCTTAGCTTCCTGAGTGCTGGGATTGTAAATGCATGATGCCCAGCTAACTCCAGGTGGGGACATTAATTAAATTATTATTTGTCTTAACTGGTACTTCTGTGAGTTTTCATCTGTTGCTTTGTGAGATTTGGAGTTTGTAGCTATTTCTCTCTCATTCTGGCACTGATTTTTCTTTTATTTTAAAATACACAAGTCCAAATCAACTATAATTTTTATATGAATATTTAAAAATGTTGTTCCAAGAACCATTCTCAGATGCTAAAATCACAAGTATAAAATGAAATCTATCTGTTTATTTGATTCATAGAGGAGAGAACCAAGGTCATGAGATAGAAAGCAAGTTTTCCGAAGTTTTTACTGTTTATACAAAGGCAAGAACTAGAGACAATGGTTCAACTCAGCATGTTCCATCTCTCTGTTATAACAGCATAGCTCAGCAGACACCTAAAACAGTGGCTTAAGAAGTAAAAGAGGCAGAAATTGGCAACCAGTTGCTGAAATCATAGCCTCATGATGTTTCAGGAGTCCAGAATCCTGTATCCCTACTGTGCTCTCACTAAGCGTGATCTTCAGCCACATGTTTTCAAGATGGTTGCCAACTGGCAGCCGTTCTACACACATTTGATGCAAGAAACATATCAAGAGTGACAAGCAGGGTCCATATTCATTAAATGGTTACTTTTAAACTTCTTTCTTGGAGATTCTAAACCACAAAGACTTCTTTCCTCTATCTAAACAGAGCTGGCTCAGCTGCAGGGCAGGCTGGGAAATGTAGTCTATTCTTTCCTTCCTTCCATCCCTCTCCCACTCTTCCCCCTCTTTCTTCATCCTCCCATCCCTGTCTTTCTGCCTTCTTTTCTCTCTTTCTGTACAATGCTCTGATGAAAATCCAATTTATTGCCAATGTAAAAAGCAGAAGAATTGATATTGGACAGGCAGCTTCTTGTGTATGCACAGCTAAGTTTAAAATTAAGAAATTACCACTAGTGATTGGAGTGTAATGCACTATACTTTAAAAAATTGAATAGCACTTCTTTCAAACAACTAACACAACCCCCCTAATATAGTGTCAGACAATAAATGCTGATTGCATCATACGAGTGAGATGATAAGAGGCAGACATGGAGGTTCTTGCCCCTATCTTGTGTGCTGGCCTTCCTGTTCAGGGAGACACTGGTGCCATTGTCTTCACTGACTTCAGGTGAACTTGGCAATGAAGACTGATGTGGCCCCACCTAGGTATGCTGAGAGATAATGCCAAAAGTCACCTGCGCATTTCAAAGTCAACAATTCATTGGCTTAACTCCCTGCACTTGTAATGGATACAGGGTTTGCAGAAATCCAGTCAAAACCCATGTTAAGTGATTGAAGATGCTGGGAGACAAGGACATGTCCCTGAGGTCCTGCTCGAGGGACGTGAGCAAACTCACTTGTAACTCTGCTAAGGACTGAAAGCCCAGGCCGTGCCAAAGAGCATTTATCTACCAATCAATCTCTCCTTTATTATGAGATTGATGGTACTGTTGTCTATGTGACTGTCCCTTGCTGAGCTGGGTTTTGCCTGTTCTTTTTATGCTAATTTAAATAGAAGATAATTAGAGAAAGAATTTGATGAACAGAATCCCATCCTTGTCACCAGACTGGAAGCTATGTTCCCCCTTCACTGAGGCTCTGTGTGAATGTGAATGGCTCCTGTTCTTGATAGTGTATAGGTTAGAGACCTCTGTAAATAGAAAATTCCAGGAAGCAATGCTGCCCCCCCCAAAAAAAATGATCTGGTGCCTGACTGGCTGCTGTCTCATTCTGTAACTCTTGCTCTCCATGGGTGGTTTTTGTCCCTGACAGTGCACAGGTGGTAAGCCCTAAAGATAATGGGGAGATTCCTGAAGGACTGATACTAGAAGACTCCCTACACAGAAATTCATTAATATCACTCTGGCCAATAAATGAGCTGTTTCATCACAGTGTTGCTGACTGCAACCTCCTTAGCCACTGCTAAGCCCTGCTGTGCTGTAGAAGGACGGGGGCTTCCTGGTGTGTGTGTCTGTGTGTGTGTGTGTGTGGCAGGGGAGGGGGGGACTGCAGAAAGAACCTGAACCTGTCGCACATGAGACAATGTTTTTAGTGTTGTCGGAATAGCCCATGCTGTTTCATTGGTCTAACCCTGTAGCATTCCCCCTTTATATACATTATTAACTTATTGATTCTCTACTATGTTCCCTTGCACTCAGGACTGGTCAAAGCGTTAAGGGTCTCAGACATTTGATGTCATATTCTATTTCTTTCCAAGTCTCTAATGTATAAAGAACTTTATGACAAGATTTTCCAACCAGAATCTCTTGAAATTGCTTAATAGTCAAATTCTAAACTCTTTTTCAAGTTAGAGACTATAACATTGGCGTTCATAAAAGCTAAATGTACTTTAGTAAATAAGTCTTGTCCATCCTGGCTGTGGAGTGAGGATGCTGAGAACATATTTAGTTCCAGGCCACGGAACCTCTTTGGAGACCATCTCTGGCTACCTGCATGGCATGGGCACCCTCCCTCTGCATTCCATCAAACTGACCTGCCAGATCTTATCAGTGTAGAGCCCACAAAAAGGGTCCATACATCAGCCACAACATGACCCATGTGTCCAGAATCACCCCTGGTAATTACTCAGTGATGGAGAAGTGATTTAGAGTGAGCAACATGGGGAAACCACTGCTGGTGATACCCCTCGTAGCCCAGACCACAGTGGAAGAGCGTCTTATTCTCAGCCGAGGTGGATTTTTTTCTCAAGACAATTGGCAGCTGATCTTTCATGAAATTTTCTTGCTTTTGCTGCTCGTTACAGGGATCCTAACTGGTGGAGATCCTGACAATAACAACACCAGGCAACAGTTAGCCCAGGGCACAGTCCCCAGCTGGGCTTCTGGCAGGAGTCCTGGGAATAAGTGCTTTCTCTTGGCAGCTGCCTCAGCCCTAGGTTGTGGAAAGGCACTGTTGGTTGGCAGGAGGAGGGTGGACTCTCAAGCACATTAGTTTTAATCACTCTCTGTGTAGAAAGCTCCAGAAACTTGTACAAAGTAAATAAGCTAATCTAGAATCCGACTTGTTGATTTGGACAGTATACTTGAACACAAATATGCTTCTCATGAAAAGAGGTGACAGGCTTGAAGAGGAATGCCCAAGCTATCAGCGTGTCTTAGGTAATGAAATAACTTCTGCTTCCTTGTCTCTTAATGAGAGTGCTGTATTAAAAGAACTTAGGCCTCCTCCTCTTCCAAAGCTCCACGATTTCATGTGACCTGGAGAATCTTAAAAATGAAATCATATTTGTTCCTCATGCTTTACTATTTCTTAAAAAAGTCATCATCGAACATAGGCATGCCCATAAAAACGTTTGAGGCAGCTTCCAATAAAAACGCAGTACAACAAAAGTAAAGACAAGGAAGACAGGTAAGTACTGAAAAAGAAACGGAGAGAGAACCATGTATTTACCAGTTCTGAACCAAGCTATAAGAAAGTATAGAACGGACTCCTCTGAGTTCCCCAATAGCCAAGGCAAAACCAAAAGCAAAACCAAAACCAAACTGCAGCATCATAGGAAATAGAATATAGTACATAACCTTTTCCCACACTGCATGTTAAGTTAAAATTTTCCCTGGTATATTAGCTGTTTTTGTTTCGCTGTGACCACAATAACTGACAGAATCAACATAAAAGAAGAAACATATATGTGGGGATCCCATTTTCAATGGGATTCAGACTGCCATGGTCGGGGAGGCACCAAAGGCCAGCTCACATGGGGATGATAGAAATACAGCAAAGACCCTTTAACTCGTGGTTGACTAGGAAACAGAGGGAGTGGGATGGAGACAGGACCCAGGGCTTGGCTGCAGTCCTTAGAGGCCCATCCCTAGGGGCCTACTTCTGCGAGCTAGTGTCTACCTTCTAAAGAGGCTTTTAGTCTCCCAACACAGCATCTCTATCTAGGGAACAAGCTTTCAAAATAAGAGCCTGGTGGGCATTTCTGATCTAAACTGTAACAGCCAGGATCATGGAAGCTAGGTGTAAATGTATATTTAGATGCTAGTATTTAATTCTTGTGCTGTATCTTAAATCTAGAGAATCTATATTTACGCCTGCCCTGTGTAAAAATGTAGCAACAACAATCCTGTCTCCGTCTAGTGAAGAACATCTTAGTGTATTTGGTCATCTCAGCATTTACTCTCACTCTTGCTCTGGGGAATAACTTTTCTTCTCAGATAGAATGGAAATAATTTTCTTTTGTTACCTTTATCCTGATAAAATGTAAAAGTTTCAATATTAAAGGGAAATAAAGCTAGCTGGGCCTACAAAGGGACATCCTTAAGGCTTAGGATGTATTTTCTTCATATTTGTTTCCAATTCATTCATGCCAAAACAGGGGAAACACTGCTGTGTAAGCAACAAGCCCCTCTTTACAGTTCATATAAATGGTCTTTATTACTATTTGATAATCTAATTTGATAATTCTGCCCACAGAACAGGGATGCAGCTTAGTGGTAATCTGACTGATTAACATATACAAGGCCTGATTTGATTTCCAGTCCCCTTAAATATTGCTAGCATTCACTAGTCCGTATTTTAAGACTGGAAACTCAGAATTCTACTTGATTCCTATTCATGAATTTAGTTGGTATCTCCAAGTTAACATCTCTCATTCTTTCAAAATTATGTTTATAAGTAGAAGAATAACATGAAATTGTGTGTGTGTGTGTGTGTGTGTGTGTGTGTGCATGCACGCATGTGCACATGCAAGTTCCCCCAGGCATTTCGACACATGTGCCTGCACATACACTCTGCTCTGTATATATGCTCTAAAGAAGAGATTTACATTCGGGCTTGTGTTTCACCAGTAACATAGGACCTGAGTACATTTCGTGTTGGGAAACAGGAATGAGGATGGAGGATGGTAGGCTCAAGTTGGTTCCCTAGGTTTTTTTTTTTTTTTTCTTGGAATCAATGACATGCAGGAGGAAGAACCACTGAGCAGAACAGATGGGCTGGGACTTGGGAATGGTTGCTCCTCAGTCTGTCCCCAGGGCCAAGTGTAGGCAAAGGTGGCCAACATCCTTGTAGGTCTCTAACATAACCTCAAACAATAAACCTCATGGTGTAACAGCATTTATGTCTTACTCAGTATGTGGTGCTGGTCAGAGAGCATGAGGATGGGCAGTTACTGTTACCCCCAGATTTCTAAGTTTATCCTGGCAGAGTGGGGGTAGCAGAGAATCAGGTCTCACCCTGTAGATTTGCCTTATCACTTCTGCTGGCTAGTCCCCACCACCTAAAGGGTCCTTCCCTCCGAAATAGTGCCATCACCTGCATTTGACCACCCTTCTTGCTTTCTCCTTTCTTACATTGAACCACATGCCCATGGCTAAGGTCAACCGATCTGGAAAAACTGGAGATAACCTTTACTTGGGATCTGGGAATCATCTTGTGTAATAGGAAACCAATTTCACGAGTCAAGAGACATTTACAGGAAGCATATTAGCTGAACTTTCATACACGTTTGACCAGTAAGGACATTTTAACACAAAGATCTTTTCTCTTGCAGTGATAATCAAGAACCCAAAAGGAAAGTTCCTGTATGCTATGAAATAAGAAATACCATTTGTCTTAGTTACTTTTGTATTGCTAAGATAAGACATCGTGGCCAAGGCAACTGATAGAAGAAAGATTATTGGACGCTTACTGTGTCATAGGGTTAGATCCATGACGATCTTGGTGGGGAGCATGGCAGTAGGCAGACATGGCACTGGAGCAGTAGCTGAGAGCTCATATCTTGACCCACAGGCATTAGGCAGAGAGAACTGAGAATGGCACCAGGCTTTTGAAACCTCAAAGCTCGCCCCAGTGACACACCTCCTCCAGCAAGGTCACGCCTCTAAACCCTTCCTAAATAACTCCACCAGTTGTGGACCAACTTTTGGGAGCTGTTGTCAATCAAACCAACACACTGTTTCTGGTAAAAGGTCCCTGGTCAGCACCAAGGTTGTATTATGTTTAAAACTTGAGGTACTTTTGTCAGAAGTTAGACTATAACCCTCCACAGCTGCATCTTTCCTCAGTGCTCCCCATGGCCTTGTTCTCATTCCCAGATCAGGGAGAGGCATGTGGTATACATAAATAAGTATCTGATGACCAAAAGAGCCAACTGTAAGAAAGTCGGGCTAGTATATTCATTTTTTTCTTGAAAAGCCTAGGGTTAATCAATATATTGAAATGGTTTCCTCGGGGCTTGTGACAGTAGAGGTGGACTCTCTGATTAGAAAATGATTGTACTTTTCCATGTGGATTTCTATGTGGGTAACGTCACAGAAGGAAGCAGGGCCCAGCAAGTAGTTAGAACTATGAACTCTCTACCACCTTCTCTGTCCCTTTTTCTCCTTTCTTTTCATTTATTGAACATAGATTCTCTTCTCATACAATATATCTTGATTATTCTTTTCCCAGCCCCCCAACCTCCTCCCTCTTTCCCCTCCTCCAATCCATAGCCACTCTTTTTCTATCTCTCATTAGAAGAGGACAGGCTTCTAAGAGATCATAACCAAACACAACAACATAAAATATAAGGTAAAACCAAAACTATCACATTGAGTCTGGACAAGGTGACCCAACAGAAAGAAAAGAGCTCCAAGATCAGGTGCAAGAATCAGAGACCCACTCGTTCTCACACTTGAGAGTCCCATAAAAATATGAAGCTGAAAGACATAATATATACATAGAGGACCTGGTTCAGACCCATTGTAGGCCCTGTGCTTGCTGCTTCAGTCTCTGTGAGTTCACATAGAGCCTTGCTCAGTTGATTCAGAGGGTCTTGTTCTCCTGGTGTCCCCCATCTTTCTCTTCACTTTTATAATCTGTATCATGCAGTTAAGAAAAAGCTAGTGATGGAGAGATGGCTGAGTTTAAGTGCTTATATTGCTCTTGAAGAAGGCATGAATTCAGTTTATAGATATCACAGTGGGTGACTTAAAACCACCTGGAACTCCAGCTCTGATCTGATGCCATAGCTTCTGAGGACTCCTATACTCATCTGAAGAAACACAAAACACACACAAACACATAGCCCCCCCACATACAAACGCATCGCCCATACACACACACACACACACACACACACACACACACACANTTATCTGATGATTAATGGTGGGGTATGCCAAACAGACACACACACACACACACATACACACACACACACATACACACACACACACCATCGATATAAAAGTTACTGCATTATTCAGCTCACTTTATCTATTCATTCATTTGTTCATGCATTTATTTTGGCATGTGCAGGCAGGTGTGTGTACATAGGTAGGTAGGTGTATGCATGTCTGTGGAGATCAGAAGCCAATGTCAAATGCCTTCCTTGATTGTTCCCCTCATCTTCTGAGACAGAGTCTCTTGCGGAACCTTGAGCTCACTGATTCTTCTACACTGGCTGCTTGTCAAACCCCAGGGATGCTCCTGTCTCCGCCTACCAGTGCTGGGATTCCAGCTCACAGCCACATGGGGCCACATACAGAGGTGCTGAAGACAGCCTTCCATTACTCAAGCTTGTTCTACAATCCCTTTACCAGACAAAATCCTATTCCCAGCTCCCAGACAGAATTATATCCCTCAGTTTACCAGGTAGGGAAACTGAGGCATGCAAATCACAGAAACACCTGCCTGTGATCTATGACAGCACATTATAACACATTGCTATTACACACACACACACACATACACACACACACCACACACAACACACACACATATACACACACATACACACACACATACACACACGCACACACACCCCACACAAAAATGCCCAGCTGCATCTTAGGGCACAGCTTTCCCAAACCATGCTCTTTATGATACAACCAGGACACGGAATGGCATAGACTTTTTTTTTTCCTCAGTGAAGTCTACAGTCATTTCTGTGTGAGATGCTATCATCTATCTCAGCCTCTTTCGGGGGTGCACAGTACAAACCTAACAGAAACAGTTAAGTCATTTTCTACCCAGAGCATTTACATCCGTTACATATGCATGAGAAATTCAGTTCATATCATTTGAGACTTTCACAGAAATGAAAAAGCACAACTTTTTGAGAAAACAACTCGTATTTGTTCTTAATTGAATGAAGTGGATTCCATATTTGATAAGGAATTTGGTCTTTTAATTTGGGGGATTCTAGGGCTGGGGTGTAGCTTGGTAGAGTGCTTGCCTAGCACACACAAAGCCCTGGGTTTAATTCTCAGCACCACATAAACTAGGCATGATGGGCATGCCTATAATCCCAACACTGGGGAGGTAGGGGCAGGAGGATCAGAAGTTTACCCTTGGCCATATATCAAATCTGTGGCCAGATCAGACCACATGAGACCCCTACTCAAATAATAATAATAATTTGCAAAAATCAGTGATGTTATAGGAGGCAACTGAGTTATTTTGAAGAAAGTCATTACACCTTTGGATCTCAGCCATCCAGATCCTGATGCTGCATGGGATAACTTCCTACCCTGGGCACAGTCGTGTGAGTTTCCCATGAGCCACCAGTCTCAGGCTCTCTGTAGACACCTCTGGAAACACAACTGTCTAGCCACTTGTATGCGTGAGCCCGTGAGTTACTGTCTGCCAACTGTCTCCATTTCTCCTGATAACAGACTCTCCACATCTCTAAAAAGCAAGGCAGGAAGTGGTGGGATGCAGTCAGTCTGAAAAGCGACATTGAAAGCAGCTGAGGGCAGGAGGGCCAGCTGCTCCTCCACTTTTCCCAAGGCTGACTGAGCCCAGGTCCTGGGACCCCAAGAGGCGGAAGCTGGGTGCATTTGAGCAGGGCCTCCTGTAGACACCTCTGTTTGCCATTCCCCTTTCTCAGGGTCTTCAGGGAGTCGAGAAGTTGCAGGCACTGACGGGAGCACAAGATTCATTGCTGCTGCACTGGGGGAAAGGAAGCCAGGCAAACAGAACCCTTTTCATCCCCGTGTGGCAGAGCGGCTCAGAGAAGAAGTCAGGGGTTTGTTAGAGGCAGCCTGAGGGAACACAGGCCACTTCTCTGGGCAGCAGCCACGTCTGGTTACCCACGCATCCTGGATACAAATGGCCTTGGGGGAACACAAGCCAATTCCCGGGGGAAATCTGTCCTCATGAAATAGCCTAATGAGAAAGGCACAGCTATCCCTTCATCTGATATCCAGAGCCAAAGGCACAGTGAGCAGGTGACAGGGTGGTGTGGTAGAGAGAGAAAGAGAGAGAGAGAGAGAGAGAGAGAGAGAGAGAGAGAGAGACCATGACACTGATGAGCAGACTAGACAACTCAGGGAGATGTGTTTTGTGAAGGGGAGCTTTGTGGAGCTGAAGGTCAGGCACCTGGCTGGTCAAAGGGGAGCCAGGGATTTCTCCATGGGAGGACAAACTGACTTTCCAGAAGGAGCTAGGTTAGGGAGGAGAAAGAGAAGGTGCTAGGCCAGCAAGAGCCAATGCAAAGGCTCTGAGGTAGGTGGTAAATGTGAGCTCTCTCCCTAGAACAGACAGGAAGCTCATGTGGCAAGAGATATGTGGCAAGCATCCTAAAGATGGGTGGGAAGATTATCTGGACCAGGGAGTCCTAGAACAAACTTAGTCTGTGGGTGTCAGGATGGTTCGAAAATTTAGTGCACCACCATGGAAGTCAACATGGAGGGCTCTCCAAACCCTAACAGCAGAGGTCTACCATATGACCCAGCCTTACCGCTTCTGAGCGTTTATCAGGCAGACGCTCCCATATGTTTACTGCCACGCTGTTCACAAGGGTGGAGTTAGAGAAGCAGAGGTGTCTATCAACAGAGGCATGCCAAAGGAAAAGGTGGTATAGCAACACAATGGGATTTTGTTCAGCCATGAAGAACAAGACCGTGGCATTTACTGGGAAATGGAAGCACCTGGAGATGATCATATTTCGCATATCAAGGCAGAGCCTAGGTATGATGCCAAAACATATGTGTACACATAAAATGTGGTAGGAGTCAGGCTGTCCAGGGAGGATGGAGTCAACAAGGAAGGATGGGGGTGAAATGGTAAGGTGGAAGATATGAGGGGTACATGCTCAGAGGACTTTACCTACATGCATGAAAATTCCCTCAACAGTACCATATACAACACACATACACCAATAAAATGTAACTCTGCATTGTGGTAGAGAATATTCCCCCACTAGGAGATATTGGATAGAACACAGAGTGTAATTTGTTCAAATCGCAGCCACACAACTTCCCAGCCTGAGTGAGTTGGTCTAGCTCTTAATGTCTCCATTTTTTTCTCAGCCTGTCATGGAGTCGGCAAGGAACAAAGCATACAGTACAGTGGGTTACTGTGGTTGCTAAATGGAAGATGTCTAGGGATTGGGGAGGGGCTGGCTGCACACCTACTGAGGGCTGGCCTCATAATGAGTCTGGTGATACCAGGGTGAGAAAAAAACAGAAAGACATTAACTAAGTGTCCTGGGGGAGCGACAGTTTATTTCTGGCCACACAGACCCTCTTACACCATGCCTATCATGGGATATGTTTTCTGCCTCTTTAGGGATTGGCTCCATCCTTTTTGGTTCTTGGGTTTTAAAATTACTTCTGCATGACAGACAGAGACACAGAGAAAGAAGGAGACAGAGAGGTAAGAGTGCAGTGCCCTCAGAGGCCAGAGGATGGTGTCAGATCCCCTGGCACTAGCATTACAAGGTTATGAGCTCCTGTGCCAGTGCTAGGAACTGGGTCCTCTGCAAGAGCAGCCAGTGCTCATAACTGCTGAGCCATCTCTCTAGTTTCCCCTTTTGTTCTTAAACATATTGCCCCCTTTGCCTGGTGGGTCCATCTTGTAGCTCACAAGGTGGCCTGCCAGGGGTGCAGCCTCACTAGCATCTACTGTCTGGGCTTATGCTGTATACTCTCCTGAGAGATGGCCATGATGCCCCCAAATCGGGAGTCACTCTAAAGAGGGTTTCACTGGAGTTGAAAGGGAAGGATCCCACTATCTCTGGCTGGATGCTTGGGAAGTGAGGATCACAGGGATTAGGGACCCAGGTACTAGTGGCCATAAGGAGGAATGAAGCCTTACCCTGGGAAGACACCAAATGCACGGCTTCAATTCTTGCATGGTGACTATCAGACAGACAGGAGACACCAGGACAAAGGATGTGCTAAGACATGACATGAACAGCAGCAAAAATCTCATATGTAAGGTAGTCCTGGCAGAAACCAGTCAAGAAAGTGTGAAATGAGATGTGGTGTTTACTAACACAGCTGTCAGCTGAGCCTCCAGAGTCAGAGTGCGAGGACCCCAACCAGTTAACTACATGACGACAGCCCCTGCGTCACAGAACCGCAAGGACCCTGCTAATAAACAAATAGCAAGGGAATTGGATGAGGGTGGGTACCATGGCTAATTTTGACTGTCAGCTTGGCAGGATTTGGAATCACCATGGAGACATACCTCAAGGCTGACTCTATGAGGATGCTTCAGGAGAGATTTAACTGGGGAGAGGAGAGCCATCCCAAATGTGGGCAATATTATCCCATGAGCTGGGGGCCTAGTCTGTATTAACAGGAGAAAGTAAGACTGAGCGTGTTGGCACACACGCTTTGATCCTAGCACTGGGTAGGTCAAGGCAGGTGGATCTCTCTGAGTTTGAGGACAGCCTGGTCTACATAGGGAGTACCAAGGATGCCAGGGCTACACGGTGAGACCCTGTCTTAACAAAACGGATGATAGATAGGTAGATGGATGGATGGAGAGAGAGAGAGAGAGAGAGAGAGAGAGAGAGCCAAGTGCCAGCATTCATCTCTCTGTTGCTGATTACAGATGCAGTGAGAACAGCTGCCTCATGGTCCTGCTGCCATCCTTCCCCACCATCATGGACTGCACCCCAAACTGTGAGCCAAAAGAACCCTCCCTCCGTCCCTCCCTCCCTCCCTTCCTTCCTTCCTTAAGTTGCCTTTGTCAGTATTTTATCCCAGCAACATCAACAGTAACTAATCATACTGGATTCAGGAGGTGCCAGGTACACGACAAATACTCTGACAGGAGCCACAGACTGGGCATGTAGCAAGCTGTCTCCACATCTTCGTCTGCCTGTGTGATTGGTTGTTTCGAGACAGAATTTCACGTAGCTCAAGTTGAGCTCTCCCTCACTATATAGCCAAGGCTGATTTTGAATTCCATAGTCTCCTGACTCATAAAGGAAGAAGCAATAATTCTGATAAACCCTTTGCTTAAGTTGCACAACAGCAATCTAAAGCAGACAGATCCGTGTTCTTTAGCTGCTTTGGGGGTAAGGATGGCTGCAGGGATTTCAGAGCTGACATGTTTCTGCATCTCTTAGCATTTCTGTGACAGAAGCGGAGGCCAATTAACAAAGGGATGGGAAGAAACCCGTGTCTGCAGAGAGTCGACAGCAGATCAGCACCAGCAGAAGCAGGGGACTCTGCAGGGAAAGCCACCTCTGAGCCACACAGAGGGACAAGCCACACCTCCTACTCTGCCCCAGCCCACACCTGGGGCATGAACCCCAAGGGGAAAATGAGCACATAGCCAAGCTCCACAAGGCAGTGAGACTACCATCATATGTTTCAGGCTACAAAGATGGCTTAGCTGGTAAAGTGTTTGCCACACAAACAAGAAGACCTGAGTTTAATCCCCAGAAGTCATGCAAAAGCTGGGCACGGTGGCACACATCTATAATCCAAGAACTGAGATTCTGGCAGAGACAGGCAGGTCCCTGGGGCTTCCAGAGGAGTCATCAAACCTAGTCCACAAGTTCCAGACCAATGATAGACCTCGTTTCAAAAACAAAGTAGATCATGTGAGGAACAACATCCCAAAATGACCTCTTGTCTCCACACATGTGCACACACATATGTGCATGCATGAATGTACATATTCATACTAATTAAATGCATGTATAAATAAGCGAACAAATAAAGATGTTTTCTACCTGCACTCTGTCAACAATGCATTTCTTCGTGGGGCACTGGGCCGAAGTCAAACAGTATTGAGCACTGTGAAAATCATTTTGATTGATACTAACAATAAATTAATTATAAGCACTCATTCAGATGCACATGTTGCTTTAAATAAGCTAAGAACCTGGGGAATGAGGAGATTTGGTTTCCTAATGGTTTCCGTAGGTCCTTCCCTGCTAGCCATGCTACCTAGAGCAAAAACCATCCACCAAACAGGCAAATGAACTTCCCTGGTGTTGAGAGCAGCCATCTGAACATGTTGCAGCCATCTTGAGAAAGCTACACACAGGTGCAGCTGCTTACTGTCCAAGGGTTGGGACCAAAGAGGGTTCACCTGCTGCAGCCTGCAGCTGTCTGCTGCTGCCATGTGCTGAGACGGACGGAAGCCCAGGCTTACAAATGCCAAGAACCTGGTCTCGAAGTACATATCCTGGCCCACTTGCAATCCCTAGCAAGACAGAGCAGGATGGCAGCCAGCTCTGAGGGATGCCTCTGTGTATCTATAGTGAACTGCATGCTGGAAAATCAGTCCAGGAAGATGACCGTGGCAATTGAACAGTGATGGCCCTAGGGTAGAGTTTCTGCTTTAATGTGGTATTAGTAAATAAAGAAAATGTCAACCTATAAACACAGCAGTGACCCCCACACAAATGTTCTATCATTGACTTGTGTACCGTCTATGCAAAGTACTTCATTATCCACTGTCAGGCATTTTACCCCACTACCCAGCCCTTCCTGCCTATGCATCCACTAGGCACTTTGTAACCTGGGCCATCTTTCTCCTCCTCTTCCTTGTCTAGAAACCAAGACCCAACACCTAATGAGCTTGACCTGTTTTGTGGTTTGAAGGGAATGGGGTCAACACTTGAACACTCTGGGGGAGGGGAGGCAAAGCGCCAAGGGGAAGAAGTAGAGGAAGAAGTCCCATTGCTGTGCTGTGTGTCTCAGGCCATCTAAAAAGTCAGTGGCATTTAAGATATTCATCAATCTGACTTTGGGAGGTCAGTCCAGTGCTCCGATGCAGGTCTCTGCCTTTGTTTCCATCAGTTGCTGGATGAAGGTTCTATGGTGATATTTAAGATATTCAGCAGTCTGACTACAGGGTAAGGCCAGTCTGGGCACCCTCTCCTCTACTGCTTAGGGTCTTAGCTGGGGTCATCCTTGTGGATTCCTGGGAATTTCGCTAGTGTCTGCTTTCTTGCTGGCTCCATAATGGCTCTCTCAATCAAAATATCTCTTTCCTTGCTCTCATCTTTGTCCTTCTTCCATCTCAACTGTCCTGTTCCCTCAAGTTCTCCTCCCCCCTTCCCCTTCTTTCCTCCCTCCCTTCTCCCCCTATCCCCATGCTCCTAATTTTGTCAGGTGATCTTATCTATTTCCCCTTTCCTGGTGGATCTATGTATATTTTTCTAAGGGTTCACTTAGCTTCTCTAGGATCATCCCCAAAGCAATGTGCCTTACCCTCTCTGAGGAGTAGATGGGGGGTCAGGTAGGAGGGTAAGTAGAGGGAATGGGAAAAGGGGAGGGAGTGGGAACTGGGATTAGTATGCAAAATGAGAAAAGAAAGTTTGTTTTCTTTTTTTTTTTTAAAAAGTAAATTAAATTACAAAAAGGGAGGGGGGTCGTGGTCCCAGAACCAGGACTGCTCACCACAGGGAAATAGAAAGTTTGGTGGATTAACACTCTGTGGGGGAGATTTCCAGGGTCACCACGTGTAAGAAATGGTAAGTTGACTACTTGCCCAGTCTTCCAGAAGCCTGCTGGGAGAAGCTCAGCCTTCTAATGGTATTAGTCTAGGTTTAGGGGATTTTAAAAAAACATATATTTACTTTATTTTTAATTATGTGTGAGTTTGGGGTGGTATGGCCGCATGAGTATAGTGCCTGATGAGGGCAGAAGAGTGTGTCACATCCCCCAGATCTGGAGTTACAGATGGTTGTGAGCTGCCATGTGGGTGTTGGAAACCAAACCCAGGTCTTCTGGAAGGGCAGCCAGTGTTCTTAACTACTGAGCCTTCCCTCCAGGCCCTGTTGTAGATTTTGTTAGTCCTGCTTTTCCTGAATGTTTAGGGGTGCGGAGGTATGTTTTTGACACAGAGTCTTATGTTTTTATTGTTATTGTTTTTTTAAACATTTTAGATTAACATACAAAGTAATGGATTTTATTATGGGAATTGCTATTTGGACCAGCAGACTGGTCTGGAATTTTCTCTATAACCTGGCTGGCCTTGAACTCATGAGCTTTCTTCCCCTGCCTCCTGAATGATGCTACGGTCATGGACATGTGCCAACACACCTAGTTCAATGTTGTCTTCTATCTGTTAAATATCAGTGGTACCTCATTGTTCCGGTCTCCCATTGTCGTCTCTCCATGGGACCCTTAGCAATCACCACTGGCTACCAAAGCCCTCTTGAGATCCTTCCTAAACCCCCAATAGAGACTGAACAACCCCATATCCACTGAGCCTTGCCGTGTAGTTACATGACGCTGTGACTAACCTCTTCTTCCAGTTCTCAGTCACCGCCTATCACTTTGGAGTCATTGTTATTAATAAAACAAGTGATGCCTTGAACCCCAAAACTTTGACAAGAGGATAAAGTGAGTCTGATCAGAGAGGCGGCTGTTAAGTGCCTGTCAGGTGAACTAACAGGAGGGTCCCAATACACAGTGGAGCCCACAGCAGAGGGGATTCGCATACCACGCAGGATGATCTGGACCGGCAAGATCTCCTCACACTACCTAATGGGCGCACAATTTAAAGCGTACACGTTGTTTATTTCTATAATTTTCCTTATAATATTTTCAGATGATGGTTGACTGCAGGGAGCTGATACTACCTGAAGCAAGAATGGAGAGGACTATACCCCACAAAGGAGTAAGAATGTATCAACCTTATTTCTGATATACTGTATGGGAGGGAAAAAAAGACACCCTATGGCTTGCTGCTTAGATTTCTTAGCTATTTTATGGAAACTGTTTAACCCATTTTTCTCCCAGTAGCAGCATACCTAGTAGTAAACATATTTAAATTAGATACTTACGAAGCCAAAGATCATATCCCTTAATTATTTATGCGAGTTCTCACTTCTTAACTAGGGAAACAAGTAGCAGAGATGACTTAACGGCTCTGCTCTGAGGATCGCATACGAGACAATAGGCTTCAAAGAAAAATGCCCTTTCAAGGATGACGAAAGACACCGTTTTCTTATTATGAAGCCTGTTCCCTCATTAGCGACTTTTAATCAATACCTTCTTCACTTTTGAGTAGACAAACACATCTGTGCCTTTGACCAGAGTTCCTGACAGTTGTGCAGGGCTCTGTGATCTGGCCTTGTTTAGTAACAAAGGCACTCTTAAGTACCTGTGCCATGTGCACATGGAATTAGGGACTTCTGAAAGTCTTAGATCAGTGGTTCTCCACCTTCCTAACACTGAGACCCGTTAATACAATTCCCCCTGTTGTCCTGACTTCCCCAAACCATAAAATTATTTTCATTGCTACTTCGTAACTGTAATTTTGCTACTGTTATGAGTCATAGTTGAAATATGTGTGTTTTCCAATGATCTTAGGGAATATAGCTCAAGGGCCGTTACCCCATAGGTTGAGAACAACTGCTTTAGACAGAGTTGAGAGCTGCAACCAGCCTGGGCCAGGAGATGTGCACCTCTCCCAGGGCAGGTGCTCTTGGGAGGCACCCCTTACCATTATTCTACATGACATTGATTTGGGCAGGGTGTAAAGGGCCTGTTCCTCAGACAGGAGACTGGAACCCACCTGACACTGTATTTAGGAAAAGAGAGTTGGCAGCAACTGCCATGGTGATGGGACAGACCAGCACCACACTGGCCACTGCCACACTATGGACACTCTTTATACCTCATCCAGAACTTAAAATTTGTCAATAGATACTAGACATGGTTGGTGCACACCCTTATTCCCAGCACTTTGGAGGCAGAGGCAGTTGGAACTCTGAGTCTGAGGCTAGCCTCCTCTATATAATTGAGTTCCAGGTCAGCCAGAGCTACATAAAAAAAAAGAAAGAAAAAAAATTTTAAAAGAAAATCTTTTAAAAATTAAAAAAGTCAATCAACTCACACATTAAAAAAAAACACAAAATCACACGAGACAGAGAGCATCTGTGAGTGAGACTCAATCTGTGAATCCCACTTCTGAGCTTTGATCTTCAATGTCACTGCAGACCTCAGCCTGTCTCCTCCTCCACCCCTGGGTCACCAGAGAATCTCCTGTCCCACACTGTGACTGTGGCTCCAGGCAGCACCCCAAGCTGTGGCACACCTGCCCTTACCACCTTTCACAGAACACATACACCTCCACTAACTGCCAGGAGCACTGCAAACATCCAACCAAAAAATTTTAGATGCAAGCGCAGTTTAAATATGATCTCATGGAAAAGAAGTGGGGATAACTGCCTAAAACCCACGATTAGCAGGCATTGCCCCTTTAAGTTGCAAGTTTACCTACCTCACCACACAAGTGACTCCCACAGCCCTGAACACATTGATTGGAGCCTGAGGCTCCAACTGCTGACCCTGGGGACAGCACATCTGGGGCTTGTTTGGTGTTTATTTCCAGCTGTTTGTGGCTCCCGGGAGACTCGTCTGAACGCTTGGCACTCTCTGGTTGGCACTACCATGACTCTGCAACACCTCTGGGTGCAGTTACCCTGGGCACCAGTGCTTTTGAAAATCATTTGCAAGTGTCATTGCATGGGCTAATTTTAGAGAGTCGGAGACTTTGAAGCCAAGTACACAGTTCGATCTGGTGACTAAAGAAAGCAGAAACTTGAACTTTGAGCCTGACATGATTTCCTCTTTACTTATGAGGCAGGACACTGCTATAAACCTGGCATTGTGGGACTTCAATTCTGGATATTGTTTTGTTTATTTTGGCAAACAGGTGTTCCAGATGATCAGCGTTACCTGGAAGTACATTAACACTAAAATTTATAATTGTTATGAAAGAGATAAATTCTGGATTTAAAAACTGAAGGACAATAGTAAATGACCTAACTCTCCCTCCTCTCCCGCTTTCTCTTTTTCCTCAACTCCTCCTCTTCCTCACTAATTCCTCCTCCCCTTCCTGGTGCCTCCACTAATTCATCAATTCTCCTCACAAGCTCCAACTAGCTAACACACACCTGCCTTGGTATGCACAGCCCAAGAACATACTCATTTTCTCATTTTGAGTAGCAACAACCACTCTCTCTTGAATAACACTAAACCAGTGACTACCAGAGGAACCCTGATCTCCTGCCCCTTGGCTCCCTGATAAGCAGAGAGGCCTCACAGGAGAAGCCCACACTTTCCTGTTCTTTGGCCTCCCGTGGTTTAAAACTTTTCTGAGAAGCCAGGCATTAGCCTGCAAAAGCGGAGGTATCTCACAGAAGTTTCAATGTCACCTGTCCTTAGAAGAAAGGAAGACACAGTGACCTGATCCCAGTGCTCACAGCGCTAACCATCAGGAAGCAGCAGCCTCCTTGCCCTGATGCGCCATGTGTCTCCATGGAGACCTGTTTACATCTCGCTTGGCCCTGGGGCTCACATCCCTGCCTGGTTCTAGCAGCAGATAAGTCTGTGACCTGCCAAAGGGAACATGATGACACAGTCCCCTCGCTCCTGCAAGTGTCCTGCTCGAGATCAACGGAACAATAGATAAATAACAGAAAGGACAGGGTGGCAGGGCTGTTGATTCGTCAACTTTTCTTCCCTTAAACGGAGCCTGTGGCTGGGATCTGTCTTTGATCCGCAGGGAGGGGACAGCAGCAACCATCTTTCTGGGGTAGGGGAGGGAGCTGATTTGCAGAAAACTTAACAGTGTTCCGCTAAAAACCCAAATGGCAGGCATTCACCTAGAGCAGGGTTCCACAGCCCTGGATTATGAGGGACTGGAGGGAGTTGGATGTCATTGGCTCCTGGACCAAGGAGGTAGCAGAAGGTCTGGGGGTGCTGTGTATGCTTTAGGTTTGAGTTCATTTTGTAACCTAAAGCATACACAGCACCCCCAGGTACAAAACAGTTAATAGGTTGCAAAATGAATAACCCCATAGGAAGCTGTGGTATAAATTACATTCTTAACCTGTAAAATCCTGAGTGTGCTGTCTGGTTTTCAGACCCCGTCAGGTCCCCCAAACCCAACAACACAAAGATCCCTATGTACACATGTGGGCGTGGGGCTCAGTCATGTGTGACAGTCTTTGAGTGTGTGACAATATTTTTGATATCCACACCATAGAAATAGTTTTAAACATTAAATGAAACAGACCCCAGGAAGCAAACTGAGGTAATTTGGATAAATGTCACCTTGGAGGTAGATTTTTCAGTGTGATAGCTTGCCATTTACACATGTCCCTAACATATTTCGATTTTCATATTTTGTTCAATACATAGTTAGAATTTTTATCACTTAAGACTACTTTTTAAAAGCATCACAAAATACAACAACGGTTTAGACAAAATATTAGCCTCCTCTCCCCCCATAAGACCTATACTGGTCTGGAAGGTCTGAAACTCAAATGTGTGGCTTCAATCTCAGGTTCCAAAGTGGCTGCACCACTCCCCACCATCAATATCTACATTCCAGCTAGCAGAAAGCAAAGTCTGGGGAACATGCACACAGTTGTCCTGAGGTAAAGGCTAAACATGGTGCAAATCACCTCTCCCATTGAGTTATAAGGTAGCCATGAGACAGAACGGTGGCTGGTACCCTGGTGTGGCCAGTTCACAGAGAGCAAAGGCAAGAGTCCCAGGACCACAGCAGCTGCATCCACTCAGCATGTCCTGGGTTTAAAATAATACTGAAAACAAACCAGCAACTACCCAAAAAGTGGAAGGCAAGAGCATCACAGGACAGCCACCCCCCCGCAAGTGAAGAGTAAGTATGTAGAAACAAGCTAAAGAGCCCTAGAATGGGGTGCCTTTCTGGGCCTTTGTGTTCCCTCTCTCTCTCTCTCTGCTAGCTTTATGATTTATTTGTATTTTATGTGTATGAATATTTTGTCTGCATGGTGGAATGCCTGCAGAGGCCAGAAAAGGGTGTCAGATTCCCTGGAACTGTAGTTATAGACAATTATGAGTTGCCATATGGTTGCTTGGAATCAAACCCAGGTCCTCTGGAAGAGCAGCAAATGTTCTTAATAACCAGGTCATCTCTCCAGCCTCTGGGCTTTTTGGTTTTTATTAAAAAAGAAAAAGAAGAAGGAGGAGAAGGAGGAGGAGGAAGAGGAGGAGGAGGAAGAAAAGAAGAAAGTACATTGTAGGAATGGTCCCTGATGAAGGGGCATCATGGAGATCAATTGGCAAAGATCATAAGGGCCCTAAATCCTGCCTGGGTGCCACCCACTGGGAAAGGGGCGGGCAAAGGGACTAGGGGGTCACTAGTTGCCCTTGTTCTCCACACACCCCACTCACGTCACTGTCAAGAAATTAGTCCCTGAGCCTTACCAATCTTTACTGGGAGACTTGAGATGGCATCTGAGCTCCTCCTGACCCTCCGTGTCCCGAAGGCTCTTTCTCTCTGACTCAAGCCAGCTCTTTTAAGTTTCCAGAGCCATAGCTGGGTGAAGCCCTGTCTAGAAAGCATTGCCCTGAATTTGGAAGGAGCTTGGGTTTGCTTCTCTGCAGAGGCCCCTCTCCTCTAGGGCTCTGAAGCTGGAATTTAGGACCAAGAACAGCACTTTACTAGGGGAATGGTCCTCCTACCCTCTATGAGGCTGTTATAAAGGTCAGCCCCATGGGGCCTGAACTGTCTGATGCATTCAGAATTTTCAAGTATATGAGACCCTCCCCTATCACCATATCATTGAACCAGAGACAGAGAATTTTTTTTTTTTTGATTTTCGAGACAGGGTTTCTCTGTAGCTTTGAAACCTGTCCTGGAACTAGCTCTTATAGACCAGGCTGGCTTCGAACTCACAGAGATCTGCCTGCCTCTGCCTCCTGAGTGCTGGGATTAAAGGCTTGTACCACCAGAGAGTTCTTAAAACAGCAGGAAAAGTTCCTATGTTCAGAAGCACAAATGATAACTAGAAAAGCCACTAACATCTTGACTACAAAGGATCCCTGTTAATACATCATCTTTCTGAAGTTACAGGTAGGTGAGTCACTATGCGGGTCCTGGGAATCGAACCTAAGTCCTCTGAGAGAGCAGCCAGTGTATAAATCAGTGAGCTGTCTCTCCAGCCCCTGGCCTTTGAGTCTTAATTCTTTACTTAGACAAAAAAAAAGCCACATTCCTTGTTGGGTTGACAGGTGTCCAAGCCAGAATTATATTCCCAGTTCCCCATGGAGGGACCAAGTGTACAGAGTATTGGCAGCAAACTGAGTTTGAAGAACGGGGCTCATCTACAAGAGGTCTGTGGTACCTTCCCTTACACCAAGGTCTGATGCATTCAGCTTGGAATTCTGTTGTGAGTGGAAATCTCTGCAGTTAGGGTCTGTGGAAAATGAAGGCAGTGAAGGGCCCAGGTGCCAGCAACAGGAATGTCACACTGTGGAAAGGGAGGGCCTTTAAGGATTCCCTAGCTCCATCAGCTGTGCCTGAGAAGCAAAAAGGATCTAGACAGTCACTTAGAGGCCTCAGCGAGGTGGGGGCCGTGAGTGGAGCTGGCAACCCCTGATTCAGGTTTACTGCAGCACACGCTCTTCCTACTTCTGTCCACACCACATCAGCTTCCTAGGCTGAGGGAGTCAGTCCCAGGTGAAACTACTTTGAGCCCCGTGGCACAATATTTCCAGAAAATAAACCCACCTAGAAATGCCATCGTGGGTCTCCAAGGAAGCAGTCCAGTGCGCGCACAAGCAGGGTCAGATGTTATAAGGCCTCCTTTCTTTACATATTTGTTTTGCCAATTTTTAAATTAACTTGAGAAAAATCCATTTTACTTTCCATTACATTTTTTTTGGAGTTATGTCTTCTCCTAAGGGTGGCCTATGAAACAGCAGCAGAGTTATCTATGGTCCTCAGGGCTGAGCACAGCTGTCCTCTGGAGGTGCTTGGTCACCATGCCCATAGCAAACATCTCTCTCTCTCTCTCTCTCTC
>LOEQ01001006.1:287471-297667 GCA_001685075.1 Bramus lutescens | reverse complement strand
GGTCCAGTGTCGTCCTCGGAGCTCCCGCCTCCGCGGGGCGAACTCGCGGTAAGCTTCTCCCCGGAGACCCGCGGTCCTGGAAGTGGTGGCCTCATTGGTGGCGCCGTTCGGTCCTCGCCCCCTGGTGACCCGGCCCACCCAGCTCTACTCCGGGGATGCGTTCTCCCCGATTGCTGTCACCCAGAAGAGGAAACTGCGCAGAGAGTGGGCAGATAAGAGATTCATAAGGGCATGTTGATTTGGACCTATGGAAGCCATGTCACGTCCTTCTCGCCCGGGCCACGCTAGTTTGGCAAAAAATAAAATCTGTCCCGAATAGGCGGAACACTGGAGGGAGAGACCGGGCTCTCTCTTCACGGTGACAGCTCTCCCTGTTGAGATGTCTCTGCAGTAGATGGCCCGACCCACGAATGCATTTGCAGACACATAGTGTAATGATGACCCAGCTGAGCCCCACGATGACCAGTGATAAGGCGCCTCTGTACCCAGGCTTGGGGTTTTAGAAAACAAAGATCTAAAGAGAACCTGGGGTCTGGGCATGGGTTTTAGACTTGGGGAAATAGCTGTATAAGCCACTGTTAATTTACTTGCTGGCAAACTGAAACGTTCTGTAAACACTGCAAAGTTCATTACTAACTCCGAAGATGGCTGTCACGTAGTTACGTCATCCCATTCATGCCTGTCAGATTCTCCACTATACCCCAGAGTCCTGACTGACACTTAACAAATAACAATATTTGTTGAATTATGTCTTAATTCCAGTATGAGTTGCGACCAACCCTCTCCTGTTTTACCGTTTATCATGCCCTGAGTCTTTACTATGGTGAGCGTTGGCCATTATTAATTGTTCTTTCGACTAGTTTTGACTGTTGAAGTAAAACAGGCTACATCAAGAGGTTTTTTGTTAACTATCTAACATAGAAACATGTATATGTGTGTGTATCGACGTGTGTATGTATGATTATTTGTCTGTCTGTGTGTATATATGTGTTGTTGAACACTTGGAAATATTTTTTGACTTTGACAATACTGGTACTGGTTTTCCTGATTTCATTTCCAAATTTGTAGCCTCAAGCTTTTATGATGTACATATATTAACTTACTATATATTTATAGTATTTATTAATGAATAATTTATCATTTGAGCCGTAAACGGAGCAGTTTGTGAGGGTGATTTTGATAATGAGTTCGGTGCACATTATCCTAAATGTTTTTCAGCTGAGGAAAGATGACAGCCATCAAGCACGCACTACAGAGAGATATCTTCACACCGAGTGATGAGCGCCTGCTGAGCATCGTGAATGTCTGCAAAGCAGGCAAGAAGAAAAAGAACTGTTTTCTGTGTGCCACAGGTGGGAAGTTAGTGAGCACAAATGTGTGCTTGGTACTCCTTCAGTCCTGAGGGCCATTCCTTTCTTTAAAAAATGTTTTCATTGTTTCTATGGCTGGTGAAAATGATTGAAATGACCAATTAATTTTTGTTTTTATTGAATATTGAGTGGATGTAAGAAAAATTTTATAGCTTGTATCTAAGGTAGATGACAAGTAGGGAGAACCAGATGACAGCTCCGTTATCCCTGACGTGCCTTCTTCACCCCATTCTGCGTTCCAGTAACAGGTGTTTGCTCTCCTGACTCTCATCACATTCCCTGTGTATAATTTTCAAACTATAGAGTATTTAGTTTTGCTTGTCTTTAAACTTTTAATGAATTGAATTGTAATTCTTTGTGACCCCCTCCCATTCAACAGTTTGTTCATGGGAATCTTGATTTGTTTTGGAGTTTTTTATTGTTTTACTTTCTGAGATAGGCTCTCACTGTGTTACGCTGGTAGCCTAAAACTTGCTGCATAGACTGGACTGGCCTGGAACTCCAGAGATCCACCTGTCTCAGCAGTATGCTACCACAGCTGGCCAGCCATAAGTTGTGGTTTTTGTTCTTTCACAAGGCACTAATCCCTTCATAGTCACTGAGGTGGCATATTCCACTGGGTGTGTCCTATCGTCGCCATAGGGGTCCTATTGGGTGCACAGTAGGTTTCTTTCTAGGCTTTGTGTTTCGACAGCTCATCTGTGAATGTGTTTGTGCTTGTCTTCTGTTGTACACGCCAAAATTATTTTAAAGCAGATACTTAGATGTGGAATCTGCTCTAATATGAATTATTTTAAGAAGGGATTCTCCTTTTCACTACCACAGCAGTGTGGTTCTCTTGTGTTCTCTACGCCTTAAATCTAAATCAACAGTTGTTTCTGACAGACTACTTGTTGCCAGGATGGCAGGAGGGACATAGTATCTCATTGTGGTTTCAAAATGCACTTTCCTAATTAATGATGCGGTTGAGTATCTTCTCATGAATTTATTAGCCATTTACCACATACACCCTTTGCTTGTCTTCCTATTGGATTGGTTGTCCTTATATGGTTTTGAACAGTTTTTTAAATATTATTATTATCTAGATAGATATTGTAAAATCTATTATTTCCATAGGAATTTCTGTTATGTGGTTGTACATTTTCTGGTTTGTGGCTTCTCTTTGCATTTTTTATGCTTCCTCTTAATGAGATTTATAATTGTCATTAAATAAAATTAGTCTGATACTTTATGGTTCCTGCTGCATTATTTTGTAAAAGTTTTGATTCACTCATGTCTTAGAGATTGTGTTGTATTTGTATGTGTCTGTCTGTCTATGTTCATGAGAGTACATGTTGGTATTTCAGGATTTTCTCATATCTCATTTTTGTTTTATTTTGTTCTTTACTCATTCACTTTAATTTTAGAATCAACTTCTTTGTGTGTGTGTGGATTGTTTTAGTTTATTTCAGTCTGCAGGAGATGTTGTCCCACACGTACATACACCTAGAATCAAGTTCTTAAGCTCCATATCTTGTTGGGGTTTTTATTGGAATTGGTTTTGACCTATTGTTTAAACTGTAGGGAACTTGCATATTTTAGCGATATGTTTATGTTTGTGAACATGGTAAGCTTTCCTGTTCTCTCTAAAAGTCTTACATGTGGTCATATTTGTCATGAGGAATCCTTCCTTAGATCTGTGTACTGTCACCAGTGATAGTGTGCGGTCTGATGAAAGAAGATGATGGTGCTTTTATAATACTGTTTGCCAGCATACTGTTTGTTTTTAAGATTTTGCATCCATGTTCATTGTCTATATGCAATTTTCCCCTTGCTTCCTTTGACGTTTTCACCACAGTTATTAAATAAATCAGGGCATATGCCTTGTTTTCTCTCTAGAATAGTTGTGTTTGAGGTCATTTTTTTCCTTAAAACTTGGCAGGAGAAGCAGGTAGAACTGCTGGACTTGTTTGGGGGAGTGTGGGTGATGGCAGATTTTTGCTTAGCAAGTGTAGCTTAGTAGATAAGTTTTCCAAATATTCCTGAGGCCAGTGGCTCCCAGCCTTCCTGATGCTGCCACCCTTTCATTTATATTAAACCTCGTGTTGTGGCCCCATCTATAAAATTATTTAATAGCTACTTCCTAACTGTAATTCTGCTACTGTTATGAATTGTAGTGTGAATATCTGATGTGCTGGGTATCTGATATGTGACCCCCTGTGAAAGGATCATTCAACCCCCAGGTGAGAACCATTGCTTTAGTCCATTTTGGTATATAAGCTTTTTAAGAGTATTTGGAGTTTTGTTGTTGTTTTGTTTGTTCATTGTTGTTGTTGTTTGGAAAACCATTTGCTTTTCAAATGTATCACAGTTCATTCCAAATCCCAACTCTATTTTGTTGTCAGGGTCATTTTTGATAGTAGAAATTAGAGGTGCTTTTTCTCTCATCACAGCCCTCACTGCCCCAGATGGACTCCTTGAGGAGCTGAGCGCCCATCTTTGTGATGACTTCAGTTCCATCCACCTTTCATTGCTCTGTGCTGCCTGTATTGATTACTTACTGCTGCTCTTTGTGATGGTATTAGGCTCTTTCAGGCCTCTGCACTCATGTCAGTCACTAGATTTCCCCTCCTACACCCTTTAAAACTGGTCTGGAGCCTCGAGGCCTCTGTCTGCCTTCTACCTTATAGTCTGATGTAGATGCTTTAGGATTCTGCGAATTCCTCAGTTTATTTACTACAAAACATTGCACTTATTTTAGTGCTGTTATTTGAGACCAGCCGAAGTCACATTCGCAGTGAGTGAAGAATGAGAGGTGACTGAAGCTGCTAACGGTCATGTGTTTTGTTCCACAGTGACAACTGAGCGCCCCGTGCAGGTGAAGGTGGTCAAAGTCAAGAAGTCTGACAAGGGAGATTTCTACAAAAGGCAGATTGCTTGGGCCCTTCGCGACCTGGCTGTGGTAGATGCCAAAGATGCCATCAAAGTACGTTTTTCGTCATCCCTGGACTGGTGTTCAGAAGAGATACTCTAAGCTTGTTCTGTGGCTATAGGCCTGCCATCCTTTGGTCTAAAATGCACTGATCTTCCCTCTTCACCCCCAGTGTCCGTCTATTTAAAATAGCTACATGTGTACATATGTGTGGTTCGGTTTTACTTTGCTAAAACTCCAATTAGACTTGTGGTCAAGCTACATAAACTAGGACAAAATAGCCTTAATACTGTGTGTTTCTTTATTTAAATGAAATATGCTTAGTAGAAAATTCTGTAAAGTATATGTTGTGTAAGTTAACTTTCTAAAAAATATGCATTGTTTTGGTAAGATTTGGTTCAAAGTGTATATGATATACATAAAGGGAACCTGCCTTCTTTAATTCTCCTGAATGGAATGAAAACTCCCCACCTGAGGCAACCAATCTGGACATTTGACATTTGTGGTTCAATTAAAGGAAGTCATAAGGGGATGCATGCCCTATTTTGAGGTGGTTAAATAAAATTTTAAGGATATAAATTTTATACCATGTTTGAGTGTACTCAAATTTCATGGACATAGAATACTTCAGTAGTCACATAAAAGGGCTATCTGTCTTCTTGGCAGGTCAAGACTGTTCTCACTAGTGCCCTGTGAAGTTTAGTGAAGCTGCCTTCCTCTTAGTTCACTTAGGAAGTACCTGCACCTCCCCTCCTGGCCAGACCCTGTCTGTCTGCAGCCCAGAGGTGCCTCCAGAACACAGCAGTACACGGCAGCTCACCCACCATGCTGCTGATGCCACTTAGACCAAGGTTTGCACTGATGTAACTGTTAGCCCCTTGCTGTAACCCCAAAAGTCGCATCTATTTATTAAAAAGGTACAAAGGGACGGGTAGTAGTAGTGCACACCTTTAATCCCAGCACTTGGAAGGCAGAGGCAGACACATCTCTGAGTTCAAGGCCATGTGGTCTATAAGAGCTAGTTCCACAACAGAATAAAGCTACAGAGAAACCCTTCCCTTGAAAAAAAAAAAAAAGAAAAGAAAAAAGTTACAAAGGAGAAAATGGTGTAGACGTTTGTAAATTGACCTGGTAAGATAAAACTTCAGGATTTTGTTTATTGCTTTGAGACAGGGTCTCATGCAACCCATGCTGGCTCTTTGGCCAGCTACTTTGGTAGCTGAGGCCATCCAAACTCCTGCTCTTTGTGCGCTTGTCTCCTGAATACTGGGATGACAGACATGCACCACTGCACCTGGCAGAAACTCTGGCTTTATTCTTACTGTAGCATAAATCTAGGCACTAAAGAGCTGAATAAACTGAGCAGTAATTTAATCATGTGCAAAGAAATGCTAAGCCAAAGTAATTTCAGGAGATCCTTTCAGTGTGTGCCAGATTCCTCCTAAATGACACCCATACACACAGAGGGGAGGGGGAGAGGAGAGCAAGACCTCTTCTTTAATATTTTAGTAGACTTCTGCTTTATTTCTGAGAAGTACCCGGGTTTTAGGAAAATGTGGAAAGTGGTTTGAGAAGTGTTGTGGGGAGGGAGAGGGAAGAATATTTGGAAAGAACAGTAGTTTTGTTCTGTAAGTTTCAGTAGATACTTTCTGATCTGGGTGTGGGTGGGGCAAGAAGAGGAACCCTTTTAGAAAGTTAAGAAGAAACGCCTTGGCAGCATTTCAGAAGTACACCTCCTACTTAGCCTTCCTCTCTGGCTGCTCGCCCCTTCGTGACTGTTCCTGTGCAGTTTCTCACACTGCCCAGTTCTTTTCCAGGCGAACTCCTCTATGCCGACTTGCTTAATGGGTTTGTTGTTGTTTCGTTCCACTTTATGTAGACATCTTGGTGTGTGTTTACTATATATGGAAATAAATATGAAACTTTTATACTTAGCATGGCAGTAGCCATTTAGTATCATACATTGGTTTGTGCAGATGCTGACACTAGAGCACCCAGCATCTTTATTGGCATTATGGGAAGGATTCCCAGGGAAGTGGTCATTCCCCATCAAGTTCATGTTAGTTGCCAGCACTCTTAGATATAAGTAGTAATTACTTTTAATCATAAGTACAAGTTTTCAAATAATATTAGTTTATTTGGGTGTGTGTTGGGGGTGCACATGTGCCATAGCATGCATGTGGAGGTCAGAGGACAATCTGTCGGAGTCTGTTCTCTCCTCCCATCATGTGGAGTCTGGGGATGGAATGCAGGTTGTTAGACTCGGCAGCCTTTACCTGCTGAGCTGTCTCTCCAGATCAGGTTTTCAGTTTTTTGGATGCTTAAGCGCTGTATGTAAGTTGAACTAATTACTAACTTTATCCTACTGTTACATGGTTATCATGCTAAAAGTTATGACCTGTTCCTTAAAATACCCCACTCTTCAAAATATCTGTTATACTTAACTTCTCTTGTCTTGAAGGTCTATTGACATTTAGTTACCCCTAAGTAATGCTATGATGAGTCAAATTATCTTTATACCCTGTGGAACATTAATATGTTGGAGCATGTTACTGTCCTATACTGTAGTGCATTTGAGTCTATGTTTTAATTCTTTGGAAGTGAGCAATAGTATGCATTCAGATGTTTTCATTTCCACATAAGGGTCGAGGAGTCCTATAGACAAGAAAGAAGTATTGCTATATAATGGTTGTACTGGTAGTTATTCTCAACCTGACACAAACTAGAGTTACCTGGAAGGGAGGAACTTCAGCTGAGGAAATGCCTCTATCAGCTTGGCCTGTAGGCATTCTGTGGCATTTTCTTGAGTGTTGATTGATGTGGGAGGGCCCAGCCCACTGTGGGTGATGCTACCCCTGGGCAGGTTCCTTGGAAGTATAATAAAGGTAGCTAAATGTGACTCTGGGAGCAGGCTAGTAAGTAGCTTTTCCTCATGGTTCCTGCCTCCAGGTTCCTGCTTTGCCTAAGTTCCTGCCCTGACTGTTCTTCATGATAGACAGTTACCTGGAAGTGTAAGACTAAATAAACCCTTTCCTCCCCAAGCTGCTCATTGTCTTATCATAGCAACCGAGAAACAGACGAAGCCCTGACCTAACAGACTTGAAGGGGTCATAATGTGATTCACATTGCCTCAGTTTCTTTAGACAGCTTCAAGGTTCACCGGCATTTCTGCCTTTTGGGATGTTTATGATAATTCTGTGTTTTCAAAACAGAAAACAGTAAGTGCAGTTTCTCCTCTTATTCTTAGAAAGTACATGAGGGTTTAGATTTTTTCCTTATGTTTTAATTAGTTATGTTCTTTAATAGGGAGTTAGTATCAAACCACAGCTATAAATAATAATATATTGTCAAAGAAATTATATAACTAAAACTTTATAAGCAGCTTAAAAAGAGGAAATGAGAGCCACCTTGAACTATACACCATTGTCATGTTACTACAAGGACGCTGAGCACAATGTCACTAAGTGTATATCCTCTCCTTTCACCCCTAGACTCTAAGGGCATAGGGAGAAAGAGTCCACTATGGGATGCTGTTGCTTGTCCAGTTCTTGCTATATATTATATTGTCTAAGCACTTCAAATCATTCAGTTGGCGTGCGTGCGTGCGTGCGTGCGTGCGTGCGTGCGTGCGTGTGTAGTAGTAGTAGTAGTAGTAGTAGTAGTAGTAGTAGTAGTTGAAGCCAGGCTCTTGGACCTGTGAGACAAGATTTCTACCACTCAGCTACATCCCCAGCCATGTAAACAATATTTTTAGTTGGTCTTTTTTTGTTGTTGTTCCCCCAAGAACAGTTTCCATTCTTAATTTTTAAGTAGATTTTATATTAGCAATGAAAATTGCTAATTGACCAAAATCAATATATTTCTACATTTTTTTGTTCTAGGAAAATCCAGAATTTGATTTACATTTTGAAAAAATCTATAAGTGGGTTGCCAGCAGCACTGCTGAAAAGAATGCGTTCATCTCGTGCATTTGGAAACTGAATCAGCGCTATCTCCGCAAGAAAATTGATTTTGTCAATGTTAGCTCACAGCTTTTGGAAGGTAAAATATTTATACATGGTCAAGTATATCGTTAAATGAATGTATGATTTGGTGTTATTCAAGGAATTAGGATACTGAATTTACTTCATAATATGTCATTAAAATGTCTTATTGAAGACATGTGTGTGCAATTATAGGATATTAGTATATTAAATATAAAAGCAAAATCACTCATAAACCTTGGCTTAGTGACACAGCCCAGTAATCCCAGCTACTTGGGAGGTTAAGGCAACAGGATTACAGATTCAAGACCTGCCTCAACTCCAGAGTGAGGCTATTGGGCAGCTTAGTGAGACCCTGTCTGAAAATAAATACTGATGCCTAGAGATACAGCTCATTGGTAGCATGTGCCAGGACACTGGATTCAATCTCAATACTTAAAAAATATTCACTTATAAATATATTCCTTGGAGATAACTGCTGTTAAAATTTTGGTATATATTCTTCTAGACTTTTTTCTCTAAATACTTAATTTTCTTTAAATAGCAAAATTTACACTTATGTTTCATAACATTTTTCCATACAGTGAATTCAGTCCAAACATTTACTATATTACTAAATACTTACTCCAGACGTTTATTAGCACCATAGTATTCCATTGTTTGACTATACCATTTTTTTGTTTATTAAGGTTCCTGCCCTTTCTTATTTTAAACAGCTGTGGGGCAAATGCCCCCAGAGCAGTACATTCATGGCTAGCAGTAGATGTAGTAATAACTAGCACAGTTCTGGCATTACACTGCCCCAGTTTAAATTCTCTATTAAAATATAGATGATGATAGTATCTACCTATGGTTATTGTAAATATTACAGGTGTATAGCAAATGTTCAACAAACTTCCTTTCATCTTAGCAACACAGAATCCTTAGACAAGAGGTCGATGAGAGTATTTGTGATTCATCTGCCTTTGCAAATGTTCCTGTGGACTGTTCTGGGTCTCAGGACAACCTCTGCTCTGAAGTATTAAAATGTGCGGTGAGATTGCATTCTTTGCAAGTTTCTTTCCTAAAGGTGTAAGCCTTGTATGGAAATGGTTCTTAATTCCCCTTGGATGCAGTTCGTACAGTACTCTTTATCTCAAAGAAAACTGCTGTTTTATTGTTTTGAGACAGAGTCCTGTTATGAAGCCCAGGCTAGCTTGGAATTCACTGTGTAGTAAATTCCATGCTGACTTTGAACTCATGGCAGTCCTCCTGTCTCACCTTCCTCATGAAAGCTTTATTCATGTGTTTGTTGGAAGGAGAATGTGTATCCCGTGACACCTGTGTGGAGGTCAGAGCTCTCCTTTCCATCTGTATATGGCTTCCAGGGTTTGAATTCAGGTCACCAGGCAAGCATTCAAAACTGCCAAGCCACTCTCTGGCCCAGTACTCAGTAATTTAAGATATAGTTTGAAACAAGCCATTTCTAGCCACTTGCTTCTTTTGTTTTATTTAGACCTGTTTTTATTTGCCTATGGACCTTTTTCCTTTCAAGTAGATTTTTCTTTCCCAGAAATTTTACTCTCAAGCTATGGTGCTTGGAACTGGCAAATACTCCTATCTGTCAGATCCTAAGAAGCCATTGAGACACTGATCTAGGTTAGGAGCATCAAGGGGCTGCCATGTCACCAGTGTCTGACTGCAGGGTGTGTTGAAGAAATGGCTCCCTAGGATTATATAATATTTATTGTCTTCAATAACAGAGTCATTTGCTTTGAATGACTTTAGGAGTTTTGTTTTGTTTGTTTTACCAATTGAGGCAAGAATATTCTGATGATTCAGCCATTTATTGAAAAGCTTGCCATTATGTTTTCAAATATGTGTTTCTAGATGTTATTTATTCCTAATATATATTTTAAACTGATATATTTTATTAGTAAATGTCTCTAGGCT
>LOEQ01001006.1:242204-285653 GCA_001685075.1 Bramus lutescens | reverse complement strand
AGAGAGAGAGAGAGAGAGAGAGAGAGAGAGAGAGAGAGATGAAAATAGCAAAAACAAGGGGAAATGCTACCCAGAAAGAAAGGAAAGAACTGTTCTTTCACAATTCATCATGACCATGCTGTCCATCTTAGTGGAATTATGTTTTGAGAGATTTTGACTAAAGCCCATTTTAACACTTGTAGGTCAGACTGCATGCTTTCTGATGCTCTTAGGACCTCACTTCAGTAACATTGTGATTCTGTATGAAAATAAGGTTGGAGACTTTTTTCCATGTATTCTGAGTCATTCTTTTCTGTCCTTCAACCACTAAGTGTGGCCTGTGCTTATAATCAGTCTTAACTAGCTATCCCTTTAAAGTACCATGTTATAGTTCTTCCTGTTTTCTGACGACTTGCTTTCATTACATTTTTACCTTCTTTAAGAATCTGTTCCAAGCGGGGAGAATCAGAGTGGAACAGGAGGGGATGAAGAAGCCGTGGATGAGTACCAGGAGTTAAATGCAAGAGAAGAGCAGGACATTGAAATAATGATGGAAGGCTGCGAGTGTGCAATCTCTAATGCTGAAGCCTTTGCGGAGAAGTTGTCCAGAGAGCTGCAAGTGCTTGATGGGGTGAGAATTCCTCATGCCGGGAGTGAGTGGTGCACGGTGGATTGCAAAGGCTGGGGGCACTCTGTTTTCTGCCTTGCCACTTCAGCTGTTACAGGGTGATGCTGTTATATTTGTAAGCTCATTGCCAGCTGTCACCAGCGCTACTCTTTTTGTTCAAAAGATAGAGCCAGGTAGTGAGGAGATAGCTCAGTAGCTAAAGCACTTGGCACTCAAGCTTGAGGACCAGAGTTCAGATCCCCAGAACCCAAGTAAATACTTGGTGGGCATAGTATTTACTATTGTCAGTCAGAGATAGGGGGTCCCTGGGGAAAGCTGATTAGACAATCAGGGAGCTTTGGGTTCAGGTGAGAGACCCTGTCTCAATAATAAGGGGAAGAGCAATTAAGGAAGACATCCTCCATTTGGGGTTCAAGCTCACACATATACCTGCAGATGTGCATATGCATGCACATACATGATAAAAACCATTTCCAGTGAAGACATTTGGCTAAGGTTTTAGATTTTGTAATGTCCTTAATATACAATGGGAGATGAAGAAAAGTAGACAACCAGGTACCATCTTAGGGATTAATTTCCCTAGCCTCTGAATAGCATTGCCAAAGAAGAACATTTTCATTGTTGTAAAAGAAAAAACACCAATAAGTATAAATTATAATAAGTGAATCATTTAGCAAGTGAGCTGAGTCAGTATGGTAAGAAGGATCTGGGGCTTGCCACCGAAGGGCTTTAGAGCAGAGCCCTCTGATTTTCCTGCACAGTTTCTGAGACACAGTCTCAAACCTTAGTACAGAGACAAGTAAGCCCTCACAAAGCACTGTGGGAAAGGGAAGCGGGAGCTAATTGACTAGATGCAAAGAGACCTGGCTGTGTTTCACCTTTGTGCTTCTTTTGCACATTTAAACAAGATACACCATTGTATCTTCTTTTCACTTTGTAGGCTAACATTCAGTCAATCATGGCCTCTGAAAAGCAGGTGAATACCCTGATGCAGTTGCTGGATGAGGCCCTAAAGGAGGTGGATCAGATTGAGCTGAAACTGAGCAGTTATGAGGAAATGCTCCAAAGTGTGAAAGAGCAAATGGATCAGATCTCTGAAAGCAACCACCTGATTCATCTCAGCAACACAAATAACGTGAAGCTCCTGTCCGAGATAGAGTTCCTCGTGGTGAGCATCTCATAGATTACCCACAGAGCACACCCAGGAAGTCATGGTCATGTGTAAAACTCACTTATAAACCTTGTGGGATCAGGATTTAAAGATGGTCCAGACTGGGTGGTAGGGCTCAATAGCACCCTGCCTGTATTTAACCCACAATTACATGTGCAAGTGGTGTGTTTGAATGTATTCCAGAACCACATGGACTTGGCCAAAGGTCACATAAAGGCTCTTCAGGAAGGGGATCTTGCTTCTTCCCGAGGCATTGAGGCCTGCACCAACGCTGCTGATGCCCTTCTGCAGTGCATGAATGTCGCTCTTCGACCAGGTGTGTTTGGTAGCCATGATAAGATCTGATCAAGAGCTGAGACCAGCACTGGAACTTGAAGGAAATGCTTTGACTTGGTAGAAATAGCTTGGGCTAAGTGATTGAGGGTTAATTTACTAGCTGTGCAAATTAGTTTCACAGATTTCCCAACAAATTTATTTCTATTAATACTAAGAACATTTTCATTTCAGTTCCTTCTAATTGAACATCATTGACTCTAATATCTTTACCTTCACAAATTTAGTATGTGACTGTCTAGTTTTTATTTTGTTCAGTTTTGGGTTAATATCTCACTAAATAGCCAAGGCTGGTCTCAAGCCCATAATCACCCTGCTTCCCAAGTGCTCAGAGTCCAGGCACCACGTACTACCATGCAGCACTCTCACCATAATCCTGTTTAAAAATGTACTTGTTTCTATTGTTGTATGTGTGCAGGATGTGTACATGTGTAGCATACTGAGGTCAGAGGACATCTTTGTAGATTCACTTCTGTTCTTCCACCTTTACGTGTGTTTTGGGGATTGACCTCAGGTCACCTGGTTTGTGTGGCAAGCACCTTTACCTGTGGATTCATCTCACTGCCATGATCTTCAGATCTTTCTTATTAAAAGCAAGCACAAGTACCATTAAGATATGCCAGAGAGGATACGGTTTTCTAGGCAATGTTTCTAAAACATGAATGTGCATTCAGATCAGCTAGAGGACTTAATAAACATTACCAGGCTTAGCCCCACATTTGTTGGTCAAGCTGAAGTCCTGAAATTCATTTTTCTAGTAGTTGCCAGATGATACCAAAGAAAAAACTTAGTGTGTTGTATTATTTTTTTCCTCAAATTTTATAAAGCAAATAAAAAAGCCATTAAAAATTTAGATTCTTCAAGACTTAAGAATTAGAATAATATAGATTTGAGCTGCAGCTCAGTGGAAGACTATTTGCCTAACATGCACAGGGCTCTTGGTACCTCAGGAAGTTGGGGGAAGAAAATTCACTAAGCATGGAGGGAAGGCCAGCATGTGCTAGATAGTCCACGAAGAAGAGATGTTTGCTGCACAGTTTGGTGACCCGAGATGGATCACTGGAACTCATGTAAAGGTAAGGCTGAGGATGGGCTCCACAAGCGCTGGCATGGCATTGCTTGTTAAACATGGAGGGACTCTTCGCCCTTTCTGAGTCAGTGAGGGACTGTTGTTCTGATGCAGGCCATGACATGCTCCTGGCCGTCAAGCAGCAGCAGCAGCGCTTCAGTGACTTGAGGGAGCATTTTGCCCGAAGACTGGCCAGTCATCTCAACAATGTTTTTGTTCAACAGGTAATTTTAATTTACTATGAACTAACATGTTTCCATAGGTCATTTATATGTTGCCCTAAACCTAAATTTCCATAAAAAATTTTAATGTGTTCATTTGGAGCTATGATATATTCCTTTATACATTTCAATGATTGTAAGATTCTGAAATCTGTGCCTAGTTCCTCATAGAAGTACTTTGGACTACAGGTAACCCTTTACACAGATATCAAGTTCCTTTCAGCTTAAATTGGCTCTATAAATCAAATAGATAACAGCATTCATTAGTTACATATGCAATGGCAGGTCTGTGTTGCTGTTGAGCCTCTTGTATTTTTCGGTGTTTAGAGGTGAGAATCAGATCTGACATATTATTTTCAATGTGTCATAGGTTCTGTGTGGTTGAACACATTGTGTACATGTAGGAAACTAGAGCAACTGTGAATTTTGGTTGATTCAGTCTCCATATTACAAACCTGCATCTTTTTTAATGGAAAGAGGTTTTATAATTAATGACATTTTAATAATGCCAAGGGCACCTTATATAGGGATTTGAGCAGAAAGTATTTTAATAGTTAATATACTTAGGTTCTTGTGGGGTTCTTTTGTCTTTTACTTTATTAGACATACTGAACAGAAAAAATAAGGAGAAATCTTAATAATCAGTGTGTGCTCTCTAGAAACATTGGCTTCTCTTTGCAGTATTCTAAAACAATTGTCTTATTATATTTTATTCCCCACTAGTTTACTCAGGCCCTCCTTCAGCTCTATAGCAAGTCCTACTTTCTTTCGGTTCCTGTGAGTACATCAAACTGGCTCAAGCATCTCTGACTTTTTTTCATAAATATATATATAAAATTTGCTAAAGTTAGCAGCAGAATTTTATGCTTACAGCTTAACTTACTGATTTAAGCTACCCATTAACTATATTTATAATAGTTTTAAAATATCCCATTTTGCCAAAAAAGGCATTTAACCTTATTCTGCTTGCCTTTCTCCATTTCTCTTATCTCCTTGATTTTTTATTAATTGGTTGGTGGTTGAGGTGCATATTAGACTTTGCTTTGGGATCTTTGGAATAAATGCTTCTCATTCTGTCTGTAAGAAGCTCAAAGTGTAGGGAGAGACAGACAGACGCTTGGGAATGGCAGCTGTGATGGTGGTGCTGTGCAAACATCGAGGAAGACCATCTCACTAAGCCTGGGAGGGGAAATCAGGGCAGACTCTCATTTCACTGAGCCTGCAAACTATCAATAAGGAGTCAACTGAAAGTCACATAGGAAACTCCCATTTCTCTTAGTTTATTATTTTTAATTCTCTTGACAGTGATGTTATCCACATGTGTAGGTGGCTTCAAAAAAGACAGTCAGCAAACAATGGTCTTTTTGCATCCTTAACTATTGACTGTAATATGCCGTTACTCATTCTGTGTGCTTCTTTGCCTTGTAAACTAATGGCTTTGTTTAAAGTGAATTCTTCCCATTTCTGAAAATCTAATGTGTACTGTTAACTATGTACTGTTAACATGTGAGTGATGCATGATAAAAAAAAAAAATGTTGCAATAGTCTGTGATGTGTTGCCGAAGGTGGGAAAGGCTGTCTCAAGGACAAGAAAGAGATTGTCCTGTGTTGAACTTAATCACCAGGACGCTGGCAAAGGGACTAAAGATAAAGAACATGGAGATTTCCATTCAGGACAAGGCTACAAGAGAGCTGGGAGCTTTTGACTAGCGTGTGATGGTGCTTCTCTGCTACTTCCTGTGTAGTTGCCTCATTTAATAGGAGAGATAATAAAAGTATCTGCTTCACTTAGACCAGTGTTTGGCTCTAGTAAGGTGCACCATGTTACCTTTAATTAAAAATTCTAGTATCTAGTTGGATGTGGTAGTGCACACCTTTAATCCCAGCATTTGGGAAGTAGAGGCAGGCAAATATCTTTGAGTTTGAGGCCAGTTTGGTCTACATAGATAGTTCCAGGCTAGTCAAGACTGCATAGTGAGACCATGTTTCAAAAACAAAAATTATATAATATATATATGCTGGTAAAATTTTGTATCTCACCAAGTTTTGTTTTTGATTGTTTGTTTTCTAGACAGGGTTTCTCTGTAGCTTTGGAGCCTGTCCTGGAACTAGATCTTGTAGACCAACCTGGCCTCAAACTCACAGAGATCCACCTGCTTCTGCCTCCCAAGTGCTGGGATTAAAGGTGTGTGCCACCACCACCCAGATACTCACCAAGTTTTTATAATGTTTCTTAATTTGAATACCCTGTGAATTATGTTAATCAGAGTTGCCGTTTTATTAGATGAGAATTACATTAAAAGATTAGTGTAAGAATTCAAATTTATATATAAAAACTACCTCAGCAGTGAGCATTCAGTAATCCTGTAATTGTTGGTAATCTATGATTATGTATATGAAAAACTTTAAAAATTAACATTTTTAAGTATATGAAGGACAAATTTCTTTATACTTAGTGTTTTGCATGTGATAATTTTATGTTATTGATTGAATTAAGCAACTCAAAACAATTTTACAATTTCCTATTATTCTGGAATCATTTTATCTAATTGTAAATCTTTTAATAACAGTCTATCTTGGCAGTAATACTTAAAGGATTGATAGTCGATATGTGAAATGCCAGTTTTTCAGGTGTTTGTGACATGAAAATGCTGGGAAAATTTAGCATAGTGACATATGCAAAGAGCTTTGTAAACTGCAAGGCCCTCCGCACAATTGTTGATTAATTCTTCCACTCTCCAGAAGAGATTTTTAATGATTTAAAAGATTTCTCAACCTGAAATAATGTAACTTAATATGTAATAGACTGCGTAAATAGAAATTTGTAGAAAACATCATTTTGTGTCTTGAGTCATTGAGAAAAGTTAATGAAGAATGTTTTGGGTGATGAAAGCATATGTGACGTTGCTCAGTAACACAGTGTTTGGAATATTTGTCAAGTAGGACACCCTCTTCTCTATCAGCACAATAGGTAAGAGATCCTGGGAGACACTGCTGAACCTGGAAGTGTAGCATCTATGGATACCTTTGTGTTCTATGTGCAGTTCTGTAGAGCTGTTCTGTAATTAATGGTTTATTAACCTTGTAAACCGTAGAGGTGGAGACAGACCAATGACATACATAATAAAGAATGTAAATTAGAAGTGACAAATCTTTCAAATTAAAATAATTTTAATTCTTTTAGCTCAGGGTGCTTATCAAACCATTGTATTTCAACTAGTAGTATATACATTTAGGTGATTTTACAAAGAAATTAGTTATCCAACTCCTTTGCTTGATTCAGCAGCTTCTGTTAATTTAATGATTTCTATAAAATACTGATAGTCTGTGAGTAGGCAACTAAAATGAATGGAGATGACTTCAAGTAAATGTGGCTTGTGTTGGTCTTTGCTTGCTTGTTGGAAAATTCTATTTCAAGGACAATCTAGTCTTGCAACTTCTTCATCTTTTTGGCATCGACTTTCCTCTCTATCACAGATGTTGACTAAATAGCAAGAAAGAGCTAGATTGTTCAACAAAAGGCTCAGGTGTTTCATTTATATAGAGATGCTCACTCATCTCTACACACTTACCAGCTACACAGCAGTTGCAGCTTTTGATTCTGGCTAAATTCTTTTATTTGAATGTTTTTAAAGGAAGACAGAAGTTAGACATGGTTACAAAGATTCGGTTATGGCTTTCGCCCTATGTGACCTGAGCATGTTATTTAATACCCTGAACCTTGGGTTCTTCTTGAAAATAGGGTTAGTAAGCCAATAATCTAGCAGTCTGTATTTTTCTAAAGCAAAAGTCAAGACACATGATCTGTTTATTACTAATTTATTCACATAAATTGTCAAGGCTTAAAATAGTCATATATGGTCGTTTGACTAGCATATCTCTTTAATGAAAAAATTGGAATTAACATTGTTATTAGGGATTATCATGGAAAGACCAAGATATAATCGTCTATAGTCCTTACTAACTTTAAAATTTCATATCTTACATATTTTTTATCTGTTAAAAAAATAGAGCTTCTGGTGGGAATCTCATTAAGAAAAGTGGACAGTTTGTTTTAGATGACTCCCTTTGGTGTGTTTCTTAATACAGTCTATCAAGAAGTTCATTTCTTAGTACACTGTAAAGTGATGGAGAGAGGCAAGCTTTACTCAACTCTCTCAACTCTTTAGAAAGATGAAATGAGTGATGCATTATCACAGTGCCACCCAGGCACGCTTGTGAGTATTAATGGTGGTAGTATTATGATGGTCAAAGTTGACAAGTAAGTGCTTGGTTTTTATTTTTCTGATTTGCTTGGTATTACTTGACTACATTTGGTTATTATCTCAAATTTTCTATTTTAACGGTGTTCTCTTGAACTTTCCATCATATTAATTACTTATTTACTCCCTCTAGGGTCATGATCAGAGTTCAACTCTTGCTCAGCATTCTGCTGAACTGACTCTACCCAATCATCATCCATTTCATAGAGACTTGCTCCGATATGCCAAGCTGATGGAGTGGCTAAAGAGTACAGATTATGGAAAATATGAAGGACTAACAAAGGTATGGATTTGATGTCAGTTACTCACTGGATCTGCAGTATAGTCTTAGATTGTATTTTAAGCTCCTTAACATCAAACTGAAGTATGTTTTTAACAGAGCAAAAGATAGTTGAACTTCTGAGTGCTCAGTTATTTACTTGGATAAAAGGAACCAGGCATGTACATGATGCACAGACATGAATACAGGAAAAAATACACTTAAATAAATACATCTATTTTTAATTTTTTTAAAAAAGTATCTGTTTATTGTAATAAGGAGGTTGCTTGGTTGTTTCCCAGCTGCCCAGACTCCCAAAATAACCACACAGAAACTATATTAATTAAATCACTGCTTGGCCATCAGCTCTAGCTTCTTATTGGCTAGCTCTTACATACTAATCTAACCCATTTCTATTAATCTGAGTATCACCACGTGACTGTGGTTTACCAGGTAAAGTTCCGCCTGTTGTCTGTCTCAGGCGGGGCTACATGGCTTCTCTCTTGACTCCACCTCCTTTTTCCCAGCATTCAGTTTAATTTTCCCCATGTAGCTCTACCCTATCAGTCAATTTATATGTTGTTATTTCGGGGTATAAGCTAGCCATGCGGGAGCCAGGCAGGACGAAAAACAGGCCTGCTCCCCATTCACTACAAGTCCAAGCCAGTTTTCTTTATTAATTAACTAATCATATTCACAGCATACAGAGAGGGATCCCACATTACCTCCCCTTTTCTGTTTAAATAAAAAAGGAATGTTTTAACTTTAACATAGTAAAATTACATATAACAANGACAGAGACATCTTACTGCCTGGACAGTCACCCAAAGTTCTTCTGTATCATTGGAGCATCCATCTTTAGCCTACTGGCCCATAGTATCTGGCAGACTTTTCCATGAAGCAGGAAATTTCAAAGACATTTCCACCTATATTGGCAGTTTGTCAGTCACTTTCTTCTGTATCCTGCAGAATGTCTGGTAGACTCTTTCATGAAGCAGGAAACCTGAAGGACGGTCTCACCTTTAGACAAGTTCAGCAGTCATTTCTTTGTAAGTCCTGCATGTCCAGTCCATACAGTATACCATCAAGCAGTCCAAGCAAGAGCAGTTTTTTGCCCAAGTGGCTAAACAGCTCCATAAGGAGCCTTTTCAATGCCCATCTTCCTCTTGAAATAGGTTTGTGCAGCCAGGAACAGATGTGTCTCATTGTCATGAAAAGTCTTAAGTTAATAATTTAAACATTTTAAATGCCATATTCTGAAGGTCTCTGAAAGATTTGGAGAATACCTATCTAACTGAACTATATCTTTATATATCTAGAAAACCTAACTAACATGACTAGAAGCTTGACTATTATAGATGACTCTTTATTAACCTGTGTTTCTTAATTATACATTATATTTTTAAATGAGTTGCACAGACACAATACCATAATCAAGAGCAGAAATATACATAAAACAAAACTGATCTTAAACTGTATCAATAGATCTAGATCCATACTAATGCAAAGTATTTATATCATATCCAGCTTTAAATGTAAACAAACATTTATAAGCAATATTTGGGAATTTAGTTGTGGTTCTCTCTAGACTGCTTCCTGCTTTTTGTTGAATAAAGTAATTTTTGGGGGTGTTCATGGCTGGTCCATCAAACCGCATTAGTCTGGAAGGATTTCACAGGTCCTTATCCTCTGTGGAAACGAAAGAACCACTTTTCCAAAGCAACAAATCCTTAGACCCATATTTTAAGACAATATACCTTTAAAGTATATATGTTGGTTACTTAGCTCCTTTACAGTCAAAAATATTCAAAGAAAACATAATAATATACATAATCCAGACTCTCTGTTCATATTTCATCTTTACATGGCATATTTGTTTTTACTCTATTACTTTTCTGTACTCTGTCTCTTTAAAGACTTTGTTTTTTTAAACCATTTCTTTTTATAACTCTCTATACTCTTTTTCTTCTCTCTCCCAAGCCTACGCACATTTATCCAACACTGTGACCCAATTAGAGGTCCTTTTTTTTAAAATCTGGATTTGTCTTTATTGCATATCTGTAATCCTTTTTCCGACCAGAAGTGCTTCTTAAAATGGCTAAGCCCTTCTTATGAACTTAAGTGGTGGCATTGCTAGGGGAAATATGGTACTTCCTGCTTGCTCCACCCAGTCCAGCATAGCGGAGCTGTTCGCTGCCTCTGAGAGCCATGTACATTGCCCCATTTTTAGGCACACAGCCGGTCTATGTTGCTATTAAGCAAGTTGTAGCACTCTGTTCACAAACCCCTTTAAATGCTCCATAGCTGAACCTTCTCAGAGTTTGTGCATGGCCCAGGAAGCCGCAGTTTCAAAACAGCACCGCTTTTTTTTCTGCTGCTGCTGAATCAGGAAAACCTCTCTTAAAGGAGCCATGCCTCTGCTTCCTTCTAGCAAACAGAGCCTACCCAAGAAAATGCCACTACCAAACCATGCTTAACTCTGTTCTTTTGTGTCTAGGATTCCTTTTTAAGCTTTCCTTTTTTTAAACTTTGAAAAAAGCAACTCCTAGCACCTGCCATAAATATGTGCTTCAGGGGAGGCAGAGAGATAGGTAGAGATGCCAACAAAAAACTGGTTGTGTTCCTAGCCATGTGTTGAGGTTAATATTTGATGGCAGCACATTTTTTTAATATCAATCCACATATGTCTTCTCTGTGAAGTACCTTTGTCCATTTAAAGTAAAATCTGGCTCCCTGTTTCTAAGCTGAGGTGAGTCTTTTTGTTGTTTTGTTGTTTGTTTGGCTCACTTTTTCCCCTCCCAATTCACTTGTCACATCTTCCTAGTAGTTTTCTTTCTGTTTTGAATTAGTTCAGTTTCTTCTGTTTCACTCCTCAGGAACTAGCAAACCCTGGGTTTGAACCCCACCCTACCCCACCCTGTTGTGCTCTCTTCAGACTCTTCCTCTTCTTTGGTTTTCTATTACAGTTTTTAGGGTTTGGTTTTTGTTTTTTGTTGATTTTTGTATAGGGTTTGTAGCTGGGCTGGTGTTTACCTTTCTCCTCTGGTAGTATGCAGAGTCCCTTCCAGTACCATGAACACTCGTCAGTAGGTGCTAGGCTCTAGTTAGGCACCAGCTGTACTTAACTGTGTCCAGTGATATATGTAAGTGTTGTCTTTAACAATAGGACCTTACCATTCATAAACTGAGATTTTTGAAAAGGGACGATAAATCTGGTAAAATATATTCAAACCATAATTTAAAAAGCCTTTTAAGGACTGGAGAGACAGCTCAGCTAGTAAGGGCACCTGCTGCCAATCCCAACAGCCTGAGTTCAGTTCCCAGGACCCACACAGTAGGAGAGAACCAACTCTCATAACTTACCTTCTGACTTCCACCGGCTCTCCCACTCTCAGCCTCTGCCCCACCCCCATACAAACACAAGCATTGAGGATGCATAAAAATACTTTTCAAAACAAATGTTTATCCCCTGAAGTGTCCATCTGGCTTGCTAGTGTTGGTATGATTCTTTTTGCTCCTCAAATGGGTCTTTTGAGTGTTATGCAATTCTTCTGTTACATTATTCTGTTTTGTTTTATCAACAGAATTCTGATTTGGAGGTGCATTAAGTAAAAATATTTATAGTACTCAAATTCTTTTCCTTTTGAAGTTTTAGGAGATTAATATTTTAAATAATTAAATATATCTTCTTAAGAGTTTCATGCAAACAAGTGCTTTGTTCCCTAGTGACTATTCAAATAATTAATCAATAAGCTTTTTGCCTAATTGTGTTCTCAGAAGATTGTCTTAATCTTTACATATTATGCATTATTCATGAATGTAGTTTAAAGTGAAGAAATAAGATGAGTGCCAACCTATTGGTGATTTATGGATCATTTTCTGCTCAGAGGGTAGGTTTTTCCTACAAGAGGGTAATTTCGAGTGACACTACTAATGAACTTTTTAAATGAAATTGACTTATTTCCCAGGAATGTTACTTGATCCTTTTGTTTGAGCTTTTGGTGCACATATGTGTACACACACACACACACACACACACACACACACACACCTTGTATGGCCAGTTTAGTTGTTGAAATATTGTAAAAAAAAATCAGGAATTGCGTTTTAAAAGGAAGAAGAAATGACATAAGACCAACAACAAAAAGAACCCAAATAAACCAACGAGCAAGCCCATATTCTTTTAGCACCCGGTTGGTACACAGCTCACATTTGGTGGAATGAATAGGAAGAGCCCATCCCTAGTTCTTGAGGGATGAGGATTTGTCTTCACCGTCACTCCCAGCTGCACTTAGGCTCACTCTAGACCTTATTTTTCTTTCCATAACTAGAGCCTGTGGAAGGCAAAGGGACTGTGGTCATGTCGTCCATCTGCTCAGGCACCTTCTCTCCCAGGACTCCAGCATCTGTCTGTGTGAGCGCAATAAGGTGCTTCCCTCGTGATTAGGGACATGTGAGCTTTTCTGAGACTGACTGGCATATCTCCATCTTATTCTAGTGCCCTCCTCAGCAGCACATATACTATAAAATTAGAACAACACAGATTAGCAAGACCCCATGCATACATGTGTACATATTCATGAAGCATTCCATATTTTTATGATGGAAAATCCTCATACTCATGGATAGGCAAATCCCCACTGTGATTATCAGTGTATTATCAGTCTTAGTTCACAGTTGAGGCATGTGCCTGGATGTGTTAAAAAGAAGAAAAAGGTCTGTGGAAGACAACTTACTGCCAGCACGAAGCAAAATTGTAAAGGCTGCTTGGGACAACAGTATTTAAATTTCAAATCAGATATTACAAGGAAATTTTGTGTTGCATTTTAATTTGTATGTGCTTTTGAATTAATACACGATCATAGGAAATAGCTGCTTAGTTGAACGACTCTTCGTACAGATATGATCTGTACATTGCAAAGGGGCAAACGCTGAAGTATGTTAGCCTGCTCTGTAAAAAATGATAGATTGATTTGTGATAAAGAATCTTGAAGCTAAAATTCTATCCTGAGTTTAAAAGAATAACTGTGAATAATTATTCTACTGTAGATTTCTTGAAATTTAGCTAAATTCTTTAATTCATTTAACTTAGGACCTGGAAAGACACATGATCTCTACTATTGTAGAATCCTTATAGGGCTATGTAGAGTATTTCATGTAAGGATAGACAAGTGTGATAAAAAAAACAAATTAGTCTTTATGCTAAATAATAGATGTTTTCATTTAAGGCTCAATTAACCAAATCTGTTTTCAGAAAAATTATTTTGAAAATTGTGTTGTATATATACTAATGAAATTCTGACCTTTGGGTTTACACCCAAAGCTGATAAGGGTCAGTGAAATCAGATCTCCTCCATTGCCATTGGCACTGCCGGGCAACATGGTAGCGTGGAGGGAGAAGGGCAAAGATTCCCAGATTCCTTCAAAGCGAAGTGGCATCAGCCTCATGAAGACTCCTGCACCCTTCATCTCTGTAATCCGCCCCTAGGAAATTCCCAGGGAACCAGAAAACCCACTGTGACACTGTCGTAACAACACTGAAAGGGCTCCAGTGTCCTTTGTTAGGGAATTGGATTACTGGGCTGCGGTGCACCACACACTAGAACACTATGCTGCCATTACAGTGCAGCAGGAGAAGCTCAGCAGCTCCACTTCACGTACCCTAGCCTGAGTGGTTGCAACCCCTTTTAAAATGTACCAAGGCAGTGCGTAACCGTGGAAGTAGAAGTGCGATTGCTTGACTTGGCGTTTCTTTAATGATGTGCTTCCTTACCTATTCAGTCTGCTTTGTTTCTTTCTCAAGACAGAAAATAGCCTAACTTTTTTATATTCTCTTAAATACACTAAGGTTTTACAAGCATAAAGGATTTAAAGGATCGATTAAAGAGAAAATTGTTAGTTTACTAATAATTATGTATTTCATTTGTTTTAAGAATTACATGGATTATTTATCCCGACTCTATGAAAGAGAAATCAAAGATTTCTTTGAAGTTGCAAAGATCAAGATGACTGGCACCACTAAAGAAAGCAAGAAGTTTGGTAAGCTTAGCCATGGGCTCAGTGTCCACTTTTGAAGTAGTCTTACTTACTGAATGGTAACTCCAAGGCTTTAAACAAGGTAGGAGAAAACACAATAGAGTTAAAGAAAGAGGAGGGCTAGCTAATATATATGATTTACAGGTGTTTCAAAGAAAGTGTATTTGCAAAGAAATGTGTATCTGTCAGTATTTTTTTCACAAGCTAAAACTATGTAGTGTATCAGTCCAGCAGCAGTTGGGCATTCGCGCTGTTATTAGAGGTCACTGTTTCTAGGGAAAGCAGAGGTGAGAAAGTTAAGTGCAGCTGGCAGAGAAGGGATTAGGCAAGAGACTGCTGGGAGTGTGGTTTCTGATCCCCAAAGACCTTTGCAGGTAGGGGCCAGTCATTGCTCTCCACAGAGAAAGAACTAAAAGTCATTCCTGGCTTCTTACTTCTCACTGGCTGCTTTGAATTTAGAGAAAGTGTTTATTTTCTCTCTTGCCTGTGGTATACAGAAATGTCATCCAAATCTCCCTTGTGATTGTTCCTTATATTCTAAAGCAAAATATTTGGGGCGTATTGCTTTTTATTTCCTAATATTTAAAGGGACAAAAACAGTGAAAGAAAAGCCAGTGAAAGTATCAAGCTAAGAAAAGATGTGCTGAGGCCACGTTCTGCTCTTGCATGTACCCATCTCTGGAGTTCTCTTTGGATGGAGTTCTGTACCTATTCAAATCCAAACCTGGCCTTAAAGGGCTACATCGTGTACTCCTCGGTGTCTCTGGAGTCCCTTTAGAATGCTGAGTTTAGCATTGACTGTTGAAATGAGCCTGTGCCCTAAGCAATGGCAAGAAACAGGCAGAAATGTTGACTATTGCTGGATCCTGCTCCCATCTGTTCTTTGGGGCACAGAAGACTGTCCTTAGATGTCACCAATTTTAGCCACTGCGTTAATTACTGTGGTCCAGATTTTGAAGTGCTTTGGATTTGTCTTTAATATGCTACGCTTTGTAAAATACTGTCTTGGGACAGTAGGCTTTTGAAAACAGAAATGCTAACTCATCCTAAAGGCTAATTGTTCTAAAACAGCAGTGTGTTTATATCTTGTTGATGTTTCACTGTGGATATGTTATGCCTTTTTTGGCAAAGAGCATATTATTAATGCAGTTATGTGTTTAATGTTTCATTAAGTATATTCGTCATTACTTGTTAATGTTCCATTTTATGCTGAGAAATCTCTTTTCAGTATATCAAAACAAGTTGCATATACTTTAAGATAAATGATATAAAAATACAACTTAAATAAAATGTAATACTATCTTTATATTATCATCACATCTTAAAGCTTAAGCCTTTTCTTACTCTAAGTTCTTAAGTTATCTTGTTAAAATATTTTAAATTTAATAATATAGATTTAAAATACATTTTTATAATTTTAAAGCAATGTCATAGCAAAAGGATAAATCTGTATTTATTAAATGCTGATGGATAGGAGGGTAATTTGTGATAATTCATCACAGAAGATTAGAGTATCAGTTATTTTGTTATCAAGAACAAGAGAAAAACTAAATTCAGGGGATAGCAAGAGTTTGTTGGTCTCTCAGCATTTGACTTGTTAACATTTTAAAAGTAAAATTCAAGTTAAACACACATCTCTTAAGAAATTCCAAGTTAAATAGGTTGAAATTTTTCCTTAGATATTTTTTCAATAATCCAGATTATGTGTAAATGAATTTTAATAGTAACTATAATTAAAATTGGAACCCCTGGGTTTGGAAGGTTAGCTTTTCAATGAGTTCAAGTTATCACTTTAAATAGAAACTTATTGTCCTTGCTCTGGCGATCCTTCCTCATAGATGCTGGTAACAGTTTACCTTACAAAAGGAAGAACATGACATAGTGGGCATCATCAGAATGGGGGTGCCTCTTCCTTTCTGGAAACTTAATTTTATCTTTAGCATCACTTATTTCAAGAAATTCAAAATAGGTTAATGATGTCAAGAGAATATCTGTTCTTTGTGATAAAAATCTCTATATAAATTATTCTCTCTTTTGATGAATAATTTACCTCAATATCCTCAGAGATGTAGGGTTTTCCTCTTGGCATTGAAACTTCGATGGACTCTTCCATTCCTCTTCTCTAAATGTACTTAATGAGATAGAGGCAATGGAGACTGTTCTTTTTACTGGGTTCCCTTCCTCACTTAAGATGCATACTTTAAAGACAGGTGTTGCTGGGGATAAGGTAATGCTTACACGTGGACTTCAGCTGTTGGGTTTGGCATATAACCATATATAAAATACATATCTTAACTATAAGAAACAAGTTATTTGTAAAATATACATAAGATTTTTAGTTCCTCTGTAAATATAGTTACATGATTATAGTGCCCCTGTTTAATATTATAAAATCTTTACAATGGTGTCCGGAACCATCTTATTGTTTCTCAATGAAACTGAGATTTTTGATTCCAAAGGTAGTAGAATACAAGGCTGGATTCAAGGATTGGTGGAAGATTAATTCAGTAAATGTTTATGAATGTCCATTGTAAGCACTGGAAGTGTAGCAGTAAACAGAGGCCCTGATCCACTACTCTTGTGTTTATCATCTACTGGAGATTACTTAAAGATATTGAAGACTTTATCTGAGACTCTGCTGCTGAGAAAGAGTTTAGACTGTTTTGAGTTCCAAATTATTAATAGGCAGTACTGGTGACTAGTCATGATTATCTGCTTAAAAAAGACTTTGAAATAAGACTTTGCTCTCAGAAGGTGAGCCCACAGAATGATACCTCAGGCCCCCCGGAATAGTGTTCACATTAGCGGACAGTTAGCTGCATTGTGGGTTCGCTGCATTGTGGGTTCGCCACTTTAATATCTGCCCTTCTTGTTCCATGTCCCCTTGAACTTCGGTGGCCGAAGCTGGCATCCCAGCTCTAGCATGGGAATGACCAGGTAAAACTCTACTTGGGCCTTTGCCTCAAGTGTGGCCTGGCACTATGCCGGTTGACACATTGCTCTCTGTTTTTAAGCAGCATTTAGACTATTGTTTATTCTTTAGTCCCATTTTATGATTTGATTCTTACTTTTCACCTGAACTTCTGAGTGTGAATTCAGAATGGTTCATGGCATAGGCTCTAATGTTGATCTGTACATACGGTGTAGAGCAGAGTTTGAGAATAAAAGAATGTCAGATGTCTGTGATAGATTCAGACTTCCCTAGCTAGCCTGCCCTTCGCATTACTCTTCCACACACAGCTCCTGACTGCTGTCTCCCCACCTGTCAGTCTTGTATTCATAGGCTAGTTACCAAGGAATTCAGTGCATATTTGATTTTCATTTTAAAGTTATGTTCATAGGCCAACTTGTATTATCTTTGACAGATAAAGTAAAAGATTAATGTGGTGGGGATTCCCTTCAGGGGCTTTCAGGAGATATAAGATTGTTAATGTCTAAAGCGACCTCTTCATTCTTCACTGAATTAAATTACTTGAGCTTCGTTTTCTCAAGAAACAAAGCCTTGTGAATTCATTCTTTTAAACATAAGTGTACGAACTTCCCAAGCTAAAACAACAACAATCCCACTCATTTAAAGGGTTGGTGAAGAGGGTCTAAACACTGATACTTTTCCTGAATATCTAAGTAGAAGCCCCACATTAAAGGAGTAGTAAGACGTCCCCATAGTTTCTCAACAATCGCAGAGCAACTATCCATGTGTTTGCACCTCTCATTAATCAGTGGTCACAGTTCTTTGCATGTGTCTTTTAAACTAGAGCTCTAACTGCCTCTTGTGCATGGTTTGTGCAAATTGCAGTTTATTAACTTGTCTTTGTCTTTGATGCTTGCAACCTAATCCATCACAGCTACACTGCCTCGAAAAGAAAGTGCTGTCAAACAGGACCCAGAGAGTGAGTATGCTTCCTGTGCTAGTAGGCGCCCTCAGTGCATGGTTGTTAATGTCTAGGTGTTAGTTACCTGTCTTGAAAACATTAATAACAGCTATGTTGATTGCACCAAATCGCCAGGTATTGGAAAAAGAAACCCAGTATGGTGGTTGTGTGTACATCCAAGAAATAAGTGACGTGGTTACAGTTACACAGCAAGGGCTGAAAGCTTTGTTGTCAGGGTTTATGGGAGACCTTAACATTGCGCTTCTGTTACAGGCTGTGTTTAGAAGAGCTATAACTATTACTAGAGGGGCACTGGAGGGATGGCTCAGCAGTTAGGAGCACATACTGCTTTTTGAGAGTACCTAAGTGCAGTTCCCAGCACCCACCTCAGTACCTCACAGCCACCTGTATCTCCAGCTCCAGTGGGATCCAATGCCTCTGGCTTTGCTGACACCCTCACTCACATGCGCATGCACACACATGCACAATTAAAATAGTAAGAAAAATAAATCCTTGAAAAAAGTCTTAGAGGTCTGGTAATGGTTTGTATAATGAGGTCAAAGCTTGAATTGTCCTTATTAGAACATCATTTTCCCTTTCTGCCCATTAGTAAATAGTGCAAGATAACAGAGCAGTGTTCAGGAAGAATGGTTTCTCAAGTGTTGCACTGTTTATATTCTGAACAAACCTTATATGTTCTTCTAAGCATAACCATTAATTTCTTAATGTGTGGAGGCTGTTACTCATTTTCTCCATGGCCATGATGAATTCCTAAATTTTACCTAAGCACAAATGGCTCCTACTTACGTGGCTAGTGATGTCACATTTCAATTATATTTTAAAGATATCAGATGTACATGTATCTGCCCTTAGCTAAGTCATCTAGTGAGAAAAGCAAGGTTTTTAGATACAGAAATATACTAAGTTTAATCATAAATGATTGGCTTTCATTGGAAATTTTGTCAGGAATTGATAGTTTCTTGTGGTCCAACTTCACAGATTGGTATTTAAAGTAGAGATGATTGATACTTGGCTGTAGGTTTTCTTTAGAAATATTACAGAGTTCTGTCAGCTGTAGTGTTAGCATAGCTAACATGACCCTCATCTATGTTCCTGCCCATCTACTTGAGCTTAGAGATAGCACCAGATGCTTTACTTTTAGGATGGGATGGGGCAGGGCATAGACTATCTCATCAGCAAGGTCCTTTCCATGCTAGTCCATAGACACATGTAGCTCTCCTTCAGCATTCTATGCAGTAGGACCCAGCATTAGTGAGTTTCATGGACTCTACAAAACATGCAGTAGAATCTAAGTCCCAGAAGATCGGGACTCTAAAAGGTAGCCCTTAGGCAGGTTGTAGGTCTTTTGTTCCTGAGACACAGATTTCAAAGTTCTGTTATTTCTTAGGTCTCCATGGGAGCTCTGGGAAACTCACTGGATCAACTTCTAGTCTGAATAAATTGAGCGTCCAGAGCTCGGGCAATCGCAGGTCCCAGTCATCCTCCCTGCTGGACATGGGGAACATGTCTGCCTCTGACCTCGATGTCGCCGATAGAACCAAATTTGATAAGGTAAAATAACAGGCTATTCTTAGCCCTAGCATGTGATTACCTTAAGTGTTTTTAGAGATGGAGGCTCCTGGGACAACTTTTAAGTCATTACCATGTCCCTCCAATTCTTATTTGAATCTGAAAAAAAAAATCCCCATCATAAATGGCAACTAAAATATGATTTATCAATTAAGTAACATAAGATCTTCATTAACATTTACTTGTTACAAATATGACATCAAATCAAATCACACCTTAGTTGTTTGAGGAATGACAGAATCAAGAGGGAGTAACAGCTTCACTGTCGGCTGCCATGCCTCGAGTAAGTTTAAAGGTTTGTCTTCCTTTTATGTTCAGAGTGACTGTGAGTCTTCTCTTCAGTCTGTTTCACTTTGGTATTATGTTACTCTATCAGTCATGGGAAAGTTTGTCTTTGGCATATTGGAGGAGTCTAGACTTAGGAAATTATTCATATTTTGTCCTTGCTGAAGAGTGAACTATGGAGTTTGTTTAAGCATCCATGCAGTTCTTTAATCCTTGGGTCATTTGATTTCCTTCAGATCTTTGAACAGGTACTGAGTGAACTGGAACCACTGTGTCTGGCAGAACAGGACTTCATAAGTAAATTTTTCAAACTACAGCAACATCAAAACATGTCTGCATCAATGGTATGCTTACGTTTATTTGAACAGTGTTTATAGTCTGTAACATAATTAACCTAGTTACTATTACTATGTGTTCACAATTTTAGTATCCAAACTGAAAAGGAAAGATCTGCAATAAACCAATCTTTAAGTATTCTTGTTATTCACAGAATACTGAAAACAGGAAAGTAGTTGGGAGTTTGAATTTCTAGTATTCCAGAATGTCTTAAACCAACAACCTCTATCCTAACAAAGGAGGAAATGTCTGCCTTTTTTCTGTAGAGAACATCATTCAAAAAACAATTTTAAGCAGGAAGTGGTTGCTCATGTCTATAATTCAAGCTTGGGAAACTTAGGTGAGAGGATTATATGTGTTTCAAGCTAGGCTGGGATGCAGAATATAAGATCTAAAAGACCAAAAGTCCTACCAATTTTATTTTAGTGTCCCCAGAGAACAAGACAACCTAAGAGATAATAAAAGATGGTACAGAGGGGATGGGGGCATCAGCTTTGAGTCCGATTTTGTCTTGTGGACTTGCAAGTGTCCATGTGCACCGTAGCTGCTGCTCTAATCCCTAGACTCTGCTCCCGTGATGTGAATATAGCAGTTCCTTCTCAGCCCCTTCAGGGCATAAGTGTAAGGGGATGAAATGAGAGAATTTCTGGAAAATCACAGTTCAAATGCGAGTCATCTCAAAAAGTTATGCCTCAGGCATCCAGCGTATGCAAAGCCATCATAAGATGAGTGAGAAATTTATTACTATTGGGAGTCCGTTCCTCATAGTAGGAGTGTTGCTTGCTATGCTTCAGAAAAAATTTATGATGTTTATATATTTATTTTTTATTATTTTTATTTTATCTCTGTGCATATTTTGTCCTCATGTTTGTCTGTGTCCCACATGTGTAAATTGCCCAGGGAAGCCAGAAGAGGGTGTAGGATGCCCTGGACCTGGAGTTACAGGTTGTGAACTGTCATGAGGGGAGTGGGGTGCTGGGAATCCAACCTGAGTCCTTTGGAAGAGCAGGCAGTGCTCCCAAATGCTGAGCCATCTTCCAGCCCCACAACATTTTTTAATGCTGAAGTTTTCATTCTAAAGTTGTTGTTGGATGTTTTCCTTTTTTTTGTTTATTTTGTTTTGGTTTTTTTTTTGTGTGTGTGTGGCAAACTCCCTTTACATCTGAGTACATTCCTGATCTCATATCCTCTTTTCTTCACAACCATACATGTACACATAAATAAAGATAACTAATTTTTTATCCTATATTAGTCCTTGGGGGTCAGGGTAAACACAGGCTGGTGAGATGGGTCAGTGGGTAAAGGTGCTTGCTGAGAAAACCTCATGATCTGAATTCAGTTCCTGGAGCCCACATGAGAGTGAACTGAAAGAACAGCCTCCACCACATTGCCCTCTGTTCTCCACTCTTGCTCTGTGACATTTCACATGTGTGTGCATACACACCCACGCAACAGTTTAATTTTATTAAATATAAGAACACATTTCATGAAACTTTCTTAAATAATGTACGTTACTTTAATAGTAGTGAAAATATTACTGCTTTCCATAAAGTATTTTCTTATAGGTGTTTTAACATGCAGCAGGCTTTTGGTATATAAATTTGTCACTATTTTTGCAGACTGAAGCAGAAGATGTGGACAGTGGTTCATTATCACGACAGCACATTTCTGGTACACTGCCGCCTGTTTCATCTGAGTATGTCTTTATTATTATCTGTTGTTTGTAATGGAAAAGATAAACTTGGATTGAGGCACAAGAAAGTGTTGCTAATGGAAATAACCTGCTGGTACCCATATAGAATAGGCCTGTGTGTGCTGTTCTAGTTGTATTGCTCTTGCTATGATGGTGAAAAGCCCTGTAAAAGCAAAGGGTTTATTTTGTCCCATAGTTAAGGTGGGGAAGTGAAGGCAGCAGGAACTTGAAGCATGTGGTCATGTTCTATCAGTGTCAGAAGAAGAGAGCAATGAGTGCCTGTGTTTAACTCACTTTCTCCTTGTTATACAATCCAGAAGCCAGCCCAGGGAATGGTGTCACTCACAGTAGACAGATCTCCCCACCTCAACTAACCTTATCAAGGTCATCCCCCATGGACATGTCCAGAAGCGGTCTAGCATAGATAATTTCTCACGGATACACATGGAGGCATGTTTCCTGGGAGATTCTAGATCCTGTCAAGGTGGCAGTGAACGCTAGTCATTACATGTGCTCACTCTCCTGTTATTGGTCCTATTATAGGCCTCATCTTGAACTGTTCTGTCTGGAAATCACAGATGGATGAGTCCGTGCTAGTGTTTGCTGGTATATAGTAGTGGATTTCTTAGAGATAGAAAAGCACAGTTCAGTGCCCAGCTTTACAAATGAAGCAAACAATTGGCTAGTTTTATATTCAAAACTGCTATAGAATAGTTCATCATAGTTTGACATTTTCAGCTGCAGTACCAATTTTTAGCTATGTTTTTATATACTAAACTACAGTTACATTTAAAGATGGATTTACCTGAGGTTTATATTAATTAACTATTTTTCTTTCTGAACAGGAAAGATATGATTCGCCAAATGATGATTAAAATATTTCGCTGCATTGAACCAGAACTGAACAACTTAATTGCATTAGGAGACAAAATTGATAGCTTTAACTCCCTTTACATGTTAGTCAAAATGAGTCACCATGTGTGGACTGCACAGAACGTGGACCCTGCTTCTTTCCTAAGTACTACATTGGGAAACGTTTTGGTGACTGTGAAGAGGAACTTTGACAAATGCATTGTAAGCTGTTAAGATTAACTCAAGAACAAGTCATTATGTAAAATGGCTAATTTGTTTAATTCAGGGTCTAGTATTCATAACCCCCAAAGCTGTGAGGTAGGGAACTGGCAGCAGTCCATTTGAACAGAATAAGTTGGAGTGTTTGGCGAGACAGGCACATGTATAGGGACAGCATAGGGACAGCTTCTGCCCGAGTGACCCAGTGGGTCCCTGATGACTCAGTTTACTGATCTGCGACATTTGGTTTAATGAAACAATTGAAAGGCATTTGGATTTGTTGTTATTTTCATATATTCTAGTAAATTGATTTATTTTAATTGATAGTTTAAATGATTTAATTCATTTTAATTAGTAGTATGCAAAGTCATACTGCTATCTTTTTTTAAGAATCAGTTGCTGCTGGGTGGGTGTGATGGCACATGCCTTTAGTCCCAGCACTCAAAGGTGGATCTCTGAGTTTTAGACCAGCCTGGTATACAGAGCTGTACAGAGAAACCTGTTGCTAATAACATCTAGCAATCATCATGGTGCTCATAAAATAAAACCAACAATACAAGTAGCTTTATTGTTACCTGTTAGACTTTTACAGTTTGCAGGAATGAATAAGCCTGGTTCTTTAAAACATTTTCATGTTGTTAATGTACTTTTGGAGTTTTATCATTTGAATATGTCTACTATACAGCCTGTAAGTTATATCTAGTTCTTAAATATCCATAGAATAATGGCAGGTGAAAATATTAAGGACAATTAAAACTCATTCCATGCTTTATGCTTAAGCACTGTCTAGATTGGGAGTGTATTTCAGTGGTACATGGTGTGCTTGGCATGTGTAAGGCTGGAGCCTCATTCCCCAGCATCACACAGTCAGCACATCCCTCTCCAGAAGTGTTGGTAACTAGGAGCTTCTTACTCTAGAAGACGTTTGGGAGGAAAAGGAAGAGCTAACAAAGGCTGAGATAATGGAGTGTGTGACCCTGGAAGTCAGAGAGGCACTGTCCGTTTCCAGAACGTGAGGTCCTGGTGCTTTTATCAGCACATGGCCTAGCAGAGAAAAAGTGCATCATACCTGATAGCCTGAGTAATTCACAGCAGTCTAGCACAGCCCTGAGCAGAGTACACAGGTGCATCTGACCCTCCCATTGTCACCTTCTTGGGGGAAGTGATGTCAGCAATACCTTCCTGAGTCATGTGACCCTCAGGTTACCACCACCTCAGAAGGCGATGCAGGTGTTCGAGAGGTGGAGTTATTTCCCAGAGTCAGAAGTTAATAAGTGACCCTATAGTCCTCTACTGCCCTCTTCATCCATCCATCCTAATGCCACATCCTAATGTTTTTTAGTGCCGATGAGCTGGAGCATTCAGAACCATAAACTCAAGTAGTAGACAGAGTTCTCAGAGCTTCTTACACCAGTGCCTGCAGTCTAGAAATTACTGTCTAATACACATATTATGTGGTTTTTCAGCTTATGTTCAGACTGAAATTTTAGGTAGAAATTGATTTGTCTATGTGAGTAGAGAAGTATGTAGAGTCATACTTAAATCCGTAGATCTTTCTGTATCCTGATGGCTGGATGAAATGCAAGTCCATAATAGATTTGTGTCATCCTTCTCTGGTCTTGTACCCCCACCTCTAGAGAATTTGTCTAAATAAAAGTTTTAGAGAGTAGTTTAGTACTAGTTTGGAAGTGGTTACGCTTTTCAGACTTAGCCATTTGGCCACCAACCAGAAATAAACTAGGGGCATCCTCCATGCCCTGGCCTTGGCTCTGCTATAGCCTGAGTGGATACCTGTCTTGTCCCTGTCCTTCATGAATGGTAGAATGACAGACGGATTCTAGTTGGAATACAGACTTGAAGCTCAAAATCCTTGACTGAATCATCTTTTAAATAAGTTTAATTTTTTTCCTTGCTTTTATGTTTTGAATACAGTGCAGTATAGAATGTTTCTATCTAGAGAATCGCTTTCCTTTGTTAGCTTGTTGCAGTTCTAAGCAAGCTTCTCCAGTGCTCTGTGCACTGTGTGTGCATTTGGTCATCTGTGGTCTCTAAGTTGCCCGGCTTTTTCTCCCCTTGCTCTCTGCCTTACTTTAGAGTAACCAAATAAGGCAAATGGAAGAAGTAAAGATCTCGAAGAAAAGTAAAGTAGGAATTCTTCCATTTGTTGCTGAATTTGAAGAATTTGCTGGACTTGCAGAATCAATCTTCAAAAATGCTGAACGTCGTGGCGATCTGGACAAAGCATACACCAAACTAATCAGAGGAGTGTTTGTTAATGGTGAATTTTTATGGTTTGTTCTAAAGACCATTGTGGCTCTTTCTATTGTTTCTGGGTAACTCTGAAGCTGGGTGCAGACGTGCTCACTGTTTTTAGTAGACTGTAATCCCTTTAGGCTTCCTGAAATTGAGCATCTATTAAATGTGAAAGCTAAGTAGCACATAAGCTGACTAATTCCCATCAAGAGCCACTCTTGGACCAGGCTCCTAGGCCTTATTACTATACAAAATTGAAGGGTTTTTTTATGTAAAAAAATGACCTTTGCATTTTAATAAGGGTCTTCTTGGTGCTAGGCAAGGATGTCTGTGTAGTGCTTACAAGTCAGCTCACTTAGGCTGCAGTTTTTTTATCTGTTACTCGGGGAGTTTCGCTATGAGCTGGTCTGTGTAAAAGCCCACTAAGTTGGGAACATTTTTGGACATGTTAATTTGAAATTGTCTGATTACTTAACTCAGTGATTTCAAAAGCAAAAATTGAACAGGAAGTTGAATCATGTCACACTGCTTGTAACATCTTTTTGTGAAAGAGGAGAGGGGATGGAAAAGTTTGTAAGTTGAAACATTAAATGTTGCAAATAATCTTTCCCTTGATTTAAAAGTCTATTTTGTAGTTTTTGTGAGTTCATATGAGCATATTTTATTTTAGAATCAAATGAAATGAATAAAATGTGTATGGTTTTGTAATTGACTTTTTTTTTTTACTGTACTTTAGTGTAGTATTCCCTATCCTGGAAGCTGCTAAACTCTATAAACCTGTTCTTTCCTTATCCATTAATATAGGTTTCTGTCTCAACTCCATAAACCTGTTCTTTCCTTATCTATTAATATAGGTTTCTGTCTTAACTCCATAAACCTGTTCGTTCCTTATCCATTAATATAAATTTCTGTCTTGTTTTTGTTTTTTCTTAACTCCATAAACCTGTTCTTTCCTTATCCATTAATATAGGTTTCTGTCTTGTTTTTATTTTTTTCTGTTGCTTTGATAAAATACTTTGATAAAAAGGCAACTTAAGAAAGATTTAATTCACATCACAGTCCAATGTACAGTGCATCATGGCAGAGAAGTTAGGTCAGCAAAGCTGGAAGCGACTGGGCATATACATCCACAGTCATAAGAAGGTAGCAGTGAATGTATGCATGTTAGTGTTTGCAGTTCAAGATCCTCTGGCTAGGAAATTGTCCCACCCACAGTGGGCAGGTCTCCCACCTCAGATTCTCCCACCTCAGTTAATGTAATCAAGATCATCCCCCACAGCCATGCCCCAAGGCCCATCTCTCATCGTTCTAGATTCTGCCAAGCTGAGTGTACTAACCATTATAGTAACTAAATATTTTAATGGCCATGTGGTCTTCTATATACCACTATTTACTTACTGAATATGCCTTTAGTATGTTTTAGTTTCTTTCCAGCTAGAAATGAAATTCAAAGGTTTATGCATATATCAAGATTTTGCCAAAGTATGGTGCAGAGAGTTTATATCAGTTTAATGCTCTGAGTATTTGGTGGAATGTATACTCTACAAGTGCTAGACATTACTCCCTATTGTCAGTTTTATCCCTTGCCATAACAGTAGGCACTAAATGATCTCAACCATTTTATTGCACTTTGTGATTTTGCTCATGGTGTTCATGTAGGAGTTTTCAACTCTTGTTTTTGGGTCATTCTTAGAAGGCCATGCTATCACAAAACTTGATTTTTAACTCGATACATTTTTCTTGATGCTCATGATTCTGTTATTGCTTTTTATATTTAATAAATTAAACATTTTAGAATCTAGCCATGATGTTAATCATCTGGGTGCCCTAACATAGCAGCTATAATTCATAATTCCTCTATTGATTTGAAAAGTTACCTTTATTCCATACTGAATTTCCACATGTGCACAGTATTGTTTGAAGATGGTTGTCTCAGGAGGCTGTGAAGACTTTGCAATGCAGAATATTGTGTTTAGTCCTGAACTATTTGACTCATATCAGAGAAGTTCTCATTTCTTTTTCTGCTTTGATTTTAGTGGAGAAAGTAGCAAATGAAAGCCAGAAGACCCCCAGGGATGTAGTTATGATGGAAAACTTCCACCATATTTTTGCAACTCTTTCTCGATTGAAAATCTCATGTCTAGAAGCTGAGAAAAAGGAAGCCAAGCAGAAGTACACTGATCACCTCCAGTCTTACGTCATTTACTCCTTAGGACAGCCTCTTGAAAAACTAAACGTGAGTAGATTTTCATTTGGTCTTTCCTGCTTTTGATTTGATATCATATAGATGTACTGACACAGGAGAATGAGGATGGAGGCTTGGTTGTTGAAGCTGCCAGTGTGCCAGACATTAATAGATGTTCTATGTATGTAGTTTCCTTTAATCCGTATAAATGGTGATACACGCAGGTGTGGATGACACACCTATAGTCCTCACTGCCTTGAAGGCTGAGACGAGAATTATATTCAATCCTGCATGGGCAGAACTCGGTCTCAAAGTAAATAATACATACATAGAACAATGATATGAGCTAAGGTACTGTTATTCCATTTTACAAATATAGAAACAAAATGAACTTGAGGGGGAACCTTGACTGAACTCTCACCATCTTTTTCTTCATAAATGGCCAAGTTTTACGTAGTTCAGGGGAAGTTTCCAAAAACTTGGTCAAGATAAAAGAACAAAGTCAGGCATGGTAGCACACGCCTTTTATTCCAGCCCTTGGGAGGCAGAGGCAGGTGAATCTCTGTGAATTCAAAGCCAGCCCTGTCTACATAGCAAGTTCTAAAATCACCAGGGCTACACGGAGAAACCCTTTCTTGGGAAGAGGGAGAGAGGGAGAGAGAAGAAGACATAAAAGAAAAGGAAAAGGAGAATAGGTTTGGGGTAAAACACTTGCTGAGTTTCTAATGTCCTCGTAAAAGTATGCTGTAACCCCAGCTCAGGGACATGGAGACAGGCAAGCCCCGAGTCCTCACTGGCCTACAAATATAGTCTAAACAGTGAGAGATCTTGCTTCAAAAAATAAAGTAGAGAAACAATTGAGGAAGACAACCAGATGTCAACCTCTGGCTTTCACCCACTCACACACACACACACACACACACACACATACATATATAACACATAAGATAAAAAATTACTTTGTACATTGTCATTCTTTTTTAACTTCAGTCATTTCCCTGAGCAAATGATGAATAATAAAATTAAGAAATGATTGTTTTGTTGGGTATAATGGTTTGCGTTTATAATCCCATCCCAACTTGCAGAAGGCTAAAAGAGAGAAAAACCCTGAGTCTATAAACATATTAAATGGAAAATGAAGCAAATGTCTCTTATGAGATTATTTTCTGTATACTCACATTACAGAAACAGAAGAGAATCTAAATGGTAAAAAGCAACTACTGAGTACCATGGGATGAAGTTATTTTAGCTTCTCTGCACTTACCTACTTTTAAGCCTTGTTTTTACAAAGTTCAGGTGATAATGTAAGACATTTTTAGACATTCGTTTTCGTTTCCTTGAAGCATTTCTTTGAAGGTGTTGAAGCCCGAGTAGCACAGGGAATACGAGAGGAGGAGGTGAGCTACCAGCTTGCATTCAACAAGCAAGAGCTTCGCAAAGTCATTAAAGAATATCCTGGCAAGGAAGTGAAGAAGGGTCTGGATAACCTCTACAAGAAGGTTGATAAGCACCTCTGTGAAGAGGAGAACTTACTGCAGGTATGCGCATCCCCTGGCTTCACAGACTCGGGCTTCTCTCCACAGACGCTACACATGCTGTGTTTTATGCCTCGGCAGTGCCGTATCTTAGTGTGGTGCCGCACGCCTGCACTCCCGGCCCTTAGGGGTTAATGCACATGGACACAAGGTCTTCTAGGCTTCATAGTGAGCTGAAGGCCAACCTGAGCTACACTCTGCCTCCAGAAAGCAAGACAAAAAGTAAAAGACAAATGAAAGTTCTATTAAGCACAGGTCAGGGTGATTATTGTAAGGAAGAAAGGTCTGTATGTAATCGTTTCTGCTTTATTGTTTGTGTTTTCTAAGGTGAGCCATCGCTTCTCTCTTTAACTGGGGTTTTGTCTTAAAGACTATGCTTAGTGAGTGCGGTATTGCTTAGTGTGGTGCAGGGGCACTGAGTGAGGTTGGAGCTAGAAATGGATCTGTAATCTGGATCCAGATGAAGCTGCAATTTGGGTCAAGTTATTTGTGTCCTGAGCTTCAAATTTCCTTATTTCCAAACTGATGCCTCTCTCATGGGCACTGGTATTTTATAGACAGGAAGAATGGATGCTCAGAGAGATGGAGTAGCACGGCAGCAAGCCTCGTTCATGAGCAGTGGGGCCGGAGTTGAACCAAATTTAAGCTACATCCTTTATAAACTAAGCCAGAAGACTCGGGGCTGGGGAGAATAGCTAGTTTCAGCATCATAGACATCATAGACATGCTCACCATGATGCTGCATTTGTGTTTGCTTCCCAGAGTAGAACAGCATGCTAATGAGTGGCAAGTGTGGTACTCAGTGGAAGGCAGCACAAGCCAAATGATTAAAAGCAAACGGTGTAACAAATACCATGAGAGACAGTGACTAGTCTTAAATTAAGACTGGTCTTAAGACAGGAATGGAGGATTTAGAAGGTTCACAGGAAAACCCTAGAAGAGTATATCCCCTCAGTTGACATGCTGGGATATGATCATAGTTCCCACCCTCCCCTGGTCCTCAGGAGACTTAAATTGCATAGTGCTGATACAGATAAATTTAATTCAATTTAAGCCTTCAATCATTGTGTGTATGGAATTCTGTCTTGAAATTACCTGCATGTCCACCTCCATGGCGAGGTTGTGAATTGGGTAGTTGCCTGGATCATCCTTGCTTTCCTTCCCCAGTATCAAGCAATATTTATGCCATCAATTTTTGTTAAAGAAAAAAATTTAATTTTGTCTGAAATGGACCTTAAGTGTTAAGTATTGCACTTCCTGAATGATGGTCTTTGTTCCACACATAACTGTGCAGAGCTGCATCTGTTGTGGGTGTTAGAGTCTATGAAATACCAGCTAAAGCATGCCGGGTGCTTGCATATGTCAGAGCTGGCCTAAGAACTCTGCTTTATTCCCATTTCAACTAGGAGGAAGAAGTGTTGTTAGCCATGCCTTGTTTACAGATAGGAACTTGAGGTCACAAGTCTTAAAAGTAGAAGGACTAAGGATGCTGGCTTCAGAATGCATTTTCTTAACTACCATGCTGTACCAAATTCTAGATTCCCTCTTACAGTCTGTTCTCCATGTGTGATAATGTAACCATTTCCCCTCACAGTTCTTCGGCTTTCACTTTCTCTTTTGCAATAGGTGGTGTGGCACTCCATGCAAGACGAATTTATACGCCAGTACAAGCACTTCGAGGGTTTGATAGCTCGCTGCTATCCTGGGTCTGGAGTCACAATGGAATTCACTATTCAGGACATTCTGGATTATTGCTCCAGCATTGCACAGTCTCACTAAATGAGCCTGATGGAAGAACAAGAAAAAATGAGCACACTCTCAGTACACCAACACTACATTAAAAAATAGAGCAAGTGTTTTGAGAAGGCAGACTCAAGCGTTTGTGTATGACTAAATGTCAGATAACTGTGGAGCTCTGCCCCAGGTCCTGAGTGCAGAGCGCAGCCTGGGGGTCAGTTCTACTTGACCTCCCAGTGATGTACTTATGTAAGCATTTGTCTCATCATGAAATACCTTCAGCACTCACTTCACAGTGCTGGGCAGGACATTTCCTTTAATTGTCAGCTTCTTGTGTTTGCGAGTGGCTCTCCTGAGAGGAACAGTAGGAGTTCATCGGCACTCACTTCTCACTGGTTGCTAACAAATCATGGAACTCTGAAAGCATTGTACAGTATTGTTTGTCCCTTGTTTAACACGTGTGCACATGGGAAAGGGAGCTGAAGAGGTAGTCGGTTACCAGCCTGGATTTTGAGGACTATGTGGCTCTGTATATTAAATAAAAAGTTTTCTAAAGTTAATATTTGGTAATATCCTTAGGTTTTATACTTGTTGCACATAAAAGCAAGAAGCTGTGTGAGGCCTTATACCAAAGAACACTTAGAATTTTAGCAGTATACTTGTGCTAATAGTGCTCACTTGCCTAAATGAGTGCTAAGCTTCTGTGTTTGGGGCACTCCTCCTTTGAAGAGAGGATCAGAAGATGGTAGGATGGGTGGAACAGGGCAGAGGGATGCATGGAAACAGGAGGTACTAGAGGCAACAGGCTTAAGAAGCAAGATGAAGCCATACCAATCTGTAGGCAGTAGAAATGTTTGAGGTGACTTGAGACCATCACAGCTGGCATCCCTGCCCATCTGGACTTTTGCAATGTGGATCTAGAAGGTAGGTCTCTTTCCTAGTTGCCCAGGAGATGGGGAAGTTGGTGGATTGCACTCTGGTCTGCATTCTGCACTAGTCTTCATTTAATTTCCAGCAGCTTTTCCTGGTCCCTTTCATTTTCATTGCCCTGCCACCCTATCAGGCACCTGTTCTCATCCCTCATGATGCTTTTCACTTTGAGACATGCTGACTTGGTTCATCACCAGCTTGGCAGCGAGGGTCAACTGCTTCATGGAATCATTATCTGTTGCCCTTAACTGCTTATTAAGTACTGAGTTAAAAAGTAAAACATAAACAGACACTAGTTTATGGAAAGGAAAAAGCAAGGATGTCCTTAGTCATGCCTGCAGTGTTGGACACAGCCACAGTCTGTTTTCAATGAGGTTCCAGGCGACTGGAGCCCAGCCTGCCCTCCTGCCCTGCGTTAATTTGCTGCCTTGCTTTAAGTATGCACACTGAGCGCAGTGGGCAGTGGCATACTCACTCTGGGAATTCTTGTGAGGAAATTGGCCCTGGAAGAAAAGAAAATGTGTCCTGCACATAGTTCTTACCCTGTACAGCAACCAATGCAGTGTATGTTTAAGAAAAGCCTGTGGGATGATTCAAATATATGGAGGATCCCAAGTGAAAGATGTCCATAATGATATTAATTTTGTGTTTTAATAAATGAAGCTTGCCTGAGGATCAGAGTACAAAGTTAGCCACACTAGTCAGCCATAAAGTCCAGGCAGTGGTGGCACATGCCTGTAACCAGCAGCCACACTAGTTAGCCATAGAAGCTGGGCAGTGGTAGTGCACACCTTTAGTCCCAGCACTAGAGAGGAAAATAAGACGGGAGAAGATGAGCTCAGGATCCCCATGGGCAGTACGAAGTTGGGTGGAGAGCACTGCAGTCTGCAGTCACACTGAGCTTAGGATGGCCTCTTTGTTTGTCTGAGCCTTAGTAGAGGTAAGAACTCTCTAGTGGCTTAGCTGCTTTGCTTTTCTGATCTTCAGCTTGAACCCCAATATCTGTCTCTGGGTTTTTATTATTTGTGCTACATCTGGCGTCCAACTTTTGAGGTACAAATTCACAGAAAAAGCCATTTGCCTGTGGCTTTACAGCCACTGGCATAGGCCAGAGCTAAAAATGGCCAGATTCACCACCCTTCTGGCTAGGTATTCTTCTCCCCTGGTGGGCTTTCCCTGAACCCTCTTCTCAGGCTACTGCCAACTAGGTAGCTTCCTTGAAATCCAGTCAGGCTTTTACTGTTTTATGCAGCAACAATAAACTTCACACCTTCATTATCATTGGCAGCAGGTTTGGTGGGAAAATTGGGAATTCTTTAAGGGAGGAATTAGTTAAAAGAGCTTTTTTCCCACATTGAAAAATGGGAAACACTATTACAATAGAGAAAGTTAGGTCTCTGTATGATTATGTAATGCATGATTTAAAAATGATACAATTAAATGAAGTGATAATCAACTGGGATTGACATACTATTATCATTTTGATAACCATTGCTGTTTTGATAATTCTTGGTTTATCTCTTAAAAAGCTATTTGGTTTGACTGCCAAGATACAGGCCTTAGAAAAACTTAATAAAATAGTTCATAGAGATATTCAGATTCGGACAGAGGAATTTAATGGAGAACCAATTTCAGCATTGCATTATAGAGAGGAACAGCCTAAGGTTTTCAAACAACCAACCTTAGTATATTCAGTAACCTTGCAGGAATTGCCAAATGATAGAGACTCTGTAAGAAGTAGTTGGATTCCTGTGCCAATGTTAGACTTAAGGAGATTCAAGGAAACAATGGTCTCATATGGCATGCATTCATCTTTTGTGAAGCAAATATTAAACTCATGGTCAGTTTGTAATAGAATTATCTGTAAAGACTGGAAGACTTGGTTAAAGCTGTTTTAGAGTCTGGTCCACAATTACAGTAGAGTATGTGGTTAAGAGAAGAGGCTAATGATGTGGAATTTCCTTCTGTGTGCTGAGGATACTATTGGTTAATAAAGCTGGCTTGAGCCTATAGCAGGACAGAACATAGTTAGGCAGGGAAAACTAAAAATTCTGGGAGAAAGGAGGCAGAGTAAAGAGAAAAGCCATGGAGCCACCTCTGGAGACAGTTGTGTTGAAACCTTGCNGGTAGGTCACGACCTTATGGTGATGCACAGATTAATGGAGGTGGGTTAAATTAATATGTAAGAGTTAGAAGAGAACAAAAAATTCAGGAGAAACCATAAAGCGACTATTTTGCCAAACATCTATAAATGAATAAAGATCAAAATTAAAAATGTGAATAAACCGATGTTGTCATTGAAGGTCTAGAAGATAGGTATGGATATAACAATAATTCAGCAGAATCTTGGCATCCAAATTGACCTCTTCAGGGCATAAGTGTTCATCTTTTAGGGATTGGAACTTTATCTCAGGTGAAACAGTGTGAGATGGGTTGAATGTATAGGGCTAGAAGGACAGAGAGGAATATTAAAACCATATGTTGCTAATATAATAATGAATTTGTGGGAACACAATCTGTTACAGCAATGGAATACTCAAGTTAACATTCCTCCAATCTTAGAAGTGAACCATAAATTAACATATGTTTCTGGGGAAAATATTAGAAGAGTTTATAAAATACGGTCACCAGCCATCCAAGGCACAACAGCTGCTGATATTTCAAAGGCAAACAGCCCTGCCTTTAAAATGGTGGACAGACAAACCTGTATGAGTTGTGCATAGCCTTTAACAACAGAGGAACAGCAGGCTTTAGAACAGCTGTTACAGGAGCAACTAAGTGTTCAGCATATTGAAGAATCAACCAGCCCTTGGAATTCTCCTGTATTTCTTATTAAAAGAAATCTGGAAGATGGAAAATGATAGCAGGATATTCTAGGCCTGTAGGCCAAAGATGGATGCCCCAACATTTCAGAGGAACCTCGGGTGACTGTCCAGGCAACCCTCTCTGTTTTGTCATTTCTCATATTTTTGGGGAGTCACTTGCTCTCACTTCCTGCTTACTCAGTTGATATTGTTTCCTTCTTGGGTCTCTGAGGGAGTTAAAGACTAGAGAGTCATAGCTTTCCTTGTTTATGCAAAAAGAAATTCACTAAAGAATTGTAAAGTATGTAAGTTTGAGAGCTATCAAAAGATAGATTTGGATGGTAATGCAAGTTATGATAGAAAATAAATTAGGTATAAGACTTTAGACTCACCAAGATAGGATGGAGTATTTTTTTCTGAATTTGTCAAATGCAATGGATTAGACATTGTTGATGCACTTATTGCCTGTATATATTATATATAGTCATTGTACTTATATATATAGTTTTTCTTATATTAGTTAAAGCCATTTTTATTTTAGATCCAAAAAGGGGAAATATAGTAATTTGTGTGTGTGTGTGTGTGTGTGTGTGTGTGTTTAAATAAAGCTTGCCTGAAGATCAGAGTGCAAAGCTAGCAATACAGGTCAGTCATACAGGCCAGGCAGTGATGGCACACACCTTTAATCCCAACAGACACACTAGTTAGCCATAGAGGCAGGGCAGTGGTAGTGCATGCTTTTAATCCCATCACTAGAGCAGAATGTAGGGTTGGAGGAGACAGGAGCTCAGAGTCTCCATTGGCAATCTGAGGTTTGATGGAGAGCATTGCAGTCGGCAGTCATGCTGAGGTTTTTCCAGGGCCAGCAGTTCTTAGCTGTTTATTGTCCAGACCCTAACAAGCAGAAAGTCAGCCAATATTGGTTACCCTGCCACTATGATATCAGTGTTGACCCATCACCCTTACAGCGCTTAGGGAAAGAGGAGCTTTCTAGAAGGATTTTCAAATATTGGAACAAAACTGCATTTGATCCCAAACAGCCCATGCTTTCATGGGAGAGCTCATAGGCCCTGACATTTAATATGAATGAAAGTATCCTTGAAGTGGTGGTACTAAAATGTATTTATGATAACCTTCCTCTAGATTTATAGATGGGCTTTACTTTATAGTAACTATAACTAGAAATAAAGTTCTAATCTGTGCTCATAAAAACACATAACCATAATATTTTTTTATTTAAGGGCTATAAATTCCTGAGATTAATCAGACCCTACTGCATCATGATGAACAGGGTTCTAAAATAAGTAGGAGAGAACGGTTCATGAGCCCAAGAGACTGGATACTGGTGAAATCAAAGTGGCATTCTTCTCCCAAGGGTATCACCCTGAGAAGTACTGTTTCCCTGCTGTCTCTTAGGGCCTTATGTCTTTTAAATGATTCCTTGCTCCTCGCCTTGTATTTGTTTGGTTCTTTACCCAATTTCTTCTGCTGTGTGAAAAGTTATGTTGCCCTTCACTGGGAGTCTAAAACTTGAATCACTCTAGAAAGAGCTGAGCTGTCTTCCCATTTTCACCACAGTGGGTGCTTTCCAGGTCGCAGTGACAAGCCCCAGCGTGGCCATGGTTCTTATGCCTCCCAAAGTCAGGCCCATCGTTTACCTTTGATTCTGTGTGATACTGGACATGCTCCCTTTCTGAGGTAGACGTAGTTGGGAAAGCTCCAGTTCGTTGAAGAAAACTAAGAAACTGGAGGGTCTCTATTCCAGAGGATAATAGCCAGATAAATAATAGCTTTAGGGCCCATGATAAAAAACTGAAGATTAGGCTTTTATTCTGAAGGGCCATTATGTGTATGCTCAGAACAAATTTTGCACACTTAGGGGGAAGCTGACTTCAGCTGCACAAAAGAAGCTCTTTTGACCAAAGATGATCAGCAATGCAATGAGTTGCTTTGAAAACTGGAGTTTGGTAGTTATGGATACATTCCTATGGCAACAACATTTTAGGGGAGAGGAAATCTGTCCCCCATTTAGAAAGTTGATTCAATTGGCTTTTGAGGACCCTGGAAATGATGCCCTCACAAAGTTTAACTGATCATTCTCTGAATAGTGCCTGTAAGGTGCCCTTGTACTTCAGGGCTGGCTTTCATGATGGTCTGCACAGTTCACAGTCGCTTTAATCCACAGAGTTCAAGTCAAGGTGCTAGCGTTTGATGACTTTTAGTCGGTCATGAAGCCCGTGTGTAAAATGCAGATGCCAGTATTAGCAACTGCCTAAGGTTGCTGTGTGATGGGATGAGACAGCGCTTGTTAAGCAGACAACTACGTAAACCAGTACTCAAACAACCTCCCCAGCACTAACACTATAGCTGTGGTGACTTTGTTAGTCTCTTAGCATATTGCCTCATCCGTCCTTTGTTCCACATGGCTACCCTTCTTCCACACCTCAGTTTTCATTTGTGTGCTGCTCTGATTGACATATGAACTATTCCTTCTAAGGCTTGGTTGTTGAGAGTTTAATTTCCAGGTGATGGGCTTTTAAGAAGTGATCAGCGCTGGGCAGTGGTGGCGCACACTCTTAATCCCAGCACACAGGAGGCAGAAGCAGGCGAATCTCAGTGAATTCAAGGCCAGTCTGGTCTACAAAGCAAGTTCTAGGACAGCCAGGGCTATTACACAGAGAAACCCTGTCTTGAAAAACAAACAAGCAAACAAAAAACAACAACGAAGTGATCAGCTCCTGAGGGTGCTGACCTAGAAATGTATCCCTTATGGATTCAGTGATGGCATCACTGAGATGTGGTGGGAATCTTCCATGAGTGCTTTATTGGAGGAGGTCGGCTGGCCTATGTTCTTGAGAGCTCTAGCTTGTCCTGGAGCTCCTTCTCTTGTTTCTGTCTGCTTTCTGGCTGCCCTATGTGAAACCCTCATCTGACACATGTGTACACTGCCATCACAGGCTAAAGCTTCGAAAATTTCAAGTTAGAAATCAATTTTCCCTCCTTGAAATTGTTTGCCTTGAGTACCTGTCACAGTGATGAAAAGTCACAGGCATGCATGTCCACATTTTCAGGGCTCTGGTCTCTTGATGTAATAGACATATCATCAGTTTGCAGAAAGGAAGTGCATTTTAGGTCTATGGCATTAGTTGTAAATGTTTTCCTATCTTGTTCTTTGTCATTTGGCATGTAATATTTGACATGTAGAAGGCTTGCTGTTTGTTGTTTTTATGATTCAATAATGTTTATCAAGCTTTTCATTCCCTCAGAGCCTCCACACTTCCCTCTATTCCTTCTCAATCGAAAAGGTGAAGACTGAATCTTTGCACCAGAATTTGAAACGAAAATGCTCCCATGTCTTTGTAGGCATAAAATTGCTATGTCACTGAGATGCTCCAGCCCTGTTCTCTTTAAAGGTGATCATTTCCTGAGAGTAATTTCCCAGAGTCTTCTGCTAGAGAATAGCTTCTCATAACTAGTCATTTATACAGTGTAGACATCTTTTTGTGGCCAGGTCACTATAAGCCTTCTAAGCTCTCTAGATGGGCTGGAAGTACCATGAGTGTCCCTTATATGACAGTGATAATCATGTTGCCAGCCAAACTATACACCTTTGGCAACAGGAAAATTGAGTCCCTGCTGCTTAAATAAAAGGACTTGAAGTAGCTAGCACTATTGACATTTTAGCATGACGTCTTGGTTAGGGTTCCTATTGCTCTGAAGAGACATCATTACAAGGCAAGTCTCATAAAAGAAAACACTTAATTGGAGCTGGCTTTCAGGTTCAGAGGTTTAGTCTACTACCGTCATGACAGCATGGAAGCGCACAGGCAGACAAAGTATTGGAGAGGTAACTGAGAGTTGTACATCTGGATCCTCAGGCAGCATGGATAGAGACGCTGGACCTGGCTCGAGCATCTGAAACCTCAACACCCACCCGTAGTGACACACTTCCTCCAACAAGGCTACACCTATTCCAACAAGGCTGCACCTCCTAATAGTGTCACTCTCTATGGGCCTAAGGGGGGCATTTTCATTCAAACTACTACACATGATTTCTGGGTAGCAACTGAGATGCTAGAAGGAATACCAGATAAAAGATCTGGATCATTCAATTCATTTTACCCGTCCCCGCTTCGTTTGGTTATGCCTACAGAGAAAGGCATATTCATCTCTTCAGCTCATAAGGAACTCATTGTCTAAGGGGAGGGGAGATACAGGAGAATGGATGGTCATGCTAACCACAGCAGCATCCAAAGCCATATCACTTGTAAATGCCCAGCAGTCTCCCTGGCATCTCTAGAGAATTGCCCCATTTCTGCTACAGCGCATGCTAATACAGCTTCCTGGTTATTCCATTTGGGGCTTCCATTTCGGAAAGGCAACACTTGGCATTGGGCTCGAGTCCTTCCACCTTCACTAAGGCTGACCCCTCACTTCAGGCTTTCCATTCTTTTTTCTAGTCTTTGTCCCTCAGGCATTTGACCACATTGGTTTTTTTTTTATCACATGGTTAAGAGGATTATTTGACTCCTGTCCTAGGCAACTTTGTTTTGTGTACATTTCACTATTCAGCATTCATCCTCCAAACCTGCATCAACTTTATCCACTTAATTTCATTAAGTGATCATCCATTGTTAAGTTTAATGTTGTCTAATGATGTAGTGGATGAAAGTCAAGCTCTGAAATATCACATTTGGTAAGACCTTTAGTAACTCCACCTTATTGTGATCTGTGCCCACCACCTTTCCCAATTGCCACCAGATGGCTACATTTATTACAGACTGAAATATATTTTCTCTATCTACATCTTCCCAACTATGTCACCTTCTCTTCCCCCTTCCCAAAATCTCTTCAAGTTCTTACCTGTCATGTGGAACTTAACGATTGATCTCAGGTTGTCAACCTTGTAGGAAAAATGACTTTACCTTCTGAGCCACTTTGCTGGCCCAATATTTTTAAAATTCATGATTTTCTGATTGGTCCTCTTCATAGACACCTGTTCCTACTTCATTTAATAATTCTTATTCTTTTCTAATGACAATTATTCCTTTATTTATTTTGATCAGTGATTGTCAACCAGGAGCATTTTTTGCCTCCAAGACAATTTGAAAAGTCATGAAGGTGCTGTGACTATAAAAAACATCTTGAGTAGAGGCTACTGCAGGCATCCAGCGTAACTGTAAGAACATCTGGAGTGGAGGCTACTTCAGGCATCGAGTGTGACTGTAAGAACATCTGGACTGGAGGCTACTGCAGGCATCCAGTGTGACTGTAAGAACATCTAGACTGGAGACTACACAGACATCCAGTGTGGAGAAGCCAGGAAGCGTGCTGTATATTCCACAATACTCAGGACAGGTTCCCCTCAATAAAGATTTGACCATTCAAATGTTAGAAGTGATGACCTGAGAAAGCCTACTCTAGGTCATTCAAATTATATCCACTACACTCTTTTCATCTGAAAAAATTCAGGTTTTGATTTTGGAAGGTTAGCTGTCTTTACAGGCATTAAACTTCATTGTCCTGGCATTTTGACTGGCAAACTGACTGGTTAACTTTCCATCACTGTGACAAAATCCTTTAAATTATCTGGCTTCAGAGGTTTCTATCTATGGATGGTTAGCTCTGCTGCTTTTGGACTCATGGCTAAGCAGAATATTGTGACTGGAGTACATGGTACAATAAAAACTGTCTGTCTCTAAAGGCCAAGATGGAAAGAGGCTGAAAGAGGCAGAGGTCTACTGTGGAACAATCCTTTTGTATACAATGAATTACTCTAACTGGCTAATAAAATGTGATTGGCCAATGGCCAGGTGAAAATATATGTGGGGTGATCAAACTGAGGATATAGGCAGAAAGAAGGGCAGAGTCAGAGAGTCAAAAGACACAGAAAAGCAAGATGAACATGCTATGCTAATCAAGATACTGCCATGTGGCAGAGTGTAAATGAGGAATATAGATTAATTTGAAATGTAGGAGCTCATTAGTAAAAAGCCTGAGCTATTGGCTGAGCATTTACAATTAATATAAGCCTCTGTGTGATAATTTGGAAGTAGCTCCTGGGTTGGGAAAACTCTGCCTACAGAAGCCATACTATCCCCTTCAATGGCAGACCACCAGTTGTTGGAGGTCATGGAAGTATACAGCATATGGCAACTGATAATTCAGGTGTCGACCCACGAGAATCTGATGGAGTCTGTTTATCTAGGCTTACAGGATGACTGACTCTGAAAACCACTTGCCTGTATCTGTAATGTCTCTCATGTGCCACTTCATTTCTTCCCGAAGAACAGCTTTGGGTGTTTTCCACTGCTTGTGTGCTTATCTAGTGAAAATATTCCATCTACTGGACACACATATTATCTGTGGATCATCAGAAAGATGACTTTTCATTTAGCTATATAATTTTGATATATTAAAAAATATACTAGAACATGCTTCATAACTAGATCTATTTGTCCCATGGGGAGTGTAGACACCTAAAAGCTTGCTTTATTCCTTTTGCTCAGACTAACTGCACACAGTTATCTCAGTCAGTTTCACCTCAGAGCAAGTTCAAACTAGGCTAAAGGCTTTTTGTGAATGGATCATAAGTTTAAAACTTTACAGCTATGCACAAAGTCAAGGTCAGAGTCACAGTTGTCCAACCAAGGTTCCTACACAAAGCACCCTAAGAAAATCATGCCAATTCTTCACTTACCAGTCTGCTGACAATAAACCTATGTCTCAAAGTTTGTCACTGGGAACTGTGCCCTACCCATTGTTTAGTCACAGTCTTACTCCTGTAACCTTGGAATCTTGTTGCCGTGGTGAATGGCTTGGCTCCTTATTGTTTACCCTAGAAATGTGCTTTTGACAAGGTAACTCTTGTCATTTTTTTCATTGCTTCAAGCTTCCCGAAAGAAGAGAGTTTTTAGGCCAGAGGAGAAGAAGCTAGGAGGAATCAGAATTAGGACAGGAGAATTAGAATAGAGGCATAAGAATAATAAAGAGACTTGTTCAGAACAGCATGGTATGAGAGGGTTTGTTCACCCTCAGATACCCTTTCACTTGCTGGAGCATCCATTCTGAAGCCTGAAGAGGACCTTGAGCCTGGACCCCAAAGGCTCTCGTTGCTCAGTGACCTAGCTTCATTTCACTAAAGTATTTCTTAAAGGTTCTGCCACCTCCCAATAGTGCCATGCTGCAGACCAAGCCATAACAGATAGATCTCAGGCCTCTGGAGAACATTTGACTTAGTTACCTTTCTATTGCTATGCTTAAGACATCATCACCAAGACAACTTGCAATTAATTCTTCTAAAAAGGGAGTATCTGTGACCACCATGTCTGGGAGCATGTCAGCGGGCAAGCAGGCAGGCATGGTGCTGGACCAGTAGCTGAGAACTCACATTTTGATCCACAAGCTCTAGGATCTGGGAATAGAATGGGTTTTTGAAAGCCATTTTCAAAGCCTACCCCTGTTATGGGTCTTAGGTAGTTCAGAGATTCACCAGTCTGACCATTAACAAATATTAAAGAAGAGGCTTTTGTTCATATATTGGTCAGGTCTACACCCAGCACTCAGGATCCCCCAGGGCAGCACAGAACCTAGCCACTTCAGTCAGGGGCTTTTAAAGGCAAAGAACATCAAGTTGCATCCTGTCTACAGGCAAGCAGGTAATTTCCTGCAAAGCAAGCTTTTGTTTATGAAGCAGAAACAGCAGTTTTGTCAAAGTTGTACAAGAGCAGGCAATTACAAAAATAAGCTGTTAACAGCACATAACATTTGGAAGTTCACTTTTGCATTATGGTTCTCCTAAGCACAAAAATTAAAAATTTTTAAACATAGTTAGCGATCAGCATAACCTTAGCCATCACATCCCCAGTGACAAAGCTCCTCCAACAAGGCGACACCTAATCATTCCCAAACAGTTCCACCAACTGGAGACCCATTATTCAAATATATGAGCCTATGGGGGCCCTTCTCATTCAAATCATCACATTCCAGACCAACTCTAAACTACAGCATCAGTTTGCAGTGGCTTTACATCTGGCTTTCTTAATCCAGCAATCAGAATACCTCCGCCCTCCACTCTGGGCAAATCTTACTGGAGTATTTCCAGACTCCTGTTTGTGGTAATACTAGAAGTCTACAAAACCCAGAAGGCAGGCTCACTTTCTACTGTAGGAGTATTTCTTTTTCTTCCGCCCTCCACAGCCATGCAGTTTGCTTCATGGTCTGGGATTCAGATGGAAGCAACAGCAGTTTGCTTTGCTTGCTCTTCCTTCACTTTTTGTGCATCAGGATCCCTGACCTCATCAGACCTTGGAGGTCAGCAGTGCAACTGATTCTGGGTTAGCAAAGTCACTTGGAACAAAGCTTAACTATGTCTTTCAATCCCAATTTCCATCCGGGATTTCTTCATTGTGTTTTGTTTTTATATTTTGTAATTGGTATGTGTTTGGGGTAAGGGGAGCCAAGAATTCATCTGCACTAGATGGCTATTGTACAGTCATTTATGGCTGCTGCTTTTCAGAAAAAGATATTTGCTTTTTTTTAAACAAAAAATATGCTAACTTGTATATTTGCAAGATGGTCTAAAAAATTCTCTACAGAATTAATTAGTTCCTTAGAAATTCCATTTTAAAATGGACGAAGCACACAAAATGGAGACATGAAAGCAATAAATGAATGGGCACAAAGCAATTCACTTCCCACCACACATTTACATAAGATGCAACAACAAAGTTCAGAGGAAAGCTGACTTGGTAAGGAATATAAGCAGAAAAAAAAACCCAACTCTTAACCATCTAGAAAGTTTTTAGTGGAGTGATGGACTTTGGGGATTTGACCATGGTCTTTCTATCTGTGAACAGGTTATTTAGAAACAATTTATTTCAACTTAACGTTTACAAATACCGAGGTAGAGCTAGAGAAATATAGCTAAATAAAATAATCTTGGACTCAAGGAGTCCACAAATGGAGGCAGCAGGTGGGTACATGAACAAGTGTGTTTGGGGGTCAGATTCTATTCTGGCGGAGGGGGCAACAGCTGTATCGGGTGGTAGCCAGGAGAAGCTGCAAGGACAGTGATGTCCAGGGGGAATATTGGGTGGTCAGCACGAATTCACCCGCGAAAGATCCTTCTCTGCGGGGACAAAGCCGGGTTACAGAGGCTGGGGCGCAGGTTTGGCCGGGCACAGCAGCCGGTTGACAAG
>LOEQ01001006.1:217542-229517 GCA_001685075.1 Bramus lutescens | reverse complement strand
TTAACCAATGAAAGTAACACATAGACAGATGACCCTCCTACATCAATACTATAATTAAACAAGAATAGAAACATATATACAGTATAACAAAAATAACTTTAAATTCATATCAGCATACAAAAATCCATAACAATGTAAAATATTTAAAACTAGTAGTTACTTTTTAATTTAAAAGTAAATTCAGTAATCTACCCTTTTATTCCATCATTTCTATATCCTCTTTTCTTTTCAGAGTGAGATTCCATGAATCTCATCTCCTTTGTTTAGCTTTCTCCCTGACCATGACCAACCACAACTTGTAACCAACCCTCCTAAATGATGATAAACATCCACAATCCATTGAACAGTTGAAAACCATCCACCCCACCTCTTGGTAATGCCCAAGCATCATGTTCTCTAGACTGCTTCCTCTTGTCTTGGGGTGACAGCATCTCTAGTGGACCCTGTCAAAATCGGCACAATAGTCAAGTCCTGAGAGAGCTAGCAATATTATTTTTTGTTTAGTCTATGTGTTTGAAAAGTGTAGAGTTTATATAAAGTCTTGGCTGGACAGTCTTGTGAGACTGGATGGACCATCTTAGCTAGCAACTTTGAAGTTGTTCTGGATACAGATTTTGAGGAAACTGCAACAGAGGTATTTTAAGAGGTTGGATCACAGGATATTTATATTCATTGGTGTCTGGTCCTTTTTTTTCTGAAAACACACAAACTTTTAAAGGTAACATATATGTCTGTATTAACACAAGTATGGAAAGACCAGTGTGCTCAAGTCAGCTAAAGATGATGTTTGTTTTACATTAGAGCAGGTAAAATGCATCTGACAACTCTATTTGAACTGTATAACCAAACCTATATCCATGCCACATAAAAGGACAGCATATAATAATAGGTCATGAGGACTCTGTAGCCAATAGGATTTATCCTGTTTCATCTAGTCTTAGAGCTGTCCCCATATTAAAGGGGTCAGCATATATGTCACCTGTCCTGTAGGGTTTTGTTTGTTTGTTTCTTCCTTTATGTCTATAGTCAAGATTTTTAGGAGGTCCCCCCCTATCAGATCTAGTCTTTATTAATTTTGAAGAAATCCATAGCTTTTTGTTTACTGTGGAAACAAAGGCATAGCCTCTCCACCAACACAACATATTTTCTGACTTCCATTCTGAAGTTAAGACTTTCTAAAAATATATAGACTGGCTTAACTTAGCAGTTTCCATAATCCAGTGTCTCTCAATAGCTATTGCAAAAGTTCATTAACTTTTAAACAATTCAAGTCAATAAAACACCATATAGGATCTAGACACTCTGTGTATTTTCCATCTTTATGTGGCTTTTTCCTTTGTTACTTTGCTCTCTCTTTAAAGACTTATTATTTTTAAACTATTTTTCTATGACTGTTTATACCCTTTTTCTTTTTTTTCTTCAGCATCTAAGTGCATTTTTAAGCACACTGTAGCCTATTCAGAGTTTTTCTTGGTCTGGGCGTGACTTTTTGCACATCTGCAGCCTCCTGTGACCACATGAGCCAGATCTTAACCTGCTAGGCTACTGCTGCGTGGCCCAGCTTAGCACATGGCACACTGGCAGCTGGCTCCGCCACCGTCAGTTCCCTAAGAGCCTAGTCTCATGCCAGAGGGAACTGGCTCTGGAGCCGCATTTATCTTCCCTAGCTCTTGGAATTTGTTGTGTCTGCCTGCAGCAGGCATTTGTACCCAGTGCCAGCTGCTCTTGTGTTCAGCTATACAGCAGGGCTTCTTGAAAGAGCCATGCCTCTGTACACTGAGCCTACCCAGGAGACCTGTTGCCAGGAAGCTTTCTCAGGCCTTATGTGTAAAGTTTGGCCATTAGCTTAGGCTCGTCCCGCTAGCTTTTATAACTTAAATTAACCTGTTTTTATTAAACTGTTCTTCCATGTGGCCCGGTTGCCTTTACTCTCTGTTGTATGTCTGACCTCTTCAGTGCTCCCTGGTGTTATCCACACACCTAGATTCCTCTTTTTCTTTCTCTCTCTCCCCAGAAATCCTGTCTCCTCTCCTGCCTAGCTATTGGCCATTCAGCTCTTTGTTGCACCAATCACTGCAATATATCTTTACATAGTGTACTAATATTCCAAATCAGTGTTGTATTTGTTCAATGCTCATTTCTTCACACTTTACTCCAGTCCAGTCATGCTGCGTCGTTTCTGCTGCCTCTGATATTTCCCATGATTTTGTGCATGGGTATTGCTGCCTGGAGCACCCCTTTTTGTGATACAGCATTGCTATAGCCTTTATAGACATCCTGCGTTTAGCAAGGTCTTTGGTGATATTATAGGTACAAACATAGAATGCAGAGTGGGCTACTTTATCCCTTTAAATACTGGTTCCATAATATACTATTTCCTTTACTCTTCTGTTGAAGACCTGTTATGCTGCAACTATTGGGGTACTTGCTAGTACTCCCTGTTATGTTCTCTGTTCCTGGAATTCAAAGTCCATCCATCAGTGTGTTCAGTAATTATTGAATTGAATCTTCATTTTTTTTCTGAATTGGGGGAAAACAAAGTGTGTGTGTGTGTGTGTGTGTGTGTGTGTGTGCATTTTTCCAATTCTTGCATGTGAATTAGTATTTATTAATTAAATTCACCCTAGTTTCCTATCTTTTTTGATAATGAATTTGATAGCAACTCAGTTGTTAATATTTTCCGTTCATTCCAACATTCATCCATTCTAGCAAGCACTGAAGTATGTCAGCATTATTCCAGTGCTTGAACATGTGTATAATCTGACAAGACATTTCTTTTCTTATAAACAATTTTCTAATTTTAGAGGAGAGAAAAAAACCTCAAAATTCAATTAGAATCAACTCCATAAGAACACTGCTGAGAGCAATCTATGCTGATACTATAGTGTTGGTATGTATACTCTTGTGTTTTCACACGTGTGGACTCCAGTATAAACGGTAGTTGCTTGTGTGCACTGCTGGTACTTAAGGAAAGATCACATCTAAACAAAAGTTCCGGGTTCAGGATTTGCTTCACACCCTATTTTTATCAACTTTATACCCTCAGATTGAGCTAAGAGAACGAGAAATAGAACGACTATCACTTGCTTTGGATGGCGGCCGTTCCCCTGATGTCCTGTCTCTGGAGAGTAGAAATAAAACCAATGAAAAGCTTATTGCTCTCTTAAATATCCAGGTAATGGCTCTCAGGCCTGCTTCCTTGAGTCTGTAAAAATCTGAGGTTCTTAAAATGACTTGTGGGTTGATAAAAGTGGCAGGCTTGTTCACTGAAGTATTTTTTTATAAGGGAGTTTATATTATTTATTTATATTTATAGGGGAGTTTTTGTTTGTTTGTCTTATTCTTTTTGAGACAGGGTCTTACTATATAACCTCGGCTGACTAAAACCCTCTATGTAGACCAGGCTGACCCTGAACTCACAGAGATCCATCTGCCTCTGCCTCTCCAGTTCTGGGATGAATGGTGTGTGCCACCATACATGGGCCTGGGGAGTTTCTGACAGAGCAGAGTATGTAGAAATGAGGAGTAGCTTTGAGAGACGAGAATTCCTAATGAGCAGCAAATAAGATGGGTCTAGTGTTACAAACATAAAAGAAGACCGTAGGCTCTGGGCAGTACCTCCAGTTTGCTCTTTAAAAACCCATGAATGAGTGAGGTGTGGTGACACACTCCTGTAATCTTGTACTTGGGAGAGAGGCTGGAAGATTGGTTTATGGCCAGTCTCGGCCTCATAGTAAATTCTAGACTATCATGGGTTACATGAGACCCTATCTCAAAAGAACAAAGCTACAAAATATATAAATATATAGAGAAAAATCAGAAGGTTTTGTTTTAGTATATTTTAAAATATACTAACAAAGTTTATCTTTGTGTCTTGGGGAATCCTTGGTAACTCTATTTTTAAAAACTTAATGACTATTTAATACTGTAAAAGATAATTTTAACGTAGATATATGCTTATATATACTATAAGTTATAGATTATATGGACTGTCTATGATATATGCTGTATGATGCACAATATTATCCACTTTGTTCTTTATATACATATTATACAGCATATATTAACATGTAATATATTATTGACTGTTAATGTGATAGTGTAGCTTGGTAGTAAAAGCTTGTGTAACATGCAAGTGTCAAGTCCAACCTCACTACTGCCGAGAAGTAGTAACATAGATAAAACATGCAGCTTGTGTCTGCTTGCACCAGGCTTCGACCTGAGATGAAGAAGCAGAAGAGCTTTATAAGGTGTGACATGGGAGCTTAGAAGTTTAGATACGGGGCGGGGCTGGGGGTCTGTCTGTATGTAATAGGTGGAGTTTGCTCAGAGACAGTGGAGGTAGCATTCAAATACACTGTCCAGCGGAAACATGCATCCAGACAGATGGGATGCAGTATAACTGCAAATAATGTCTTTATCCCAGTATATCCCAAACTTCATTTCAGCATGTGATAGTTTTACTTTCCTAAAACAACAACAACAACAACAACAACAAAACCCCGGAACTTTTAAGCTTCATAACATTTACATTTATAGCTCATCTTAGTTTAGAGTCTCCATGTTTAAAAGTGCTCAGCAGCTACATCTTGATGCTAGTAGCAACTATATTGGACAGCACAAGCTAATGTCATTATGATAGCCTTATCGTATTTTTATAGCTCTGTTGGGAACAAGTTCACACAAATTTCTTATCCTTTCCTTCTGTATTTCAAAAATAAAAGCCAGTGGACATGTATTTTCATTGAGGTACATATTGTCAGTTTGGCAAAATAAAATAGTATTTATGGTTACACATACAAAAATAGCTTCATTTAACTTGAGCATGTTTTAAAATGCAGTTCTTTAGAACTTTGAGTTTGAAACTTTATCACGCGATTGTAAATTGGATTCAGGTTGACTTCCTTCAACAAGCTAATAAAGATCTGGAGAAGAATATTCAAGAGCTTGTGGAAACCAAGAAAACGGTGACAAGCGAAGTTGTGAACCTCAGTAACAAGAACGAAAAGCTCTGCCAGGAGCTAACGGAAATTGACCAGCTAGCGCAGCAGCTGGAAAGGCACAAGGAGGAAGTGCTGGAGACTGCTGACAAGGAGCTCGGGGAGGCAAAGGTGATACTGGCTCTGTGCTGTGGGGTCTCACTAGCCCTGAGCACAGTGAGCTGAGCTCGGGATGGCCAAGCTTTGGGGCTTGCTTGCTGCGGACATGTTTCTGCTTTTAATAACCCAAGGTTTTCTTAAGCGCTGTTCTCACCCATTAGAAGATAGCCTTTGCTGTAGTTGGTTTAGTTTTCCTGAAGCACACTTGTTCCTAGAGTAAATGTCTACATGCCGCCTTGATGTCCTCTGTGGCTTCCATCCCTGTCATTTCATTTCTCAAGTCTGTCCTCTTGTCAGATTTAGCTCAAGAATCCTTGAAAGATTATATTGCATGTGTGTATGTGTTTATATCATGTACATGCTTGTGTGGTTTGTTCACATGTGTAGGCATACATATATGCATTGGTGAACATGCACATCTGTGAGCATGTGTATGGAGGCCTGAAGCTGACGTTGGCTATCTGCCTCAATCACTCTTCCTTTATTTATCTGGGCAGGGTCTGTCTCTGACCTCAGAGCTTACTGTTTCAACTTTGTCTAGCTTGCGAGCTTGCCCTAGGGATCCCATCTTGGCCTCCTTAGTGCTGGGATTAGAGGTGGTTGCCATACCTGCCCAGCATTCATATGGGTACTTGGGTTCTGCACTCTGGTCATTAAGCCTATGCTGCTTGTACGTTCCCCACTGATCCATCTTCCAGCCCCTGAAGGTATTATTAAAACATTTTCCTTGCAGATTTTATAGTTGGAGCTACTTCATCATCTTTCCACTGAAAAGATGCACAGGGTGAAATTTGTTTGTAATATTCCTCTCACAATTAATAAGAAGCCCAAAGGAAACATACTCAATACTGAAAGACTAAAATCTTTTACTATGGAATCAGAAACAACTCCAGGATACTTCTATTATTTCTGATTGTCATAGTACTGAGTCAGAAGTGCTGACTGCCTAGAAGTCCCAGCATTTGCAGAGAGACTGAAGCAGGAAGACTGTGTTCTAGGCTAGCTTGCGATACACTGTGAAACCATATCTAAAACTAAAACAGTACTGTGAGGCCTTCTCAGCAATTAGACAAATAAATAAATAAAACAGAATAAAGTAAAGGGCATACAGTTTTCAAAGAAATAGTAAAAAATTTTGTTCATATGTTATATGACCTTAATTGTGGAAAATTCAAAGATTTGAACACACTGAGATAAAATAAATAAGTTTAACAAATTGCATCTTACACACACAAATCACATACAGTTTTGTATACTAAGAATAAAGAAAATCCAACAAAGAAATTAATTAATCCATTTGCAGCTACATCAGCAAGAAGAAACTTAACCAGTTAGGTGAAAACTTTAGACATACTAGAACATTTATGAAAAGTCAAGGGTGTGCAAGTAGAAAGGCATCCTGTGTGCATTCATAGGTTGTGAGACCACACAGTCTGTGAAGTCAATTCAAGTCCTATCAGGATGCAGTGCCAGTTTTTCTAAAGTGGAAAATAGTCTGGAAGTGTATATGGACTCTCAAGAGACTGCATAGCCAAACAGTCTGAGACGAAGACGTGGATTGGGGACGTAACCCAGTTTGCAGAGTGCTTGCCCACATGCACGAGGCCCTGGGCTTGTTCTTCAGATCTGGGGGAAAGGCGTGGGGGTATATAATTCATATAGTTTTGATTCCGCGTTTCTGGTTTTAATGCATTACTATCCTCTGTGTCTTTCCTCTCTTGTTCCACTCCTTTTTGTACATTCTGTGCTTTTACATGCACTGCATTGAATGTGACTCCTCATGGCCCAATGACAAGGCCCATTGATGTCAAGTTGACGCAACAAAAGATGCCGTTGGACCACAGTCTTTCAATGATTTCTGCTCTCTTAGTTGTGGTGTAAGAGATCCAGGTTAATCAAAGCAGGCTGAGAACATGAAGAGGATGGTTAGGAAATGAGCACCTTCATTCCCCACAGCTGAGGCCAGAGACGGGAAACTCAAAGTGGTTCTCTACTTGACAAGCGAGTCCACACAGGCTTTCAGGGCAGCACAGTGTTAAACAGAACCTTCATCTCAACTTCACCCTCTAGTCACTGAACTAGAGTCCTAGACTTTACTGACAGAGAGTGTGTACCATAGTAATGCTCACCTAATAGACTTTTTATTCCTAGAAAGAGATTAAAAGAAACCTCTGTGAAATGCAGAACCTTGAGGAAAAAATGACAAAACTTCAACTGGTAAGTTGATGTCACACTATTGCCAGTGTTTTGAGCATGGAATTGATGCCCAGATTTTATCAGTCTATTGAGAAACAATGTATATGGATAATATTCAGTCTTTTTAGTGGACTGTGTGGTTTTGGCACAGTCACAGAATTGTAGGGCCGTCAATGCTAATTCCAGAACATCATCATTCTGGAAAGAAACCTTATACCTACCAGTAGTCACCCCATTACCTTCTGTTTAGCCCCTGACAGCCACTCGCCTACCTTCAGGTTCTAGAGTTCTCATTCTGACTATTTGTATAAATGAATCGTGTATTATGTGGCCTTTTGCATCAGGCTTCTTAGCGTGTTTGCAAGGTTTGTGAGGTCATAGCATGAATGGGAATTCCAGTCCTTTCTGTAGCTGAGTGGTGAATGTTCCACACTGTGGTTATGCAGTTTCATAGTTTTATCATTCTCTAATCTTTCATAGCATGGGTTTATAGATAACACTGAATATGAGACCCTGGTAGGAATTCTGTATTCCTCTAACTACTTTATGGCTTAGCAGTTTCCTAGTGATAGTAAGATCAAGAACTGGTATTTATTTGTTGCTATGAGAAGTAGTCATTCTCCTTTTAATTGCTTTGTTTGATGTAATTCAAGCTATTTTTCTAGTCACAATGCTTGTCCCTGTGGCCTTTGGTGAGAAAGGCTTTATCCGAAGAGGCTCCTCGATATAGGGGCCCAGTGTGGAATTAGGAGAATGCCTTACAGGCTAAAACTGGTCGTCACTCAGAGGTAGAAGGCTCTCTTTCTTGTGATAACCTGCTATGTTGGAAGGGTTCCCTGTATGATTAGAAGCAAAGACCAACAGAAACTTGCATCTCTTTGTTATGTATAGTCTACACTGCTGTTTTCTGGTGACATGCTGTTTCTATGGGATGGTAGCCTGTATTCACTATTTGTGAATTTTTGAACACATAGTATGAACAGCACGATAGTGGCTTCATGATGGACAGTGGGACTTTCAGGGGAATGAGGTCATTTGACTCACAGGCTGCATTTTAAATAACAGCAGGACTTATAAGAGGTGAATGTTATAAACAAGAAATTTTACTCTGTACATCTTTGAAGCAGTATGCTAAAGGCATTTGGAAAGGGAGAATCAGAGACGAGAACTCACACATACATGTGTGTGCAAGAGGGTTTACTACGGTTCACTATTGTCTGCACACTGAGTCCTGAGGGCAGTCGGCAGTGCTTGTCTCAGATCCATGGTTGATTTCTGTGACGTTGGCTGACACTGCCAACAGTTTCTTATATTTCCTGTTAGTTTTATACTTTATGTATTTCTGAGATAATAATTGATTGCTGATGTTCACCATGCATTTGCCATGGCAGAAGCAGTGACTGTGACACTGGTCTGCAATGCTGCGCTCTTTAAACATAGGCGTTACTAAGTTGTGTTGTGCACAGATGTACTCAGCCGGAGAGAAGTGGGACAGTGTGCTAAACAAATGAGTAGCGAATAAAACATAAGGGTTCTACCTTCCACAAAAGAGCATTGTTAGCATAGGCTTCATGGTGTGTTTGGTGTGTGTATGTGTGTTTTGCTTTTAATTTTTTTTACATGCAATTTATTTTGTTCATACTTTTTCTCCCCTCACTTCTCCCAAAGTCTCCTTCCCTACCCAACTTTCTGATCTCTCTTTCTCACTCTCTCCCTTCCTCCAAAACAAATGTTAAAACAAATGAAAACCCAGTAAGACAAAAAATTACCAAAACAAAAATAAAAATGCACACGAAAAACATGGAGTCCATTTTGTCTGGCCCACTGGGCATGGGGCCTGCCTTGGAGTTTGGTTAATATACAAAGTGACACTCCATTGAACAATACTGACTTTCCCTTTCCCAGCAGGTATCAATTGCAGATAGCTTCTTCGTTAGGGGTGGGAGACTGTGTCCATTTTACCTTCTCTGCTGGGCCCACATCTGGCCATGAACCCTGAGCTGGCCGTGTGCACTGCCGCAGTCTCTGTGAGCTCCTTTGTGCATCAGTTGTCTTGTGTGCAGAAGACACTGTTTCCTTATAGTTATCCACCATCACTGACTCTTACCAGCTTTCTGGATCCTCTTCCACACAGAGCCCTGGTCCTTGGTGGGGGGGGTTGATAAAGACACCCCATTTAGAACTGAGTGACAATGTCTCTCACTCTGTACATCATCCAATCATGGTTCTCGGTGTTAGTTCCCTTCTACTGTGAGAGGAAACTTCTCTGATGAGAGTTCAGCATGGCAGTGATTAAGAGTCCTGGCCCAGTATGCAGACTGGGTTCTGTTCTTTCATGGTTGGTGCATTTTGTCACAATTGAAGTGATTAAAGTAGTGCAGGTTCATACACACACACATACATATATATATATGAATTGCTATTTTATATGTATATATATACATATGCTACAAAAGTATCCATTTTGCCTATAAGATTTAGAAATGTTTAGTAAAGTTATTAGAATATGTAATTATAGAATTACCATTTTGCAGGAATTAGACTTATGCTACAAGGAAAAGGAGAGACTAAATGATGAGCTCCTTCTGAAATCAGACCTGGAAACTGTTGTTCATCAGCTTGAACAAGAAAAGAACAGACTTCACAAAAAATTGGAAAGTTTTGCAGTCACAGGTAAGATGCCAAATGTAAGTTAAAAAGTGACTTTGCCCTCTGTATGTTGTACTAGTAGATGATCCTTCATGCATTCGTTTAATAACAGTGCCAAGCCCTTGCTATGAACCAGAAGTGATGCTGGGCAGGGTGGAAGCCCTCCCTGGATTCTGACTGGTTGGTGCAGGAGAGGCTGTTGGAATGTTTCGCAGTGGAAGTGTGTGCTTCTTTGAGGCAGACTAAGAAGACCATTCTGAAGTGGCAGACATTGCAGTGCAGAGTCTTTTAAAGGAACGCTGTTATATTGCCTCAAAATCTGCACTTGGCCTCTGTCTGATCCCTCACTACTCTGTAGCTCCTCACCCCATTCCAGACGGCCTCTGTCCACACCTCACCAGCAGAATTGCCCTGCATGAAGCCAAATGCAGCCTAGCTCTTCTCGCGTTAGCTTATTACTTTTTAACATTTACCACAGTTGCTCATTCCTTCTCGCTTTCCTACTCTCTTCTGACCTCGTTGGTCATTCCTTCATGGGATAAAATGGCCAGTTCATGAGTTTTCTAATGTCATGGATTAGTCAGTTGCATTTAGGAAATTGCATCTGCTGAGTGAATGAAGAGGAAGATGGCAGCATCGAATCCGTCATATGAAAACGACTCTTAGTGTCGTGAGTGTAGTTCCACAGGCTGAACTCTGTGAGGTTGCTAGTATTTGCTTTGTTTTAGATCATGGAAAAGTAACTTTTACTGATAAAAACTAGTTATTGTGAGTTGGATTGTTTGTGGTGATATATTCCTACAGTCCCAGGCATTTGACGGGCACAAGGCCATTTTGAGCCCAGGAGTTTGAGTCAGTCTATACATCCTATCTCAAAAATAGCAGCAGAAAAGTAATCATTGTGCTTCTTGGGAGAAAACAATGAGTTGTTTTGGTTTCTTTGTGCGTGTGTTAAACCCAAGCTCAGTGAAGTGTGAGCCTGCAGGGTTGTTGACTCTGCTTTCCTCAGTGCTCCTTGGAAGCACTCACTCTGGGAAGCCTCACTCGGAAATGCATTGCTTCTTTCATAGTGCTAGATGGTATCCAGCTGTGATAACATCAGCAGAGGGTGGCCTTCACTTGTTGGACATTAGTTATTGTTGATGTTTACCTTTTGTTTTCTTCTCGTTCTCTCTATTTGATATGTCTGATCTTTGTGGTTGACACAGAACAGTTCAGGATTGCTAATAGTTTTTTGTTTATTTATTTGACCAATCCACATTATATACACAACATTATCTTAACCACTTTTAATTTGCAGAAAGAGAACTGACTTTGGAAGTTGAGAGGATGAGGCTAGAACATGGGATAAAACATCGAGACAAGTCTCCCTCTCGTTTAGATACATTCCTGAGAGGCATAGAGGAGGAGCGAGACTATTACAAGAAAGAACTGGAAAAACTCCAGCATATCATCCAGCGGAGAACTTGTTCTGTAAATTACTATGCCCGGGAAAAGACCTCAATATTCAAATGCTCAGAAAAGGTAATACCTTTTATACAAGTAATCAAAGGGGGATATGTGTGCGCATGTGTGTGTGTGATAAACCTTTTTGCTTTATTGCTGTAATAAATGCAACATTATACATAATTTTAAAAGTCCTAGTCTTGATTGTTTTTACAATAACTTTGCAATGTGAGAGGAATCCTGCATTATTAGAGAAACTATCCAACAATAAAGGACAACATTTTGATTTCTATAAATTTAGGTTGAATAGCAGAGTCATATGAGAGGCTTTGTAGGCTTTCAGAAGCCAGAACTCAGACTAAAATACTGTACGTTTCTGCTCTTCCAGGATTTATGTTCTGTGACAGCTGCACTTTCCCTCTGCTAACAGAGTAGCTCTGTCCTCATGGCACACAACAGCCTTTTATGCCCTTCCCAGCTTTGGTGGTCGAGTTATGTTGTAGGGAAGAGCAGGCCCGCCAGCTAGCTTACATCCAAAATAATTACACAGAAACTGTATTCATTTAAACACTGCCTGGCCCATTA